>OY015313.1:79202131-79629367 GCA_955612985.1 Cheilosia scutellata | reverse complement strand
AGAACAAATCCAGCTCTGTATGCATACAATATACGTCATAAACATAAATCTAGTATCAAATGAAAGGTAATAACGTCCTCTTTTAAAATCTATCAGTCGGCCAGACCTAAACCTGCCGAAACCCTACGTCCGACCACTTTTTAGGTAATGAATATGCTACTTCGCAGAACAAATCCAGCTCTGTATGCATACAATATACGTCATAAACATAAATCTAGTATCAAATGAAAGGTAATAACGTCCTCTTTTAAAATCTATCAGTCGGCCAGACCTAAACCTGCCGAAACCATACGTCCGACCACTTATTAGGTAATGAATATGCTACTTTGCAGCACAAATCCAGCTCTGTATGCATAGAATATAGTTCATAAACATAAATCTAGTATCAAATGAAAGGTAATAACGTCCTCTTTTAAAATCTATCAGTCGGCCAGACCTAAACCTGCCGAAACCCTACGTCCGACCACTTTTTAGGTAATGAATATGCTACTTCGCAGAACAAATCCCTAAAGGGGTAAAAGGGGGGTCAAAGTTTGTATGGGAACATTTTTATTTTTCATCCGATCGACTTCAAACTCAGTTTGTATACTCTATAAGAAATAAAGATAATATATTTTTCGATTTTGGAAATTTTTCTTGGGGCCAGAGTTATTGTCGATGACCTCTTTTAAGGGGGGCCTTTTCTTAACTTACGAACCGTTCGTCGTATCGATTTGAAACTTTTTAATGCGTCCAAACTTCATCGCTGTTGAATATTCTGATCGCTTCATCTAACTCCAGCGTACGTACTCCAAAGATATTCAAGCGGAATTCTGTAAGAATGGGGTTATACTGCTAGAAAGTGGTACACACACATCCTCACGATCTTTCCAGTTGCATATGTTGCACAGTATAGGAAGATCTGGGCAGTGTGGAATATAATTAAGGATTTGCTAACTAAGGAATATGTAGTGTCCCGCAGATAGTGGCTCCGTCTGCTGTAGTATATGATCTGTGTTGAGATACCAGCGCTTCACCAACAAATATTGATCATATATAATTTTTGAACTGTTTTCTCCAATATTGCGTTAGACATTTTTTTCAGAGATACTAATTGCTTCTTAAGTACTGACTTAGGTAGGTTTCCTGCACGATATATAAATATAATAAAGGCAACTAACTGACTGTAAAGGAATCTCTGTGTCCAAATCCTGCGAGGACTGCACGAGCGAAGCCGCGGGCAAAAGCTAGTTAGCTATAAGTATAATAACTCTTGATAAATTTGAATAAAATTTGTTAATCCTTACATATTAAAAGTGTTTGAACTCGATGAATGAAGTGGATATAAAAATGATGACGTATATTGTGTATGCATACAGAGCTGGATTTGTTCTGCGAAGTAGCATATTCATTACCTAAAAAGTGGTCGGACGTATGGTTTCGGCAGGTTTAGGTCTGGCCGACTGATAGATTTTAAAAGAGGACGTTATTACCTTTCATTTGATACTAGATTTATGTTTATGACGTATATTCTATGCATACAGAGCTGGATTTGTTCTGCGAAGTAGCATATTCATTACCTAAAAAGTGGTCGGACGTAGGGTTTCGGCAGGTTTAGGTCTGGCCGACTGATAGATTTTAAAAGAGGACGTTATTACCTTTCATTTGATACTAGATTTATGTTTATGAACTATATTCTATGCATACAGAGCTGGATTTGTTCTGCGAAGTAGCATATTCATTACCTAATAAGTGGTCGGACGTATGGTTTCGGCAGGTTTAGGTCTGGCCGACTGATAGATTTTAAAAGAGGACGTTATTACCTTTCATTTGATACTAGATTTATGTTTGTACTCGATAGGGTTCGTTTTATAAACAATAAAGTGTACTACATACATATAGAGCAAGTTCTGCCCATAGTAGATTGCATACTCATAGTCTAGAAAGTGGTCGGGCGCATTGTTTCAGTAGGTTAAAGTCTAAATAATTGCTGGCTTCGGACAGAGGACGTTCTAGGCTATAATTTGAGACTAGTTTGTAATTTCTACAAGAAATTCTATTTGTTTAGCTACTTTAGAAAGTATATGGTCCTTACCCCAAAATAACTAGTTGATGCCTTAGAAACGTGTGATATAAGCGGATATAGTAGGATGTGGTCTGGCAGACAACTAAATTTTTAAAGAAGGTGTTGTAAGCTTTTATATGACACTAGTTTTTTTTTGGTACTCTCTAAGGTACTTATTGAAAATAATTGAATTTGCCAGACACGCGCAGGGGAGTGAAACGATATGCTCATAACCTAAGAAGTGGTCGGACGCATTGTTTCGGCAGGTAAAGGTTTGGCCGACCAGTGAATTCTTAAAGAGGACGATGTTGTCTATAATTTGACACCAGTTTCATCTTTTAACTCGATGAGGTAGGTAAACATAAAAAAAACAGGACTTTCGAGTGGTCGGACAGAGGGTTGCGGCAGGATATACTTTGTCCGACCAAGCATTATGTGCAACACTAATTGACCTTTATCTAATAAAATTAATTTTGTGCTTTAACCTTATGATATAAGTAAACACAAAAAAACTGTACCGGAAGTGGCCCGTTATTTCGAAACCCGGCAGGATAATGACTGTCCGACCAGTGGTTTCATCATTGTCCCTTTCTTAACTTTCAATTGAAATGCGAATTATCCTTTAACTCGATGAGGTAGGTAATCCTGCAGTCGGCTCCCGTACTATTAGGTATATTCATTTAACTTAATTTTGAGGCCAACATTTCTGATTTCCTCTCTCATAGTTATCAGAGTTGATTAAATATCTCCAGATGCTCGTCTCGTCCCATATTTAGGTACGAAAAAAAAAAACAGAAATGCTAGGTTAATAACCTACTACAATGGATATCATATAGAGACGAAATGAACATATTCCACTTAATGGTAAGTATACACAGAACGTGAAAAGTTTACGGTACCCCTTTTGAATAGTTTAAACCGCATATAAATTTCACATCGTTTAACTTACAAAGACTGACTTTTAGCATTTTAAGTGCATGCACGACTTGTTTCCACGTTAAAAATCAGAGAAAGTTCCTCAAAAGATTTTAATATGCTTCCTTGTGCAATGTTGATTTACCGCTGCCGCTATTCGGAGCGAGTACTTTGTTTTTGATTAAGCGGGCGAAATACAACAACTTCTGCCAAACGAGGAAATCTGCAGGAAAATAAGAAAACAAAAACTTAAACGAAAACACAAACCCAAGTACAACGCGTTGGTGGTTTTTGTTTTCCTATAATATTGTCAAGTACTTACATGGTGCCTACTGTGAATGTCTTACACAGGACACAGGAGTATAATTCGAAATATTTGAAACGGAAACTCAGTAACCTTCCACAAGAACGGCGTAAAAGGGACTCATTTGCGTAGAGGTGAGCTTTCGTCAAGCATTAAACGTTGCTTTGCATTATGGATGGTCCTCGTTGAGCGAGAGCACAACCTTCGATGTTAAGCTGAATGACAGTTTTTGGTTCACCGCACATATGTAGGTGAAAGTTGGGTACCTTGGATAAATCTAATGGAAAATACTAAGCAAATTGCTGCATGACTATATGCGCTATATAATATTTCATTGCATTTTTGCAGAATAAATCAGTCCATTCGAATAGGTATATGGGCAGGGACACAGATGTGCCTGCTTAACTCATTCCTCTGAGAAAGTCTGCTGAAGCAACCCAAACCTTTGATGTAAGAAAGTGGTGACTTAACAACATTGCTTTGTGAGACTATCGCAACGAATCGCAATACATGCAGGATTGCAGTGCAGACGAACCATAGCCGAAATGTGATCTTAATTCATTGGACATAAAACGCAAAACGCATAGCCATACCTATTAATGATTATTGCAGGAGTTGTAGGGAGGTCGATGAAATATAATCTGCTCTCATTTGCGAATGTCGAGCCCTTAAAAACTTCAGATCGAAGATCCTTCCACAACGCTCAACTGTTCCTCATGATGATCTGAAGAACGTGGATCCCAGAGAACTCGTCTTCATATTAATAATAATCAACACAAGAGCATCCATTATTCCTAACTATCTTTTTTAACTGCAACTTTAGCGAAGGATTTAGGATTTATTGTGTGAACTATATTCTTATATACAGAAAAAGGAGGTGTTTCGGACTGAAGTACTTTTTTTAAAATATGTAACTCAATTTTGAGAATGCTAATTTTGACGCATACCCAGTTTTTCGCTAAAAAAAGACTGCGTCCTTTGATATCCACCGAAATCATTAATAATAGTAGGTACTTTAAAAAACTGCTCATACCTATCTCAAAAACTCCATTTTAGATTATGATAAAAATGTAACTGGCAGGTCAGGGCCGGCCTTAACGATCTTGGCGCCCCGGGCGAGTCATGCATTTGGCGCCCTTTTATATTTCATTAAAATTAAAAAAAAGAACTATTTTCAATTCTGTACCCTATTTGTTATTGAATTAATAGTAAGGTGTGTCAGTTAGTCACGAAATATTTAATGAAAAAAAAAAAAATAATTAAAAAAAAATAAAATCTTATTTT
Organism: Cheilosia scutellata; assembly: GCA_955612985.1. Taxonomy (NCBI): domain Eukaryota; kingdom Metazoa; phylum Arthropoda; class Insecta; order Diptera; family Syrphidae; genus Cheilosia; species Cheilosia scutellata. Next base: position 79,624,820 of record OY015313.1, on the reverse strand, counting down.
TCTAGCTTTTTTGTCAACAAATTCTCTGATAAGATTTTCAAAATCTAGGTTGTCTGTAATTTGATTTTCAACGGACAGTGAGGCCGAACTAGTTAGTCTAGTTTGGGACATTAGGTCTGTTTTTTTCCTCACCTATCTCAGTGAAGTAAAGTAAAGTAAGAAAATGTGCAAAAAAACAGTCCCCAACTGGTCCCCAACCACTTTTCTGAACAGACGGTTTTACCCATGAAAAGTAAACAGCTGGCATTGCTGTCAAAATGGCCATCAATGAAAAATTCAATTTCAAAATCAAATTCCTTCTAGAAAACTGAATAATTAACCTTTTAGCGCAAAAAAAATTATGATTATCAATTTCTACAGAATATTTATTTTTCTGCTTACTTTTTTTCTCTTGTATGGTCAAAATAAAATCGCGAATTATTGCCAAAGAAAAAAAAAGCAAAAACACACGCGGGTGTGTTTATTAAGTGAGTCCAAAAGAGTATTCACGCAAATTCTGAGATTCGATCGAATCGAGTATTCCTCGAATTTAAAACTTTCACTCTAATGAAGTTCTCACAATCTAAATTTTGGGGGAAAGAAGTTCATTACCAAATGATTCATTGTATGATTTTTATTTCGAAATCGGCTGTATAAATATTTTAACTGTCAGACTGCCAGTTGGTTTTGACTTTAATTTGAGAAAAGATGGCCTTAAATATATATTCTTGGAGGAAGAAACAATCAAATTGAACAGAAAAATGCAATAAAAATTAAATAAATGAGCATTTTAAATTGTCCTTGGTTTGTTCATTTTGATTGCGACATGCGATTATTTACATTTGAAATTTGTTGTCCATAAGACGAACAAATGTTCTTCCAATACTGTAAACATTTTTTAAATAAGGATTTAGACCACAAATTTTCAGTCGAAAAAACACATAACATTTAACTGAATGCAATCGAAAATGAGAATGTACAGAGAAATTAACAAAAAAGGAATCTCCATCTGAAATGTATTCGAATACGTGAGTCCGGACTACGAAATGAAGGACACGAGAGTTAGGCTTAGACTAACTTAGTTTATTTAGTAAAAGAACTTAAATCTAACAAAAGAGCTTACAAACTAAACAAAGAGAGACAAGAGAACAGCATGCACCTATTTTAATAAATAACATAAATGTAGGTACATATCATTCCCTCCCCCTTTTAAAAAAAAATTACATCTATGTAATTATATTCTTACAAACTAAGAACTACAAACAAAAAAAATCCTATTAACTATACAAATGTGTACCTATATCTCATATAATTACAAAATGTAACTTAAACTCAATATAATCCAAACATAAACTCAATATAACTTAATCTCAGTTTCACAAATAACCTTATGTACAAAATTTGATATTATATTCAATATTGATCTATTGACAAAATGTTAATTTCAATCACTTTTAATATAATCTTTCCTTAACTTCTTTGCTTTGCTTCTAGTCATTATATATGAATCATTCAAGTCCTCATCAATATCCTGACGTCTTTTATTGTTTCTCGTGGCTTTTCTTACAATAGGACATGAGAGAAATCTAACTTGTTTTATTTTCTTAATTTTAATTTGGTCAATATGTGCTTGTTTAGAAATTCCATTTACTGTTATCAAATATCTATAATTGCTCAACTTCTTAATGACTTTGGCTGGTATCCACTTTACAAAATTTGAAAAAATATTTCTATAAAATACAGTCTCTCCTACTTTAAAACTTTGTCTTACAATATTCGACTTTCCTGGCTTGTGTTTCTCGTGTGACTGTTTATTCAATTCTTGATTTATGGACTCGATTTGTTCTTCGTGAACATCACTATTTTGCTTTTCAGATTTAATTAAGTCTAATAATGTTTTCGGCTTGAACTTAAATATCATGCTAGCAGGTGATAACTTTGTAGCAGTGCATGGAGTATTTCTATATTTAATTAAAAAATTATTTAATTTGACATTCCAAGGCAAATGTCGAACTTTGGGGTCTATGATCATTTTCCTCATCGAATTTTTAAAAGTTTGAACAGCCCGTTCTGCACTGCCGTTTGACTGTGGATGATACGCTGGAGACTTAAGCACTTCAATTCCATTTGAGGTGCAAAATAAAATGAACTCTTTTGAATTAAACGGCGGCCCATTGTCGCTTACTATGCGTTTGGGTAATCCAAAAATACTAAACACTGATCTAAGTTGCTCTATTACATTTCTTGCTGTAGTATTAGTCATAATAAAAGCTTCTATCCACTTAGAAAACGTATCAACCAGAATCAAAACCGACAAATTCTCAATCTTACAAAAGTCTACATGAATTCTCTCAAAAGGATAGTTAGATGCAGGCCATGGACTCAACATATTCTTCTTGGAATTTTGTGTCACTTGGCAAACTTCGCATTCCAATACAAACATCTCTATGTCCTTATCGATATTAGGCCACCACACATAAGATCGTGCTAAAGATTTTGCCCGAACTACTCCAATATGTCCCTCGTGCACAAGCTCCAAAACCTTATTCAGCAAACTTTTTGGTATGACTACTCGATCCCCATAGAACAGACACCCAGATTCCGATGCTAACGAAAATCTCTTTAAAAAATATGGCTTGATTTCCCCAGACACCACATTTGGCCATCCACCTGTTACATAATTGTATACAGTTTGCAAAATCTCATCTCTATTTGTCTCATTGCGAATGTCTTGTATATTTAGAGGAAAATCTGACATATTCAGCGAATTAATACTATCGTCCTCTACATCGGTAGCACCCGCAAGAGGCAACCTCGATAAAGCATCTGCGTTTCCCATCTGTGACGCTTTTCTGTATTTTATGGAATACTTATACATAGAGAGCAGGATTGCCCACCGCTGAAGCCTGTTTGCCGCTACTGACGGTATATCCTTCTTATCCCCAAAGATAGCTTGCAGAGGTTGATGGTCACTATAGATAGTGAAACTTAGGCCATATATATATTTGTGAAATTTTTTGTACGGCAAATACAATTGCCAATGCTTCCCGGTGCAATTGTGAATAATTTCTTTCAGCGGAACTAAGCGTACTGGACACGAACATCACAGGTCGCTCTTCTCCATCAACTAAATGGGATAATACCGCACCCACGCCGTAGGGACTTGCATCCGCGGAAATTATTATTGGTTTTCTAGGGTCATAGTGAGTTAATACGTCAATTCCCAAAACCAAGTCTTTACTTCTTTGGAAAACTAGTTTGTGACTTTCATTCCAGTTCCATGCTTTATTAATCGACGTTAATTCATGCAAGATCGCAAGTTCCGCGGATAAATTTGGAATACACTTGTTGTAATAATTTATTATCCCTAAATAGGACTTCAGTTGGGTTTTATTTTGCGGTTCAGGTGCATTCAAAACAGCATCTAATTTTTTGGAACTTGGTTTTATTCCTAATGGGCTAATACTGTATCCTAAATATTCAATATCTTCTTTAAAAAATTCACATTTGTCCAAATTCACTTTAACATTGAATTCCAACAGCCTATCCAACACCAAAAATAAATTACGCATGCTGATAATGACACCTGCAAATATGCACCAGTTAAATCTAACTTGCAAAAGTACTTCCATTCAGCTAACCCAGCCAAAATATCATCAATTCTAGGGATTACAGTATGCTCCATTTGAACAAACCTATTTACTGTTCTTTTGCAGTTAACACATAGCCTAATCGATCCATCACCTTTGTTGACAATAACCACGGGACTTGCCCATTTACTTCTCTTGACTGGTACTAAAACACCTGCTGTACATAGCCTTTCTATTTCTTCCTTTACCTTATCCCTCAAACCAAATGGAACTGTATATGCCTTACAGAAAATCGGGTATGCATCCTCCACCAGATCTATTTCAGCCTCAAAGTGTTTAATGACGGATTCATTACTTTTTGAAAATAATGAAGCATATTTACTTTTTATAGCTACCGGAAGCTCATTAACAACATCTAGTTTACATACCTTGGCACTTTTCGAGGAAAAATTATGTTGCCATTGTGGGTATATACTTTCCATCCAATTTCTGCCCAATAGCGCCCTAAATGCATGCTTACTTTTAATGACAATTAAGTCAAGATGATAAGAATTTTCATTATCCCTAACATGCACATTAATTTTTCCAATCACTTCAACGTTATCACCTGACAATAATTTTAGAGGATAATTTACCAGCACCAATTTGCAGTGTTTGAAATATTTCTTATAATCTGATTCATGACACACGGATACACAAGCCCCAGTATCGATTTCCAATTCAAAATTCACATTTTCGACATATAACTCAATAGTCAGAGGCCTTTTGCCTCGATCAACCATACAATTTAAATAACCTATATCAATTGAATTTATTTCATCATCATCCTCTCCAACTCCAATATTATTTACATTATATACTTTTCTATTTTTCTTTTTGAAACAATTTCTGGCATAGTGTCCTACGCCGCCACAAAAAAAGCAATTAAACGTTTTCTTCCCGTTGCTTCTCTCCCGTGATCTCGAGCCATACACTGCCTTCTCATGACGTTGATGCCTTCCTATCCCCTGGAACTGCTGCAAATTACGTTGCTTTGTCCCTCTCGTTTGATCCGGTGAACTCCTTCGCTGCCTGCTTCTACTCTGACGATTACTATGTACTCGTTGACCATTTGATACATAATTAACACTACCGCTCTTCATCATATCGATATTACTACTGTTCATCTCCATACATAGCGCAATCTCTGCCGCTTTTTCTAGTGAGACGAGTTCAGTTTCATTGAGGAGACGGTTTTGAATTTTGGTATCAGTTAACCCACACACAAATTGAATTAAGAGCGCTCTCTCCAAAAATTTATCAAATTCGCACTCATTAGCTAATTGCTTTAACTCAACAATGTAATCGCTAATGCACTCACTATGTTTTTGCTGCCTCTTAAAAAATTTAAAGCTTTCAACAAAACTGTTCTTCTTTGGCGCAAAATGCAATTTAAGTTTCTCTATTAATTTATTGTATGTATAGTCCGTTTCAAGTTTTGGCGCAATTAAAGAATTTAAGATTTTGTATAAATCTGGACCACCGAGGCTTACTAAGAACGACACTTTTTCTTGATCTGTTGATACTTTATTTAATGAAAGTAGATGATCTAAACGCCGTGCATATAAATTAAAATCTTCACCCAGCGTAAATGATTCAATTGAACCCATGAAAAGTTTAGCACTTTCTGCCATTCTTATAGAAGAATTCACTTTATTGAAGCACTTTTAATAATACAAAAAGGTAAAATAAAGTCAAATACTTTTCTAATCACAACCCAGCCACGCGGTACTGAGTTTCATCCTCGTCGCCACTGAAATGTATTCGAATACGTGAGTCCGGACTACGAAATGAAGGACACGAGAGTTAGGCTTAGACTAACTTAGTTTATTTAGTAAAAGAACTTAAATCTAACAAAAGAGCTTACAAACTAAACAAAGAGAGACAAGAGAACAGCATGCACCTATTTTAATAAATAACATAAATGTAGGTACATATCACCATCGAAATAAAAAGTTCGAAAGTCAGATGGCTGAAATCGAATGATTTTCCTTTAAAAAAAGAGTATGTAAATAATTCCTTCATTACATATCTACTTCAGTTAAAAAATCAACAGGGAATACAAAATGGGAGGATGTACTATTACAAAAAATGTATCCCATAATTACATAACATCAAAGATAACATACTTATTTTCAATTATTATAAGTCTAGGTGTATATAATATATACCTATATATTTTGTTACCAAAGTACAACTTAAATAAAAACAGAAAATATTTAGTATTTTATTAATTTCCGTAATATTCAGTTGCTATTTTGAAATTTGTTTAAAATATATGCACTTTATGCATTTTACACCCACCACAGCCGACACATATTATGTATCATAAATGGAGGCACTCTGTGAACACATCCAAATGACAACATCAAATGTGTTCCCCTGGTGTTCAGAATTGAAGAATGCTCCAAAGTTGGTCTTGCTGGAAATGAATAGCTTGTGTGAATCTCAGTGGTGTCAAATTGGGTGCAGTTGTTGTAATTGCGTGCTGAAAATCCTACTTTACTTTACTTCACTGAGATCAATGAGGAAAAAAACAGACCTATTGTAGACCGCAAGTAAGATTTTAACAACTTTAGTTTAGAAAAGTGCGTTCGCCATTTGCAACGGTCACTGGTATTGTTAACAGAATACGGAGCTATATCCAGGTGCGCTGGGATAACCCTTGGAGATTGTGCTTTTTTATAAAATGTCTCGATAGGTGTTGCCTTATTGTCTTTGAGATAGTGTTGCAGACCTAAAATTTCATCGCACAACAAATCTCTATCAATATCAGATTTAAAGTTGATCGTTAACTTTTTTTACAGTGCAGACAATGTCGCATTTTGATTTTTGGTTTTATGTTAAAGCCCAGTATCCTGCTCGCGCTGAATGCTCGCTAAATTCGTAATACAGGATATAGATGAAACACGCACCAGAATATTATTATTGCCGCATGTATTTTGAATTTTGTTATTTTTTAATTTTTTTCCTACTCGCTTATATTTATTTTCAAGTATTCCACGAAATAGTCAAGTCACAATTTTGAAACTAAGAATTAAGCGTGCGGAAACGGATACTCCTTTGCTAAACTGCCTCGCTAAATTTTATCTCTGTAGACATTTTTGTCTGGGATATACAATTAAGCGCGTGTAGGCTACTGGGCTTAAACAAGAAATTCTGTGTGTCAGAAAAATCTGGCATCTGTTGAAATCTTTCCTTCATAGATATAAGTACATTATTCAAAAGAGCATTCAAAAATCGACTTCAAACGTTTTTTTTTTGGCTCAGTTACTGGTTTATCAACAGCCTCTTCACCCGGTCTAATGCACCTTAATCGCACTAGCTAGTGGTTTGAAAAATGGCTGCGTACCAAGTTCCGATACTGTTACAATGGATTCTTCGCACCCTGTTTGTCTATATACATTTCCAAATAAGAGCAACATTTGTTAAGCATTTCGTTGATGTGAAACAAAACGTCGAACTATAAAACAACAAATGTAATGAGTGTTATGCCAGTGTGGCCGGTTCGTGTGACGTGTGACATCGCTTTGTTGGGTAACATCGGTCAAGGAAAACAAACACTAAAGGGTCTCCTCTGATCACAAAATAAAAAGGACTTTTTAAACTAAACTAGACTAAATGGGCTCTATGGTTGCTCAGTTCTTCTCTCTTTCGACCCACAGTAAGTGGGTAAGACACACAAGATAAGTTCATAAAATTTAATACGCTGAATTTAGTTTTTCTTTATATCGATAGAGAAAGGTATTTAAATTAGATATTAAATAAAATAATATCTTGAAAACGCCATTTTTGATATGGATGAAAATGTAACCGCTATGTAATGCTTATATCCTGAAGAATACGTCGTACTCAGTTTTCAGCTAAACAATTTAGTAACAACCGCTCTAACGATTTTGCCCAAAACTTCAGTGGCAATATAATTGGAAATGCATCGCCAGTTCGGGGTGAAATTTGAAAGTAAGTAATAAAGTGTTGTATGTTTATGTAGTAGATAGATACGTATTACGTTTTTAGTTAACAAACGGTTCAGTTACTAAACCTACATCTTGAGGTATGATTTTAAACGTAAAATTTGCTGAAAAGACTCTGAGATTCTGCAAGATTTGCAATAAACGAGAAAGTTTCGTACGTCGCGTCGTGCACATTTATTTTCTCTTAATTTATATTTTTTGGATAACTAGCTATTGTTGTAATTTTTTTTTTCTTAGATATTGATTGTTTTTTTTTCCTTTTTTTTTAGTTCCTGTTCCTAATTCACACATAATGTATAGGTAAAAAGTATTGTAATAGTGAAGCTTGCACTATTTAAAAAGATATTGTATCTTACTGTATAAGTCTAAATGAATTGAAATGCACATAAGATTGCATATTGTTGTATAAGATAAGCGAGCTTGTGATGGAAAGTTCTCAACATGTGTTAAACACTATATTGCATATCACCCTCTTGAGACTAGGACTTTTATCCACATGATGCAAAATATTCCAAGTTTTAGCGAGTCAATCGTTTGACTAATGACTTAAAAAGAGATGAACTTAATTACCTACTTACTGTCGAGTAAAATGGAAGCTATTTATTGCCATTATTTGTCTCACCCTGTACCTAAAGAAAAAAACCATAACTTACCATTATTTGCACCCTACTTTTAAGCTAATATACAATTTCAATTTAATTTATGCTTAAATCCTTCAATATTAAAATCAAACAATGTTTGTAATCATTTAACCAAATCGGAAATGTTATTATTATACGTCAAGCTATAGTCCTTGCTGTGTTGCTGTTATTTCTAAATACCATAATCTTATCAAAACAGAGGGTTGACAAATTCAATATGCAAATATAACTTCTACTCACAAGATACGACTTTCCTCAAGTAATACAATTATTGCGAAATCCTTTCCCTAAGGACATAAGCTTAATTGTTGTTCTTGTTCGTTGCCTAAAGCTAATGGCAGGCACCCAAGGAATATGAGAAGCATTATTTGTCGTACGATCTTTGTTTCAAATAAATAAAGGATAGACAAGATATTAATCAGCAAAGATATCCTTTTTGAAATAGTAATTTAATTAAGAAGTCTCAAAGTCGGTTTTGAAATTGAAAATGGAATTCAATGTGCCGAGGGAATTAAATCAGAGGAGACGAACATTTTAAGGAATAATATCAATCAATTATCTACTGGATCGGGATATAATGGAATTTTTCAATATCAATTTGTCCGATTGTTTCTCTCTTTCTATTTGAATGCAGACTAATATGGTTCGAATTAGTACTGATAATTGAATTATTTCAATCGTCAGTGTCACCGTCATGTCTTCATAGAGTATAATGGGGCGTTACAGTTTGAATTTTAGTCTTCTAGGAGAGCGTTCATTATTTCATTTTATCCATATACAATTACATTCCCGAGAATTACGCTTGACGCGTGGTCCTGTACTCATAAGTGTATTAACAATATAATTGAGTTATATTCAGATTCATCTGTAGGTACTTTTTTTTTTTAATATGAAGGGAGGAGTTGAGCTCTATATGTATGTATAAAACAAAGTGGAAAAAACTGTATGTTTCCCTCTGTAGCCCGTAAATTTCAACCAATTTAGTTGATTTTTTTTTATAATGTCGGTAATTACGGTGGTCGGGCAATAGACATAACAAATTCAAAATCGGACAAAGGGGCGTGGCACCGCCCATACAAAAAAAAACATTCAAAATCATATATCTCGAAAACCACCAAATGGATTGAGCTCAAACTTACAGATAATCTTAGGTATTGGCAGTAAAGTGCTCCTGTGAAGATTGGTCAAAATCGAACAAAGGGGCGTGGCACCGCTCATACAAAAAAAAACATTCAAAATCGTATATCTCGAAAAATAACGAATAGATTGAGCTCAAACTTACAGATAATCTTAGGTATTGGCCCTGAATTGCTCCTGTGAAGATTGGTCAAAATCTGACAAAGGGGCGTGGCACCTCCCATACAAAAAAAACATTCAAAATCGTATATTTCAAAAACCACCGAATCGATTGAGCTCAAACTTACAGATAATCTTAGGTATTGGCAGTAAAGTGCTCCTGTGAAGATTGGTCAAAATCGAACAAAGGGGCGTGGCACCGCTCATACAAAAAAAAACATTCAAAATCGTATATCTCGAAAAATAACGAATAGATTGAGCTCAAACTTACAGATAATCTTAGGTATTGGCCCTGAATTGCTCCTGTGAAGATTGGTCAAAATTGGACAAAGGGGCGTGGCATCTCCCATACAAAAAAACATTCAACATCGTATATCTCGAACACCACCGAATCGTTTGAGCTCAAACTTACAGATAATCGGCCGATTTTCATGAGTCTTTTTTTGTTTTGTTCATGAGTCTTTTTTTGTTTTGCACAGGCAAAGTCGGGCGGGTACAGCTATCTCTATGTATATAATGTCGGCAATTACGGTGATCAATTGATAGGCCAAAAAAATTAAAAAGTAAAAATTGTAAAAAGCAATAAAAGGCCTGGCGAAGCCGGCGGGGGTTCAGCTAGTATTTAATAGAAATACATATACGTATGCAGGCTGTACTAGGTACTGATATGGACTGCACTTCTTTATGTTCGTTAACATAATATTCTTAAGGACTGGAGCTCGAGTTTTTTTTCGGAAGTTTGTGGGTGGATATTTTTGTTTTACCTACTAGTACCTACTACTAGCTGTACCTGCCCGTGTATTGCTTCTTGTCTATGAGAAAAATGCATATCAATGTTTCAAATTTTAGTGTGCTGGACTAATTACACAAATTACATCTTAAGGTTTTTTCCACTGCTCCACCTCTCGCAAACGTCTGACAAACATCCGAGAGTATAACTGTCCTAAATTTATTGTCATTGTTTAGTTCCCATGAGTGTCGACTGTCGAGAAATAACGTTTGCAGTACTTTTTTTTTTGTATTGCAAATGTGAGCCGATCCCACCCACATTTTATTAAATACTTTTAACAGGCAAGAAAGTCTATTTACCAAATTTTAAAGGTTAAGGCCTTATTGTAAAGTGTAATTTTGAGATTTGGTTAAACCGCGCCATCTGTAGGAAAACTTTAAAACTTTAGATTTAGTATATTGTATATGTTAGCCCCATCGACGGACTAACTTTCGAACCGTCCGTTGAGGAAAAACGCTTGCAATGTTTCATTGTATGGGAGCGGAAGGATATAATTTTCCAATTTTCATCTTCGTCCATCCATCCGTCTTCCTTTGTCTGAGTAATGCTAACTCTTGCCATTCTAGCACTACACTAAGTAGTAAGTATCAGTTTAGCTTTTGTGGTAGGTAGTTTTTGACTAATGTGACAGGGCAATGTGCGCATCATTGTCCCAAATTTACAACTTCAGCTCCCACGAGTGTTGAAAAATAACGTTTGATTTTTTTTAAATTGGGAAGTGCCACGCCCCTTTGTCCGATCTTGGCCAGATTTTATAAAATCTTTTCTAAATGCAATAAATGTCTTTTGAGGCTTCAGTTGCCATAAATGCCAAGATATAGTGTAATTTTGAGACTTAGGTGTACAGAGCCATCTATTGGAAAGCTTAAACAATGTTGATCATTGTGCACCTCATGTACCTACCTATGTACTTGACGTACAAATAAAACATCAAGCAGGTGTGCTTCGGGTAACTATAAATAATGCATAGGGTTCTTCAAGACCGGCCAGGTAAGACATAGCTCCATACTCAAGAAATTTTTTTCCAATATCCCTGATAAAGCGGATAAAATTTTTGGTGCACTTCGGTTTCAGGCAGATGTTCTGCCGTGCATTGATACAGTCCTACATTATCAAATCTGAACTAGTCGCCATGAGCTGCCACATAATGCTCAGAGCATTATGAACGCAGAACGATGTCAGATTGTGTTATGTAGGTACCTACCTGAATACGTAATATTGAGGTTAACGAAAGAGCCGACACGTTCATCATTCATTCATTCATTTCCAATGGTCCGCATGTCCATTAAGTGGGTCACGGGTGTAGGTTGCTCAAGTGGACCCTCCATATAGCTCTCGATCCCCCGCCATCGACTCCAAATCATCAAGGGCAATCCCCATACGGGTAGAGGAGAGATTATGGACTTGATCTAACCATCTCAACCTGGGTCTACCTCGCCTGCCCGATGGTACGGATTCCATACCATCGCGTGGAATCCTGGTCGGGGACATGCGTTTAACATGACCAAACCACCGGAGCATGGACCGCTCCGTCCGGAGAAGTAGCTGCTCGACATTGAGTTCCTCATGTATTCTGGTATTTCTAATGCGATCTCTACGAGTCACACCAGCAATACAACGGAGGAATCTCATTTCGGCAGCTTGTATTCGGCAGAGCCGACGTTTTGACCAAAAACGGAGCAGAGCTGCCGTAAATTAATCGAATCGGCATCACCACATAGTCGATGATCTGATATGCCGTCGGCATATCAAAGCCACAAAAGCCACTTTTTGTCAGACAAAAATGGTAAGAAAGACTAGATCTGACCTAAAAACGATAGATTTTTTCTTCTGGGGTTCTTGCTATCAAAGAAAAAGAGAAATATCGAGTCTTTTTTACCATTTTTGTCTGACAAAAAGTGGCTTTTACTATAACTTCTGTTGATCGTACGTAAAAAAGTTGCTTAACATAATTTTTAGAAAATTTCTCAAGGATAAAAATTTCATAGAAAAAATGAAAATTTATAAAGTCAACATTTTGAGAAAAAGGAATTTTAAGTACAAATTTGTAACAAAAATTTTCAAAATTTTGAGTTTAAGGAGCCAGAACTTTTTTGTAGCTGCCCAGATGTAGCCGAAGTGCTTAAGACTTGTATGCAGCGTTGCAATTGTAGCGTTTTCACTACATTTTTCGCTCTCAAAAAATCACTACGAAAATTCGTAAAATATTCACAAAACACTACAATTTCAAAATTTCAGAAAATAAAATTTTAAAAGAAAAATTAAAACTTATATCGAATATTGTGTTTGACCCTTAAGCACTTGCGAAGCACTTTTGATTTTCATGCAAACGCAGAACACTCTATTTCCACAGGAATATTATAATGAAGATATTGTGCAATTTTGGGTAGTAAATTTGGAAAGCGCCAAGAATTTCGAAGGAAAGCCAGCATTTACAAACTTATGTAATTATGTATGATGTTTTCAAACTTAAATATAATTAAAGACGACTTACGAAATAATTTAGATATTTCTACTGTGGATGCAATAATGCAATCGAAGGAATTATTAAGGCATGTAGAAGGAGTTTTTGACCCACCCTCATCATTAATAACCTACGCTAATACTTTTTTTTTTACCATAATGCAACGCATTATAGAAATAATATGTAAATATTAGTTCATAAGATATTGTATTCTATACTATTCTATTAATTATTTATTTTTCTTAATAATCTTCTTGAATTAAAAGTTTAAATTATCGTTGAATAATTGTTTTTTGTTTTTCGTATGTAAACAATAATTGCTTCCACATGTGTTTTTCGCGTTTTCAAGTAAATAATATTAACCGTGTTTTATTGGACATCTATATCTCAGCAAAGTAAAGTGAAGTAGAATCTTCAATACGCAATTACAACAACTACACTCTACTTGACACTTCCGTAGTTGTTGTAATTGCGTGTTGACGATTCTACTTTACTTTACTTTGCTAAGATAGATTTCCAGTAATACATATACATGCCTATTGTTTTACTACACTTTAAATCCGCCACGCTACATTTTCAACCAGTTGGGGGGGCAACACTGCTTGTATGCGCTACTAAATTGTCTTTTCAAAATTTACAAAACTATTTTTGTAGCTATAATAATTTAGAAGTTATAGCGTTTTTAGTCGTAACACCTCCAAATTAGAGGTCACCTACTTTGATGGGCTATAACGGGAAATAGGATGAAAATAGACCCCCCCCCCCCCCCCTGCCATAAAATTTTTTGTTCGGCATAACTTCAGGAATCTTCCCTTAAAGGATTGTCCTTCTTAACTGGGACACCCTGTATAGAAGGTCACATAGACTCAAAGGCTTCGTGGCCTAAGTTATAGATTGGGAAAAATCTGTAGAATTATTAAAACTCAGCAGATCAAAGTTACGAACAGGGATACCTCTCCCCGGGTACTGCCTTTTTAGGAAGCACTTCTTAGGAGGATCTACATGTCGTAGAGGATATTATGAATGTCAAGCTATTGCTCGGAATAGGAGAAAACACCTTAGAATTAATTTCTTGGATAATTTGGAGTAGGCTGGCCTCTCAAACATAATTGAAGCCATTTTTAGCGTCTGTATAGGGAAACTATGTGTTTCGGCGAATTGGTTTAGGTTTTGACAGGGAATAGGGTCCCCACTGATGGTGATGGAACAGTATGGTCCCTAGTCTATTGTGATGAGCTCATACAATCTAAACTAACTTAACTTTTACTTCATTTAATATTCTGTGTAAATTTCGAAGTGTCGAGAAAAAGCGTTTGCAATGATTTGTTTGTATGGAGGTACGACTGCCCTTTTTCCAATCCTGCCCACATTTCGCTCGCGAGTGGCTTATATGTTCTTCTTCAGGTTTCGGACTATACCTCTCTGCCACATTACAAAATAAAATAATAGGTACACATTATAATTATTAATAAGACTACCTACCTATAACTTATGTATGTATCGTATGTTCAGCTTTTTCTTTTTGGCAAAATAGTTTCTCTACAAATTAACCTTGTCTACAATCATAGGAACAGAATTCTCTCTAATTCCACCCTTAAGAAGGTAATTGAAAATGCAATTACCTTGAAAGACTTAAGTAAGTGTGTATCTGAGCATGTAATTTATTTCTTATGACAACATGTACCCAGAACAGAATACAACAACTGTTAGTTTCAATCTATCCTGAAATGCGATTCGTCATGTTTTTGAACTTTGTCGCTCACATTCCTTCATTAATGAGTACAATGAGTAAGCTTATTGAAACGTTAGAAAAAGTCGAAACAATGAAATATTTTCTCATTTCCAAGGCACCTACGTACGAGTAGATAATATATATCTTGCTTTTTGTTTCCACCTGCATTACGTATATAGCTGTTGATGATGGATTCCGGCTTTACTAGAGCGCAAAAGCTCATCTAAAGAAAATTATATTCCCCGGATAAATAAAATGGCAACTTTAATTAAAAACTGTGAAAGCAACCAATTGCAAATAGTACTCCAAGTAGAATTGACTGTTCTGCGGTATGCTATACGTGATATACGTATAGTATACTACATAAATACTATAGATACACGCTCTAGGAATGATCCTTTGGATGTTGGTGAAGTAATTAGTTCCTTCGGTTAATGTAAAATAGCTCATTGTATTACAGTACGGGCAGTATACACATTTATATGTTTATAGCTATACCTAGAGGTTGAATGCATTGAAACGCTGCAAATGGGTTCTGAATAAGAAATTGAAATGTTTCATTCCAAGGAGTGGCAAGAAAATTCGAGAAGAAAAAACACTGGATTACGGTAATGCAATAAAGTAGTCAACGTCAACGTAAAGTCTTACCTAAAAAAGGAAGCGTAGAATCTTTTAGAACGTGCACCTTTGCATCTATCATTGTGATAGAGGACTTTTTTTTGTTGATGAACTTTATAAGGAGATAGACCTTGAGACATGCTTGCACAACTTAATACTCTTTATGATGGTACGATATTTGATAAGTGGCAAAATCTAACATAAAAGTCTATTTGAAGTCGTCGATTGCAGGAATCACAGGAACTACACTTTTCAATGGCCGGATTGACTTATAGGAATTTTATATCTACCAAATTAGTATTATTTCATAAATTTCTGATTAGTTTGCTGGTGTATAAAGATTTCCTAATACATTTATATATACCGTCTAAATGTGGCGCGAAGGCAAGCTCTTTTTAGGCAAATTTTTCATTTTTCTTCTGGTTTTAGTTCAGCAATTTGATTTCGAATGTTGCCCCCAAAAATTTTGTTGTGCATCTACGACGGTAGAGCGTCAAATGCTCCAGCGATGCTCCCTCCAAGGAAACACGTTAGAGCGAGCACAATAGCTTATAGAAAAGGAAGGATTGCATTCCTATGTTTTAGCCGACTTGAAGAAAAGGGCAAGGACAAATGGAATGACAAAGATAAAGCTTCCTATGAATGGGCAACTAAAGGGGTGGAGGAAAGCAAGAGTGATCCTACAAAGGGACCCTCCACAAGCAGTGAAGGAAAGAGGGAACTTGCATCCAATAGGCAGCGGTCTCAAGATGATGCTCCCACTACCTCAAAGAAGAGTAAGGGCACCGCATCGGAACCCAGACTCCTAACTGAGGTCGTGAGGGATCATCTGACCATGGCGATAATAGACCGCGGCCACGAGGAGTGCAAACCAGCCGCGAAAACTGGGAGAAGATGGAGACGAAGATAAATCTTTATCTCCTCCCTCAGTGCAAGACTGACTCCTCCAAACCGATGCCGTCGTATAGGTATAGGGGCTGGCATCATGGAGGCTATAGGCTGATTGCCTGCGACGACGAAAATGCGGTTACTTTTATCAAGGCTGCAGTCGCCGGAGCGGGTGATCTATAGCAGAGCGCTAGTATGGAGGCCGTGAGGAAGGACAAAATTCCGCTCAGGCCAAGAGCTCGCACTTGGGTCACTATGGTGCCAAGCGACCCACAAGACCATTTGCTTCTGATACACAGCCAAAACCGGGACATCCCAACACAACAGTGGAAAGTGGTGAAATCTCAGAGGTGGTGAAAGACTCAGGAAGGTCTATCACCATTCTCTTGGACAAAGAATCCATTCCGCTACTTAAATCACGAAATTATGAGGTCAGCTACTGCCTTAAGAGAATAAAGCTGCAAGTATATCAGCAAGATGGGAGGCAAGTTTTTGTCAAATATTGCCCGAAAGACAATTTCTAAATTTGCACCAGACGTACTGAATGCCATAATAAACCAGGCAATTCAAGGGCCATTATATAAAAGTAATTAGCTGCCATTTTACCAGTATTCATTAATACAATTTTATTTTTGTACTTTCCTTGTTTTGGACAAACATTTTCACTATATAGATTCTGCAGTATTACATAGTTTCTAAATTGCAGAAATTTTCAGTAGCAAAACAGTTAAACAAACACAAAAGCATGAATAGGATTTATGCAGGTACACAGAGACACTATATGACCACGACAGGACAGCACCATACAGGCTGCAAAACTCCTTAATTTCTACTAAGTACTCCAACTAATCCCGGATCTTTCCTTATCGTCCAACAACTTTTAAGTGGTTAAAACTCCGTAATGAGAATCAAAGAGGATATGCAAAAGCCTCACAGTTTGCGAACTTTTCCCCCATAAAAACAAAAAAAAAATCATAAATATTCCTTTTTTATCTTTTATACAAGTAGATATTTTTATCAATTACAAACAACTGTTGATGGCTAAAATGCAATGTGTTAAAGCACCGCGAAACAAATTACCCAGCTATCTTCCTTTCTCTCTCCCTCTAAGGAAGTAGGTAAATATTCAAAGTAGCAAATTAAAGGAGTGAGCTCCTGCTATCCTATACCTACTTCTGCTATTAAGTAGATACTTATATTGTTTATTCTGTTGAAAATGTAATTATTCTATGGGTTTTGGTAAAGTTTCATTGCAATTAAACCGCTGCCATTATTCCGTTCTATCGCTCTTCCTAGGACTGTGTTTGCGGTTTTTTTGTTTGCCTGAATTTGCCGCAGCTGCAGTAGATTTCTTCCTGCTATTCCTGAGGATACTCTTTCCCTTATTGGCGGCATTGTTTGGCGGTGGTTTTGGTTTTGGTGGTTGTAGCTCAACTCGTACAAACAAATCATAATTGAAATCCGTGCATGTTCGTCCTGTTGCAAAATAGAAAACAGAAAAAAAAACACTCAAAAATGGATAACACATTCAAATTTTTGAAACATCACACAGAAATGTTGACCAACATTCATTTCATCATACCATAGCACATCTCTTCGCCACATTCCGTGCATGTCAGCAGTCTGGTCTCGATGACCCCGGACTTGTTTTTAACTTTTTTTATGCCATTGTTGAGGGTGAATTCTCTCTTGTCACGTGCTTCCGTTTTGAGCTGAAGCTTACCCATTTCAACGAGCCGGCTGAAGTACTCTTCTTCCAGTTTGGATTTTGGCCGCAGTGTGGTCAGCATTTTCCAATCAATGGGAACAGCACAAAGCTCCATCAGGACAACATCGCGCATTTCGTTTGGTATTGGATCGGTATACGTATACATGGGTTCACGTTCGCCATTATGCTTCAGTAATTTTCGCACTTCTTTTCGTTGTGTTTTGAATGAGAAATCCTTATCTTTGATTTTAATTTCCTCTTGGCGGACTTTAATTGGACGCATTTTATAGTCGGGAACCTTTTCCATTAAGCGTTTAAATTCTTCCTTTGATTGGATAATGTTTTTACTTAGGTCCAAAACTGGCACTACAGTTTTCTTTTTGCCCAGAATGTCCTCCAGTTTGTTCATTTTCGAGTTAAATTAAATTTATAGGCCGGAGCTAATTTTACTGAACTGTAAAATGAAAATTAGAAGTAACGAAATGAAATAATCGATTTAACATTGTGTGCGCTTAAAACATAACTGATGCCACGGTTGTGTTGCTATGTAACCCAAACAAATGAACGTATGCACTAGAATACTAGAATATATTGTGTTTTTGCCGTAGGTCTGTGTATCCTTGATGTTGGTAATTTGGCAACCATTGGCGACCCCAAAGCACCTCCATTGTTAGATTTGCGGTTGATTATTATTCTATAGCATTATGAATGGAAACCAGGAAATAGATTTAATCAATTTTCGGTGGCGGAGGACGACACGACAATCCGTTGTGCTGAGTCAATGTTGCCAGATTTTTTTTTTTTTTCAAAAAACTGTAAATTCCCCAAAAAAAAACAGTATTTTCAACCAAAAAACTGTAACCTTCAAAAACCAAAAGATTTTTTTTAAATTACGGTTTTTTTTTAGTTTTATTAAACAAAAATAACAGAAAACAATTCATTTTAAATAAAATAACATGCTTAAATACGAAGCACTACGATTTAAAGCACATTTTAATTTATTCTTTCAAATCTGAACTTTAAAAAAAACTGTAATTTGTACTAGGAGGTCATTTTAAAAACTGTAAGCTTATCTAAAAAACTGTAATTTACAGTTAAAACTGTGAATATGGCAACGTTGGCTGAGTGGAAGATTACAATGCGATGAAAATGGAATTGGTTGCATTTAAGAGATTCGTAGTTCAGTAGAAGGGTTGGAGGTTTCAGGTTCAATGCCCAGAAAAATCAAACCTATCATATAATATGGAATTAAATTAAAGGTTGCTTACAAAATTGACCTAGGGACGCGTAATGGCTGCGATATGGGCTCGTTACGAGATGAAATCGTTATTTTACACCCCCCTTGATGTATCGGCAGATTCTTCAAATTTATTCAAAGGTAGCAAAACAAATTTTAGCGGCCTCATCATTCTTCACTTTTTGCCGGCCACGCGTAATTCCACGTTTCGTACGTGACCATCAGTTCCAGGAAATATTTGTCACTCGGATGTGCTTTCTTGCAATTATCCCATCACGTTTACAGTTGTACGTTACAGTTAAAGGTCCATGCCCTTTAAATTTACTTATCCGTATGCTCTGCTGCTAACGATGTCAACACTTCGCTAATCAGCGTCAATGAATTCAGCCTGTTGCGCGAAATCCTGTGATCGACGAAGTGAAGTTAATTTCATTCCGCGCCAGCATCATTGTTTCATGATCATAAGTGAAATGTTCAGACATGAACTCGATCTCTAATTTCCAAAAAGATTGGCTTTGCATCTGCACTCAAAGCCAATTCTTCTGTTTAAAAAAACAACTGCTCCTTACACTGCTCTCGTTATGATCACGCATTTGTGGCCCATAACGCTTTCCGCTTTGTACTTGTGTAGGTACCTGCATTTACAGCATTAGCTGAAACTAATGGGCAACTAATGGACTGTATATTAGACGTTTTTTATTATCAGCGTGATCTGATCCGGATCAGATCATGAAAATAAAACAAACTGGATCATTGATTGAGTTGTGTCAACAAACATATAAAATCCAATAACAATTATGACAAATTTCGTATTGCCACCAGCCATCTTGAGCCACACGGTACAATGTGACGTCACAATGCAATGATTTCTCCATTGCACTTGCTCATATTTGAGTTTGACATTTCGCTTGTTGTGTCGGGGTGTTACCATATGGATACAAATCTGCATACATTTAGCATTGAATATTTTTTTTGGGGAAACTATGTTCAAATGTTAAGTTCAAATATGCATTATAATTAACCGTATTGTACTGCTAATATTTCCATTTATATTACTATGCTATAGTATAGCGAATCAAAACATCTCGAAAGTTGGAGTACCTAGTAACTTATTCGAATTTGAAAAAAATGCTAATTGATTTTTTGTGTTGTTAATTGTGGTTCACATTTTGGTCTGGCAACATTACTGTGTGGCTATAATTTACAGGGACACCAACCTTTAGTGAATGAAATAAACAACGCCACGAAACAACAACGAGAAATAGTTGAATTAATTTTCAGATCATATTTCGTGATCTCGATGAAAAGCAGGATCACATGTTGTTGTTGTAAGTGCATGTAAATCGATGATCTATATAGATCATAGCTGATAATAAAAAACGGCTATTATTGATCATTCGTTTACCTTTTTCTCCTTTAATGAAACCATTCCAGCAATGTAAAAATATCCTTTTCCTGATCAGCTTTCTTTTCGTTAATAATTTTTCAAAGTGAGTGAATTTTAGAAATTCAATAAGGCATTTTTCTCGAACAAAACATAACAAAACAAATTTGCACGACAGGGTCGCACGAAACTTTCTCGTTTATTGCGAATCTCGCAGAATAGTCAATTCAGCAAATTTTACGCTTAAAATCATACCCACTGAAGATGTATTGAGGTTTAGTAAATGAACCCTTGTTAATTAAAAACGTAATACATACTACATAAACGTACGTATTAACTACAACACTTTATTACTTTCAAATTTCACCCCGAACTGACACTTAAAGGAGGCAAGTAGGCGATGAATTTCGATTTATATTGCCACTGAAGTTTTGGGCTTTGCAAAAATATACCGGGTGTGAATACAGATCGGGATTTGGGTAGTATCATTTTTGAGAAATATTCATAAAACGGCTATATTCGAGTTTTCTGAGAAAAATTAAGTACGTGATCATGTTTAGAATACTTATGCTGTCTTAAATATGAATTTTGATCAACATCGTTAGAGCGGTTTTTATACCCGGTACCACACTGTGGTGAGGGTATATTCACTTTGTCATTCCATTTGTAACGCCCATAAGGAGGCGTTGTAGGTATGACAAACTATATATATTATTGATCAGCATCACTTTCTTAGTCGATCTAGCGATGTCCGTCTGTCTGTCCGTCTGTCTGTCCGTCTGTCTGTCCGTCTGTCTGTCCGTCTGTCCGCACGATTACGGCCGTAATTTAAGAGCTATCGACTTGAAATTTGGTATGTAAGCTTTTATCCACCAAACTGAGGCTAAGTTCGAAGATGAGCAAGATCGGATGAAAACTACTACTACCTCCCATACAAAAATATCAGATTTATGTAGCTTTTTATATTAAAAATTAAATTTAAATAGCTACAGTAAAGATAGCAAGTTTAAACTTTGCACATATTGTTTTAATAATATTTAAAAATTTTTGACAAAAAATGAGCTTGGTCGAATAAAAACTACCCATACCTCCCATACAAATATATAATTTTTTAATACTAAAATATTTTTTTTATTTTACAATAATATAGTACCGGGTATTTGAGCTTCGGCATAGTCGAAGATAATTGTCTTACTGGTTTTTTTGTAAAATTATGTTGACAAATGTTACAACTTTGGATTCGAAAAGCACTGTTACTAAACTGTTTAGCTGAAAACTGAGTAAGTACGACGTATTCTTCAGGATATAAACATTACCTAGTAGTTACATTTTCAATCAAATCAATAATGGCGTTTTCGAGATATGAGCAGTTTTTAAAGTACCATTTTTAGCGATTGTGGTGGAAATCGAAGGACGCATTCATGTTTCAAAAAACACTGTTTTGCAACTGTTTAGCACAAAACTGAGCAAATTGTATTAATATGGATTTAAGTATTACCTGCCAGTAACATTTTATCATAATCGAAAATGGTGTTTTTGAGATATGAGCAGTTTTTGTAAGTACTATTATTAGGGATTTGGGTGGATATCGAAGGACGCAGTCTTTTTTTTAGAGAAAAACTGAGTTCGCTATCAAGTTAAGAATGACAATAGTACCTTAAAAATAAGTTTTTTTTAATCGTTTTTACCGTTTTCGAGAAAGCCAATTTTCAAAACAGCAGTTGCTGGACTTTTTAGCGAAAAACTGGGTATGCAGTCATGGAATGCTTATATTAACTCAACTATTAATTTTGGTTCAAATCGTTGGAGCCGTTTTTGAAAAAATCTAAATTGTTTAATATTTCGTAAAATTTGTATATGGGAAGTACCGTTAATATTAGGTCTAGCATAAAAAGAAAAAAAAAAACGCCTCCTAGCGGGAAGCCCACAAATTCTAAATACGAAGTTTGAAACAAATCCGTCCAAGCGTTTAGATTTCCCGGTGGGGGGGGACAGACAGACATACGGACGGACAGAATTGCTAGACACACTTTTTTGAGTTCCCCTATCATCGTAATATCAGAATTGATAAAAATCTTGAGTTCGAAATTTTGTACGAAAACAATATCTTTCTCTTACTACGTACATTACATATGTATATGTACTTACGAGAAAGTTATAAAACTAAATATTAACTATAGTATAAAATCGTTGTTTTACACAACTTGAAAAATAACCTTGTGCATTATTAATTTGTTTTCAGTAGATAGTTTATTGATCTTCTGTTGATAAAGGGTTATAACATTTTAATGGCGATGTTAATTTTCCTTGGATCAAGATGCATACCTAGGTATTTCACTGATGGTGCCCAAGTAATATTAGACCCGTTATGGCTGCTTTTTCTGGTGAAAAAAATGGCACACATTTTCTCAGCGTTCAATTTAATTTTCCATTCTCCGTCACCTGTTGCTCTTAGTTCCCATTATTACTGCGCCAATTTCTTTCTTAGTGCTGACTTAAAGTCTGACCAAACCTAAAATATAACAGTTTTAGCACAAGCTGTTCAACTGTTTTTTTTTCCTAAAACTTTTTTTCTTCCTAGAACTTTTGAATTGATCCAGTATCTTTTTTGGTTAGATTCCAATATCAGGATCAGGCACGTAGCCAGGGGGGGGGGGCTTCAGCCCCTCAATATCAGGATCAGGCACGTAGCCAGGGGCGGGGGGGGCTTGAGGGGCTGAAGCCCCCCCCCCCCCGAAGCGCTGAGCAAAAAATTAGAAACTGAAACTCCTGCAACCATTCAAATGCAAATATAACTTAAAAAAATATCATTAAAAAACACGCACCAGAGAGCCGAAAAGCCGACTTCTAAGCCTTTGTGCCTTATTTCCTTTGTAGAGCTCTTCAAATGCTCAATAAGTCTTGAAGAAATAATCAGCAGAACGTGGGCGATGTCTTCGAAAGCATCAACACATTTTGACAGCGATCAAAAAAAGTGATTTCCTAGTAAGCCTCATTGTATGCAAAAAACTATTCAGTTTAACGCTACCCTTATCAGTTTTCCTACAGACCAAATCCTTAGATTTCGTTTCTGCTATCGACCGCACAAAAGAAGTTCTGATTTCACCATATTTCCCGTTTTATTTTTTTTTTTATGAAATTTGTATCCGTGAGAATTTTCTTACAAATTATGTTAAGCAACTTTTTTACATACGATCAACAAAATTTGTAGTAAATGCCGTTTTTTTGTCAGACAATAATGGTCAAAAAGATCCTTGATATTTCTCTAAAATCAATTTTTTCACATCACCCCAGAAAAAAAAAACCCCTTGGGTGTTAGGTAAGGATATCTGGGTAAGTAAAGAAAGTATGGTTAAGGAATGGAGTTACCCCATTGCTACTGTCACAAGGTGCTCCACCCTGTTGAAAGAACATCGCTCTTCTCTGAAAAAGAAGAACACCTTCAAGGAGCTTCGGCAATCGTTCTCTAAGAAATTCAATGGAATTAACTGTTTGCGGACCTACTAAAGTGTTTTCAAACATTTACGCTAAACTTCCTTTGAAATAAGCACACATTTTGAAGAAGTTGTTCAAAATAATTAAATTCTTACCTTTGAAAGGATGTTGTGTGTATTAAATGGGGATTGGGGTCTGACCAATGGTGCAAATTGTGGATGTCTGTAGCTTTATAACTTTTTTTGTGAATTGCGCTTCGTCAGTCCACAGAATGTTTTTGAGGAAGTGTCCGTACCGGTGCTAAATGGAAAGGGTGTAACCTATTACTCTGGAGAGTTCTGTGAATTCTGGTTCTGGTTCTGAAGTTCCAATTGCACAGCTAGTCCTCGGACCTGACTAAAGGCTTAACTTCCACAGCACGCAAAATCCCACCCTCAATTTCTGCCGCCGCTGCGTCTGAACGTAATTTTTTTTATTTCGAGGAACTCACCCGGTATCAACAAGTCGCTGATACGCATCAGTACCCGGCTACATGGTGTACTACGATTTGGGTATCGGCGTTGGGCTCTTATCTTGCCAACGAAGCGTTTCCATGGCAGAACCCGTTTACAAACACTATGTCTGCGTAATCACATTTTGAATACATTTTGTGGAGATCAACTTATCAATGTTAAGCTTTTTTTTCATATTCGACAATTAACTGTTAACCATTGCTCATAATTACGTTAGTTTATTATTCTGACTTAATTTTATTTGACCATTTTTTTTTTGACAAAAACGGCTTTTACAACAACTTCTGTTGATCGTACGTAAAAAAGTTGCTTGATATCATTTTTAGAAAATTTCTCAAGGATACAAATTTCATAAAAAAATAAAAATTTATTAAGTAAACATTTTGAGAAAAAAGCATTTTAAGTAAACATGTAACAAATGATTTTCAAAATGTTGAGTTTACACATATGTACCTTATGACTTGTATGCGCTTCTAAATTGTCTTTTCAAAATGCACAAAACAATTTTTGTATCGCTAATAGTTTAGAAGTTATAGCGTTTTAAGTGGTAACACCTCCAAATTAGAGTTCACATGCTTTGAAGGGCCATAACGGGAAATATAGTGAAAATAGACCCCCCTGACACACAATTTTTTGTTCGGCGGCACTTCACGAATCTTCCCTTAAAGGATTATACTGCTTAACTGGGACACCCTGTATAGTTTTTTGTTTAACAAATTCCTCGTAAGATTTGGAAGCAAGCCCCCCCCCCCCCGAAACAAAATCCTGGCTACGGCCCTGATCAGGATGTTTTTTTTTTTCATCTCATTCATCATTGCTAAAAATTTTGGCCGAGTAGTTGCTTTTCTTTTAATTGACCATCTATAAAATGCAAGAAAATCCGATTACAGAAAGTAGGTAGGTATCTGTCGGCATACATAAAAGTGTAGAGGATGTACTAGGTACTACATATACAACAAAGTAATTGGAAATAAAGTTAACAGAAAAATAAAACAGTATTTTTTTGAGCAAATATCTTCACCTCACATCGGATAGCTACCTAACCTACACTTAACAATATACTTTCTTTTATAGCAATGAACTGTTCACCTTTTGAATCTCAAATGAACGAGAGAAGCAAATATGTAGCGTAACCCATGTCTTCCATGTTCCATCTCCGATCTGATCTGAGGTAGTTTGGCTGTCTCTTTTACCTTAAATCATCAATTCAGGCAGTTGAGGGTACGTTACTTTTTTCGCACCCCAAAATAAAAGTTTATGTAAGTGCTTTCGGGCGGATAACGATCGCTTAACATTACTACGCCCAGCATCATAAAAAATTCATCAAACAACGTTGCTTGCGTGAAATCGCAAAAACTATACAAGTATTTGTATGAACGTATATTGCGTAAGTATGCCATTCTTATACTCAATTATGTATCTAAAAGGCGGGGTAGTATAGTGGTACATAGGAAAAAAGTTTATTGAACGCTGTGGTAAATCGCTTGAGTCAATTGAAACTTTGGTTCGTTTCGTACACACTTTGACACCTGCCACCTTCACTGGTTGTAAAAGGGCGATATAAAACTCATCATGATTTGATACGATAGGTCTGCAAATTATTGATTCTTAGTCTTACGCGTAGCTTTGTCTTGTCTATTAGTTATACGGAAATATACATGGATGGTGTTGAAAACACATGTTTGTATAATGTATCGGTAATGCATTATCTCTGATATCAGGCGACTGGTATTATATACTTTTCTCCTGATGCTATGGTACTTGATTTGTCGAAGATATTTTATCTGCAGAGCATTACGAGTATCGCTCTTCGTGTGCGACTTGTTATAGTCCATAATATTTATATTTATTTAATATGCTAAATATAATAACCACCGTTATTGCAGTAATTTAATAAATGATTTGCCATATGAATAATAATAAAATAAATTGATTTAGGTGCAGATTCTTAAGGAGTATTATTCGCTTAGTGAATGCAATTTAGATGGAATGAAATTGGTAAGACTGGTGCTTCCAGGACGAGCACGCGGTCTTCCTCTACTGGACCGTCCATCGTGTGTGTAGTCGAAGTTCTTCGCATCCATTCGCTCTACCTGGCCCAGCCACCTCAGTCGATGGACCTGCTGGCTAGTTCGATGTCGTTGTAAAGCCCGTACACTTCGTCGTTGTATCTCCTCCTCCATTCACCGTCTATGCAGAAACGACCGAAAATTACTCGAAGAATTTTCCTCTCGAAACAACTAAGAGTAACCGCATCCGCTTTTGATAGAGTCCATGCCTCTGCACCATAGAGAAGTACTGAGATGATAAGTGTCTTATAAAGGGTCACATTAGTTGTTCGAGAGTAGGCTTTCCTACTCAGTTGCTTTCTTAGCCCAACGAAACAGCGATTGGCAAGACTTATTCTTCGTTCAATCTCAGCGCTGGTGTCATTGTCTGAGTTTATAGCGGAGCCTGGTTAGACAAAGTCCGTAACCACCTCAAAGTTATATCTGTCTGTAGTTACATTCTGTACGAAACGTCGATCTTTACTTCTTTACTACAAAGGCCTCCATGTGCCTTTATGAATATTGAGATGCGTGAATCGTGTACTAGCTATGACACCACTTCGCGCCGCCGCGAAGTCGATCCTTATAAATCCGTTATCGGGGGTAGTGTCGTGTAGGCTTTCCGACAGTACTATACCAAAGATGTCCACTCTTTCTATCTTTGCATTAAAATCACCTAAGACATTTAATGTCATAGTTAGATATTAGTCGCCGTAATAGATAAAGCAGTTTTTCATCCACTTTTTCCGGTAGCACTTCTTGGATGGCAGTTAGATCTCCTTTACAGCAGTTCAGGGCCTCCGCTAGCTGTTCGTCGGCACGGTCAGACGGTCTGTTAAGGAACCTAGCATTACACGTACACTTACAAAATTCGTTGTCCATGTTTCGTTTGCCAGGTTCATCAGCATTAAATTCATTCGTATCCGAGGCTTGTTATAGCTACGTAACTACGTGAATTTTACGCAATAGAGCAGTTACCCCGATGCACATCCCCCAACCCGGAGTGGAAGGTCCTTTGTTGGTCCCTTTGGACGAAAGGGGTGGGATTCCTCCGGTGTCAGTAACCCACTGTCTGGCCTTATGTCACTTTCAAGTCATTTTCAGGTTGGGTGTATGCAAAGTTTTTTTTATAAATGTTTCGCGTGGGTTTAAAGAAACTTTGCATGTACCCAACCGCGCACCTATCCCGTAAAAATGCATCAACAGTTCCTCAGATCCAAATGGATGACCTTGCAATCCATCTCAAGGACTCAATGCACCTTCTAGGAGTCACAGTCAATTCAGGAATCACGTGGCAGGACCACATTTCCTATATGGCAAGATCGGCGTCCGCTAAGTTGAGCTACCTATTTAGAGCAAAGTAGTACTTTAACCCTAAGCAACTTCTCTTTCTCTACAAAGCACAGGTTAGCCCAGGCCTGGGATATTTTTCACATATAATGGAGCTCGGCCCCAAAACATTCACTTAACCTACTTGAAAGCATACATAGGCGAGCAGTTCGACTTATTCGAGACCCTATACACTCACATCGAATCTACAACCGTTGGTGCACAGAAGACAAGTCGCTGACCTATGCTTGTTCTATAGGTACTTCCACGGTAGATTTTCCGAGGAACGCGCTGTTGAAGCGTTATAGGTTCGCCTTTCCCGGGAGAAGTATTTAAAAAAAAAAAAAAATATGGCTATGATAAGGCCTTTTCTACCATATGCATAGGCTGTTTGGTGGAGAGGGTTCTCGCGAGAGTATGTGTCTGACTTCTGTATAAAACTCCTAAGAAATGTCTGTCTTGGCTGCACGGGTGCTTTCCCGAGTACGCCGGGCTCTCCTCAGGTGATCTGCTTGATTTACCTTCCCTTGATACCTTTATCATGGGTTCTACATACTATCAAAGCAATCTACCGTCTCAGAGTATTTTGGTATCACCCAGACTGTAGTTTCGATGACCTTGCGCAACACTTATGCCACGACCCTAGATATGCCATCTGATGCAATTGCACCGGAACTTCGGCTGTTGTGCAAATTTATAGTCAAATTTCCTTGCGTTCAGACTGGCTTCAGCCAGAGTCTGAGACCGGTTTTGAGATGTAGTTGAATCTTCACGGATGGCTCCAAAACCAGTCAAGGATCAGGGGCTGGTGTCTTCGTAGAAATCGACAACATTAGACTTTACTATTAGTTAGTCAAGCATGCTCTGTTTTTCAAGCGGATATCTATGCTATCCTAATGGCTTCCGAATATATTGTTAAGAGTAGGTGGCGGGGTCGGAATATATGCGAATGTAGCAACAGGCAAGCTTCGCTTAAGGTCTTTCTTAACCTTGTTACACGTTCCAAAATAGTTTGGGAATGTAAGAACTCTTTGAACTCGGTGGCAACGCTGAACTCATTAATTATTGTCTGGGTCCCAGGTCACACTGGGATTGCGGGAAATGAGATACCTATCCGATGAGTATCTGGTAAGCAAGTCATAGACTATAATTTCTGAACTTAAGCTGGGTTTTCCTGCGTCCTCGGTCATGGCCTCCATTGACGATTGGATTTCTAATAAACAAAATTGTTTATGGCAAAGCTCTCCAAGGCGTGTGCAGGCTAAACGCATGCTTCCAAAAGTAAGTACGAAGTCTGCGGGATCCCTGTTATCTCTTATTTGCTTCTTACAGAACACTTTGCTTTTGCTAAGCATCTTGGTATGCTAGGCATAAGTGATACTAATGTCTGCGACGCTTGCGTAGAGTGCGACGATACTTGGGATCATTTCTTTGTTATTGTCCTGCCTTTGCTTGGATCGGGTGGAAGATGTTTGGCGCTGATGTGGTGAGTGCTGATACTGTAAGCTCCTCTTCGTTGAAGTGCATATAATTCAAATCAACTTTCGGAGAAAGCCGAAGAAATTATAGCTTCCTGGTAGTAAAATGGACCAGTTGCGTCTGAGTGGAGTGTTTAGAAACAAAAAAAAAGTCGCTGTATAAGTGTTTAGAATTTGAAATGAAGTGATTTGGAATGAATCGTTACAATGAGCTGTGACGAAGCTTCACACTAACTATTCCATCCGCTTTTGAAGCCTCAAAATGACATAATCACAATGGGACTCAATAAGATGAAAACAGTGGCTTCTTCTTGTTCTTTTACTTCTTTTTAAGCTGATGTGATTCGGCATTTCCACCAGGATGGTGAGTAATTTCTTAGCACATAAAATTGTTGAATTGTTGCGCAAGGTCTTCAAAAAACCGAATCAGAGTTGGAGTACTCCAGAGATCAAGATGTTCCTTTAAGTTTTTCAAGGAATGCGCGGTTTTGTATGAAAGTGGAAAATTTGATGAATTCTCGGCTTCTGTACCACAAAACAACAATTGTTAAAATTGTCTGTTAAATTGTTGCAAAATTCTAACTGATGAATAGAAAATTGTTAGCTCGTAACAAGTTATATTTCTTGATTTGGTTGTCGAGATTTTCAAGTGTTTTTTTTAATGTTTGTTTTGCTTTTATAAGACAAAAATCCCAACACCAAAGTTTCCAAACTGCAATTTCCAGCAGCAAAAACTCCAAGGCTGATCAAGTAGTGAAACAGGAGACTATAGTAATTATTTTATTAAACATTAGGTACCTAAGTGGCCCGCTTCATGTGATTAAGGGATTTAAACTCTCTTATCGCATGTCGCAGGTCCTGCTCATACAACTTCGTTGCTGCCCTCGGGATATCTATGTGCTTTTCGTCCGGCAGGCGTATTTGACAATTTTTTTTTAGATTTTTTGTCTTTTGGTTGTCGTTTGCTTTAATTTTCAGACTAATATTTATGAATATTTCACTATTCTAGAGAATTCCTCATTCTAATCGTGCATATAATCAGTATTCTGCTTTGAACTATACCTATGTATATTAGTCTAAACTAAACTACTCTCCCAACGCGCACACTCTTTGAATCACCATTTAGTTTTGCAAAATTCTACAACAAGTGTTAAGGGAAATTTTTCCTTAACACTTTTTTTTCAGAAACTAACTTCACCTGTTAAATTTATATGTTAAGAAATTACTTGTTAAAAAGTTAAATTGTTGTTTTGTGGTACAGGCCCCAGATCAAACGATTCATATGTCTAGTTATAGTAGCAAAGCCAAAAGGTCAACAAAGAAGACCTAAAGGTATTAACTGCTTATCTAATGAGGATTTCAAGAAATGTGGAATTATCGACGATGACTCCTGACGACTCTTTGAAGCAAAGGAGGAGATTATACTCGGTGAATACAAAGCACTTCATAGGTATGCAAAAACGCAGAAAGCATTTCTGGTGATATGGATAAATGTTCATAGATTGGTTTAGACTTTCGTATTTGATTAGCTTTTTCGGAATTCAATACTGTAAATGGAACTATGTATATTAGTATTTTATCAGCATAATTGAACACGGATTGGCTTAGAGTGGCTCCTGCTTTTGTACTGGAAATATTTCAAAATGCATTATCTGTTATAGGACGAGGTGAAATATAGATAGACGACTACATCAGCATATGCTTCAGCACTTATCTAGGAATATGAACTGAACACAAACGGTTGCATCGTTGACAACAAAACAATTTGCGGTATGAGTACGTATGTTTTTGGCACTTTAATTTTCGAGTGAGCACAAAGTTCCAATATTACATGAGTGTGGTATGCTTTCATATTCAAACATAGCGTGTATACTTCCTGTATATATATATGAGAGTGAAGACTGCTCGTGAAGCCGTTGTTATACATGTAATGCAATATATATTTAATGAAGTTGTTTTGCGGTGATTATCTGGTTTGATTCTAGAACGTGTAACTGCGTGTACACAAAATCGGTTTACAAACACGTTAACAAAATTGTATTTACCAGGATTGAATGTGAAATTTCAGTGCGCTTTAATGTTAAAGTTGCAACGCAATTTTATGTGGAAAACCCATTTTATATGCATATACCTACCTTAAGTGGCGAGCTCCCCGTGCATCCGCATATATTCTCGTAGGTCAATGCGGAGGAATAAATCAGAAACCCCTCATAGGTACCCATCTTGTTGAAGTGGTTACATAATCAGTAAAAAGGGTTTCCCCCAACTATAGTGACATCGTCGGCAACTCTTCGCTTATCCATATTGACAAACTATTCCATTAGCGGGTTGAAACAAATCAAACACCTTTAGAGCGGAATGCGTTTGCATATTGCATGAGGGATTCTTTAAATTTATACATGAATGCACATTAGAGTAAGAGTACCCATAAATATACATCGTGCGAAAATAAGCCCTTTATCCATCCGCATTATTATTATTATTGTTGTAATACTTATACAGAAAAGCTACGCTTCGTCACTTTCAGGGACCGTTTGTAGGTAACCCTATCTCAAACTCACACAAATATTTCATCATAAAGTTTACAAAGTAATTGAGGGGCAAGCAATTAGTTTTTAAATTTACTGGCAATATTTTAAACAGTAAAACTCCAAGATTCACATAATTCTTATCAAAGGGCACGGTAGTGCCCCATCCAAGTTCTCTAGTAAAGGCACTTCCCATTTTTACAGGAACAAACTCAGGCCGCTTTCGTCCCCCCTCTAACTTCGGAACCGATTGGGCCAAAAACTTCAAACCTGAAACATTTATCAAACTAAACTAAAAAGGTCCACCTCACCAAATTTCATCTCTATAGCATTAGTAGTTCTCAAAATACAGGACTTCAAAAATCGCAAAAACCGTAACTGACTGACTCACTCACTCACTCACTCACTTAGATGATCATCAAAATTATGAAGTACTTCCGGCCGTCCTAGAATCGTGAAATTTGGCAGAATGCTACATCCTTCTCCGACTGCAACTAGACCCTGAGTCGAGTACGGCTCCAGAACTAGCCAGGACCAAACAATATAGACAACAATAGACAAAAGTTCCGTCCACCTGAGCAAAACGATGTAAGGATAGCAATATCCTAGCTAAAGACCAAAAAAGCTTCTGACGGTTTCATAAGTATCAGTTTTCTAAACACCGCATACATGATCCTATCTGTCATATTGCGCAAACGCATCGTCGATGAAATGTTCACAGTTAGGCTTAGGTACATGCTGGAATTAACCCAAGAATCGATAACTACAAACTATCTTTTGAGCCTCCTATATGACGCATTAAGCATCCATACAGACGAGTTATACACAGATACAGCCATGTCCCGTATCGACATCTCTGCAAAACTCGTTCGCCTTTTTTAGGATGACGATTAGGGTGGTCCTATTCTTAAGAAAAAAATGTAGTTTGATTATGTATATTGTATATACCATAAGAAAATATTTCAGTATTTTTTTTTCGAATTTTTTAAGTGACATTTAGAGATCGCTACCAAGGTTTAAATTTTAAATAAAAACTCAAAATCTGTATTTGTTAGATTCTTTTATTTTTATAGCCAGGACATAAAAAATATTAAAAAATTATTGTTGTTGTTATGAATTAAGATATTATGTAGATATTTGAATCATTTATTTTTAAGATAGAAGGGTTGACTTGTTAGTATTAGGGTACTTTTTCCTATGCTTATATTTTTGATTGTTTGAACGGTCTAATTCTCGACGCGTCGGTACAGAATAGGGGTCGAGGGTCGGAAGGGATAAGAACCGATTGTCTATGCGAGTTTTACTTGCATGTAAAATGTACCACCTAAATGAAACATTAATTAAACCATCATTTAAGCTGTCCTTCAACGCTTTTTGTAAATATTTTAACAAAAAAAAAAGCAAAAACAACTTATTTCATATTTAGAAGTATATAATAAAATGAGAAAGTGCCCCGGGGATAATTCAAAAGTCGAAAAATAAGGACCACCCTAATGACGATAGAGAAAGCTCGCTGCTGCATCCTGCATTAAGGTCGGTCTACTTGTGGACAGGTATCGTACAATGTGCAATGAAACGAAAAAGCAACATGTCGAAACGACTTTAGAAATAATTCCGAACTACGATGAAACAAAAGATAGAATGAAAGTGGAACTCTTATGAACTGTAATATCGAATTCCGGTAAGACGAAAGAGCGACAACAAGCGGAGGTAGCGGCCCTCTTTCTATAGAGCGGTCCATAAACTTAATCCCGGTCGAGAAATGTATCGATAATAAAACAATAACAACAGTGGCATTCAAATATCGCAAAACCTCATCCACCCTATATATATATAGTCATATTTAGATATATGTACTCACTTCAGAACCCACTACACCTATACGACCTAGTAGTATACACACACTTTTTATAATCGTTAACAGTGTTGCTACTTTTTTAAAACGGCTACTTCGTGCACAATACATGTACGAAATGTAATGTGTTAGGAACTGTGTGTCAAATTTAAAACACCCTATAGGGCATATAGTATAAAAAGTCTGTCAACACAGAAGTACTTGAGGAAATTCTTAAGAATAGGATAGGAATACGAAAGATGAAAATCGAAAAAATGGGAAAAGGACATCTTAAATACTTCTTGAGAATACACTCAACTATAAGAAAAGAAAAGAGTAGAGCTGCATTTCACACATTTCATTTTTTCTATTTTATTTTTGTGCACATTTTTGTCATCTTCTTTTTTTTATTTTGTTGAAGGACTGACAGACCGCTTGCTTGAGAATATTGCAAAGGTTAAAGTGCAGTAGAATTATAATGGTAGCTATAAATTATGCACTTCATAAACGTAATATACGGTAGACACTTTTAAGCGCAGGTAAAATGTAGATGTGCTTCCAGTCGTAGTTTTTCGCAATGGTTCTGGAATGCTACACATTCAGATGGTAAATTGACTTTACCTGAGTCTGATATTTGAAGTAGATCTGTATGTACATATACAGAAGTTCAAGACAATCCGTCAGAAAGCAATCACGTGGAAGGTATACCGAAGTGCACTTTATTACTGACAGTAATACATTTCAATATTAACTAGCTAAAGTGCTTCTTTGAAAATCCTTATTCTGTTTTTTATGGTTTCGAACTGACCAATAGAGAAAATGGAGATGTAAAAAATACAACTCCAAAGACACCGATACGTCCTCAGACAATGGCGTTAGCAAACAGAGCGAAGAAAAGTAAGAAGAAGTAAGCAATTTTGCTACGGGACTTAGATTATCTTTAATCACTCCAAGGTAGCATCAACTAATTTGTTGCTCCGCCTGAAAATGGCCTGAAGAAGACACTGTACTGTACTGACACTTAGAGAACCTAGATATCTACTTCTTTTTGGCAAATAACAGTCTAAAAGCGGGTCTTACCTATACCCAATTTCAGAAGCCCATATTTTGGTTGCCTGAAGATAAACAGCGGCAGCAACTGACTAGCCATAGTTCTATACTCTGACATTGAACATTGCTATCCAAGGACAGCCCTTCAGCACCGAATTCACAAAAGAACCGCAGATAAAATGCGAAATTTAGTCCCTGCCTTGTGCTCTCTGCAGAAAAAAAACTGGCTTATAAATCTAGCGAAATGAGGCGTTCCTCAAACCTGTGAAGCCTCTTGAAAACGGTGCAGGATATTCTCCAAGAAGAAGTCCGCAAAACTCTTTTCAAAGACAGCAAACCCGGTAAGAAATGGTACTAAGGTTTCAGGCGACGCTATCCCGATTTAAGCCTAAGAACCCCTAAAACTGTGTCCTAAAGCCGAGCTCAAATAACAGAGGAAGGAAGAAGGAATGAGACATTAGTTTACAGAGCTCAAATAATACTTAACACAAGAACATGCTTTAGACATGACTTTTTCAGCGGATGGAAGAACACTTCCTCCTATGGTGGTTTTGTCTTACAAATGATCGCCCAAATTGCTGAAATCAGTCCAGTGCAGATTCTGGTCGTGTGTCTCTTCGCGGTTCTGTGAATGATGCAGGTTATTTGAATTTCTGATGTAGAATGGTCTTAACTAGGACTGTGTGGTCTACTTCGATTGCGATATAGGCCGCATTGTGGATATTGGTGGTGGTAATGCTAAAGATATTTCATATGCAAGTGTTTTAAAAGCCGAAAAATGTATTACTTTTTTCACCTAAAAGATCTATCTACGAAGAAGAAAATATCGTACATGATGTTGTGCTTGACGTTTCTCAGAGTACCCAAGTTATTGAAGGGATTTACGAAGTTACCTCCGATTGCACATTGTTAAAAGTACCTACCTCAAACCAATAGAGACAGTTCAAGAAGCTTTCTTACCTAAAGCTAAAAAAGTTTTAAAACACCGTCTTCTAAAATCCCGCTTGTTTTTGATTTCTACTTTCCGTATGAACAAAATTCTGTATTTCAAAATTCTGATCAAAACTCTGTTTTTCCAAATTCTGTATTAAAAAAAATGGTTTTGATAATGTAAAAACTAATGAAACGCTTTTATAAGTAGGTACTAAAAAGTTAAAAAATAAAAATTAACCAATGCATTTTCAAGGTTTATTCCGGAAGGGTCTTAGAGTAAGCCATGTTTGTGTAGTTTACACTCAAATAATACGATGTATAACTACAAACATGGCTTACACTAAGCCCCTTCCAGGATAAACCTTAAAAATAGATTGGTTAATTTTTATTTATTTTTTTTTTTGCCTTTTAGTGCAGTACATTGTAAAAGCGTTTCATCAGTTTTTATTTAAGCTATTATTTTTTCAGTTCAATGGACACATAAATGAAAATTCGCGACAGGTATGGTTTGATTGTTTTTACTACGCGTTCATACCGATACAATTTCCACAGCTGCATATCTCAAATATATTGTATGATTGTACATACACTGCCGGTCAGTCGGATTAGGGCATACATTTTGCAATAGATTTTCACTGGTTATACGTATACCTGTTGAAAATGTTTTACCCGGAAACTTTTACTACCTGTAAAAAGGTACATCTTTTCCCAACAGTAAGTCATAAAATTAAAGGGCAAATAAAAAACTACGGCTGGAATTTCCCAAGATCAAACAATGAACTACCCGTAAAGCGTATAAAAAGATGCGTCAGTAGGATGAGGCCACTGCGAATATTTCGTTACAGGAGTGCACATTAGCGATTTTTTCAAAGTTTTTTTTAAGAACTGTTATTTAGTTTAAAAAAAAAATGGGTTCCGGAAAGACTTTGACAGCGACAGAAAGAGGGAAAATAGACGCTTTCAAGGAGTTAGGACTCTTAGGCCAACAAATTGCAAAGAGGCTGAATAGAAGTAAGACTGTTGTAAACAGTTATCTTGCGGATCTACAACACTATGGGAAAAATCAAAAAGGACGTTCGGCAGAGCAACAACATTGCGAGAAAAGCAATTAATTCTACGGCTTGCCTCAAATTCGACACTACCAGCGACTAAAATAAGGGCCAAAAGCGGAGTATCACCCAGGATAGCAACGGTCCGAAGGATAATACGAACAAATGGTACTATACAGAGAAGAAAACTTAAAAAGAAACCGGTTTTAAGGCAAGAACACAATGAGCATCGAATGAATCTTGCAAGAGAACATGTCGCTTGGAGCAGTGAATGGAAACGTGTTGCATTTTCGGATGAAAAAAAAGTTTAACCTTGACCTTGAGGAGCTCATTTTGCTCCTCCTTTCTTAGATCCTGGAAATAAAAGTTGTAACCATCGGGGCCATCAAGGTTCAACTTTTTTGAATTTGATGTTACATTCTGAATGCCCGCCGCAGTGACAATAATTCTATTTTTAGAACCCAAATCAAAACTACCCTTCCTAAGCACATCTGCAATCGAGATAGAATGTTTTTTGCATTTGGCCAAATAAGATCTATTTTCAGTTTATAAGATCTATTTTCAATTTATTATATCTCGCCCTTTCTTTCAAGTTCATACGGCTAACGGTTCGTCAGTCCCCCCTTGCTCCCCGGACTCCTTTACTCCTGAGCAATACTCACCCACCCTACGGACTAAGTTGGCCACACATCTATAAATCAGAAAAAAAAAAATCATTTAAATCGGACGATTGGTTCTCGAGTTATGGAGAAACGAACGACGACGGATGTTGCATTTTATAAGTAGTATATGGAGGTTATTTTCGGGCGTTTTGGTTTTTATTTGTTGCGATATTCGCTTGGGCATTATTGCCTAACGGGCGCCGACGAAATTATCTCAGCCTGTAAATTTCGTAAGTAGCTACACAAATGCAAAGGCAAACACGTTCTATTCATATAGAGAGGCCATTTCACAACATCGTAGACGACGTATATTTATATGATTTTTCAAATCAATTGACAGATCATGGTGTTTACGGACTCGAATTGCTCAGTCACGGATAAAACATTTCAGCCCCTTATTTCTGATTTTCTGCACGTCGCATCGTAAGAAAGGCATGCCCTAAGTCAAGGCAACTATAGTACCTACATACTTTTTATTAACAAACAGATTTTACAATGTGTGTTCCGTTTTTGCGTATAACTATGTCAACGCAATTAAATGTAGCACTCGAACTTACCCTTGCTGGTTATTATATTTCGTTATTATAGTGCTGTCCCAGATGCTGTAGTTTGTTTCTTGCTTCAGTTTTCCCTGTAGCCTTCATATCTGACGAGTCCATAACTTGCCACCAGAAAGGCGTCGGTCCAAGGGGAGGTCTAAAAACTCTCATACAGAAAACATAAAAAAAGGAAAACAGTTTTTGCCATCTCTTGTCATGCTCCGTCATCCCCAATTGCCAACAAAAAAGTGTCAACAACTTGGAAATAAAGTTCTTTTTTGGTCTGGGTACGCCTCTCCTAAGGCAGCACTTTTTGTTTATCTTGTCTTCCGAGCTACCTACATCTAGTATAATAAATAGGCACGGTCCCAAACTATGGAAAAAAAACTTGTCTCTACTCCAGAAACATTATTATCTCTATATAGGCAGTCTGTTCTTGTAATAATCCTTTGAAATAATTTAACGATTTACCACCACTCATATACCACATGATGACAAAATATTCAAATAATTTTGTTTGCCAAGTATCTCGTGCACGCATACGTAGATGTATGTCACCTATAGTTACGTTAATCGTTGGTAAGAAATATTTCGCATGGAAATGTGCAATTAACAAAATATTTTAGGGCCATCTCCTGTGGGACGAAGCTATTTTTATTAATTCTAGACAAAATTTGGATTATTAATTAAAGTTAGGTTCATGAGTAAAAGGCGGTGTCAAATTCGATATCCTTTCGTTCTTTCCTACATATCCACTCTTGTACTTGTACTCTCGTCCCAACCAATGAAGGATGCGAAGCTGCTTGTATTTTTACTCGTGTCATGAAATTTTCATTGGGATTTTGAGGGAGGAAAATTAATAACGGCACGCATTTTATAATGAATTTAACCCTGAGGTGAACTTTATGTAAGATAAGAAATACTTTCTCTCACACAAGTTATTAATACGAATTTCCATGCCCCTCACATACATAATATAATAATGGAAGGTAGGACAAAAAAAAAGCGAATGCTAAAAGTTTCGTATGTATGTAATTAAGATTTTATAAAGAGTATCTACGTAGAGCTTAGTCTCATTATACGGTACCCTTTCTTTAAAGATGTATTCATTTTTATGTAAGTACACACACTTTGCTCGTTCCGAGAAATATTTAAATTGGGCACCCGAAATTGAGCTGACAGTTAGGTACAAAATTGGGAACTTAATGTGTTACATTATTTTCGTATCTGTATATTTTGATATGTGCATCAAATTGTTGTTCTGCCGGATGATTTGTACACTGATACTGTGTAAACTAGTCCATTTTACTGAAAGGCAGATAGATTTTTATAACTTGTCAAAATTGAATGATTGAATGAGTTATAGAACAAGTCTACCTAACATGAAACCCTCAGAAGGAGGACGTAAGGCGGACAAATCCATTGGATTGAATTAGAGGCGTCATCTATAGTTATGGCGTGACAGTGACAGATACCTTAAGTGAGCTTACTAGCGAGTACTTAGTCTGCAGATATACCTCCGCGCCACTTGAATAGCACACCCCCTAAGGTCGGTTTTCTATCGCCCACTGGTCCCAAACCAAGCATGGAGGAGACTTAATTTATTTTTTAAATTAAAGTTCATTTAATTGTTGTGATTTTTGACCGGAAGGAAGATTTAAAACTAAAGCTTTAAGTATTAACAAAAAATTGTTAACTAAAAACCGGCAAAATGTATGGGGTATTAATTTTGCGCCACTTGCATATTTATTTTGACCGTTATCTTTGGCTCATATGTTTTGATCGATTTTTTTTGTCTCGACTTTTTAATTTACAAAAAAAAAAAAAAAAAATAGGGGGTGTGCTATTGAGTGTAACTGCCATCCATAAAATAAAAACTGTGAGTGTGAGATTTATTTGCATTATAGCTATTCATCATAATCATAACCGATGCCTCTTCATTATACGGACGCGAACCCGATCTTCCTCAGTAACAGGATGGATTTTGGGGTTTGTATAGCAATCACTGTCTGAGATACCGTTTAATACGATCTCTAGGAATGCATGGTCATTGTTCAGAAGGTCTGTCTTTTGGCCCAAGTTACTTCCTGGACAAGGTCGAGTAACCAAAGGAAGGATAAAATAAAGCCATTACAACGCGGCTAACCCCATCGAAGGGTATCACAATGGGTCCTCGAGGACCTGAGTGGGGTGAAGAAGAGGCTACTCAGCTTCACCAACCCGTATAACCTAACCTAAATTCCTGTCGAACAGTCGACTGTTTCTTTCAGATATAGTCCTGGCAACGAGGTCATGTCATTCAGCCATGTGAGAGTGTTTCCGTCTTCAAACGTTATGAGTTTGAATCATTAAATGGTGTTGAGGCTGAGGTTACCAAACAGCGTTAGGGGCTCCTTGTTCGTCATAATAGTCTCGCCTTAACCTCATCAAGATCGATTTTAAAGCCGCATACATGACAGCATTTATAAAGACGAGTTAGGCTACGTCCATAGTGAACCAGCTTCTCGCTTACCAGCTTTTACCGGAATGCATTTTTAATTCTTGTTGACGCCGGTAACCAGCTTTCTAGGGTGAGAAAGCGAGAAGCTGGTTTCACTATGGACGTAGCCTTAGTGTAGTCTTGGCATTACTCTTCCGCTGCCATCAAACTTCTTAAACATTTTACTTGAAAAAGATCTATGAAATTCAGAGACGAAAAAAAGGCACGATCTTTTAAATTGCTTATAACTATATGCCGATGATACTGACATTATTATAGTAGAATGTCAATATCATTCCTGTAGCTGGGTCAATTTTGGGACAGCTTGGTCATTCTGTTATTGTCAGTCTTTAATTCGGTGTTTGTTTCCACTCTTACCTATGGTCATGAGGTTTGGGTAATGACCGAAAGCTTAAGGTCGTGAATACAAGCTGCCGAAATGAGATTCCTCCGCTGTATTGCTGGTGTGACCCGTAGAGATCGCATTCGCATTAGAAATACCAGAAAACGTGAGAAACTCAATGTCGAGCAGCTACTTCTCCGGACGGAGCGGTCCATGTGGTTTGGTTCAGTGGTTTGGTCATATTAAACGCATGTCCCCAACCAGTATCCCACGACGCACGTGCTATGGAATACGTACCATTAGGCATGCGTCCTCTGTAGGTAGACCCAGGATGAGATGGATAGATCAAGTTCCTAATCTCTCCTCTACCCCCATGGGGATTGCCCTTGCTCATTTAGAGTCGATGGCGGAGAATCGAGAGTTAGGCGGCGGTTATATAGCAACGCGCTAGCACGCGCTAGCTCGCGCTTTAAAGTTTCTGCAGTGGCAAGAAAAACAAAATTTTTTTTCGTATATTTGACTGCGTATTTTATTAGGTACTAGCTGTAGGTACTCGTCCAGTTTTGCTCGTGCCCATAAATAGGATTGGCTAGATAATATCCTTGTCTATCAGGACAATGCATATCAATGTTTAAAATTTTACAAACTTTGTGTTTCAGCGGGATGTATTTCGGGTCAAGAAAGAGTGAGTTTTACCTATCTCACAAAAATGTATCCGAGATGAGAAAACAGGAAATAAACTTAGATTCAAAATATATATTCATTATACTTTACTTAATATTTAGTTCTTATGTTTGTTTGAGAAAAATGCCTTGTTCAATTTTGAAACTCATTCGATTTGAAAAATTATCAAAAGAAGGAAGTTATTTTATATTGCTGAAATGGTTTCACCAAAGGGGAAAAAGGGTTATCGAACAATTTATAAATAAATTATGAGAAAATAAAGGGGATTAATAATGTGGCGACATCTAGTTTTTTGGGCATTCGTCATTCACTTAAACACTTTGGCTCTGATGACTGCCGAAGTAGAGCGTTTTCAATGATTTTTCTTTGTATATGACCATTGACCTTGCCTGAAAATCGAACCAGAAAATGCGGTTATCCGGGCAACTTTTCTAATGTTGTGAAAACCTTCCCTAAGTTATTTGAAAAAAAAAAAAAAAAATATAGTCAAGTCAGTCCACCCGTTTTCAAGTTATGGCGTCAGCAGCAAAGTTTTTTATTAACTGAAAGTGTGAGGTTGAGATATGCATTTAAAAACAAAAAAAAGTACTCTATCCCATAAACAAATTGCGGTATGCTTAAAAATGATAAAGAATTGTGTTTTATCAATAAGTACTTATGTACTACGACTGAATGACTTTTTAAACATTCGAATATATCCACACTAATATTCTGTATGTCCAGTAATGACACCTGTAGTGACCTATGCTTAGAACATGATCACACAAGTCAATTACGTGCCAAAGAGTAATATCTGGGGCCTGTAACACAACGCGACAAGCCCGTGAACACTTCGACAATTGTTGCGATGAAAGATGACAAGTGGGAAATTATATAATTTCCCTCCTTCTGTAACAGAACACGACAAGTGCCAAGAAACACTTGTTGCTATGGTTAATTTAGGACAGGTGATTTGAGTATTGTCAAGAGTTTACAAGTGCATTTTAATGTAAAACCTTTGGAAAAGCAGAATACAAATACAGAACTAAAATAATATATAATATATAATTAAAATATACGTCCCTTAAGTCCAATTCTTATTTTGAGGAACAATATTTAGGCTTTTTACCAGGCTGTGTATTTCCTTCCATTTTGCACATTTATTTTCTTTTGTTAGGACATCACAGAAAGCACCAAAAAGGATATCTTTTTCCTCTCTTATTTTTGTAAATGGAATTTTCTTTGTCCGCCTTGATTTTTGCCATCTTCACATGTTAAACACTTGTCGAAGAATGCCGACAAGTCGAGGGAATTTAATTCTTTTGACAAGTGCAACGTTTTACGTTCTGTTACAGAATTAATTTGTACTTGTCGGTCAAGCGTAGTAGGATAAGTGAATTTAGACTTGTCATGTTGTGTTATAGGTACGGTGACCATCCGTCCCGTATTTCAATCGACTGTCCCGACTTTTTTTTGAAGACATACGGGACGTACAAATGTCCCGTATTTAAGTTTTAGTCCCGAATTAGTCCCTTATTTTCATTATAAACTTTTTAAATTATTATTCAAACACTTTATTCACATTAACATGCACTTCCATATAACTAAGGCCTATGGCTCAGTCTTCAACATGAAATGCAGTTTGCACACGACACAATAAACGTATGCAGCATGTCTACGACATGTTCCCGCAATATAGTCCAAATAACGGTTTTACGAAAGAAATATTGGAAAAATTTCCCGGTCAATTCGAAAATTCGAGAAAAGCGGAAAGTACTTTTATTTTTGCTCATTTTTGTATAAAATCTATAAAATCGCGACTTGACGGTAGGTTTGTTAAAACCGATGCTTCCCCTTGAGATGTAAAAATTAAGCTAAGGAATATGGAGGTCATTTGGATGGGAGCTTAATTTTTAGTGCAGACAGCGTACCTACCAGACTTAAAAGAAAATCGGTTTTAGGGCCTTAGGGGGTTTGTCTTCTTTTTTCTGTATATACATTATTTACAAATTATGTAACATGGAATCATCATAGCTTGATTCAGGAGAAATACTTTTGAAGGAAACTTCTCATTTAACAAATCGAGAAGTCACTGAAAGACAGTTTTCAAGTTGGGCTTCACCTTCAACGGGTGCGGAGCATTTGTCTTAGAAATGTGTACAACAAATGAGTGCAACATGTGCTGTCCCTATTGTGTTGTTTTTACGTCATGACTCATGAAATCATGAAGGAATCAAGTTTGTAGATTATGTCTTCCTTTCAAAGAGTAATAATTTATGGAATAATACAATTTGTTTGTTGCTATAATTTTAATATTTCTTTTTGTCCCGGGTTTGGCTTCTAAAAATATGGTCATAGTCACCGTCAGCGTTCCCACTTTCACTACGATCGTAATGTTTCACTATGATTTGGCTTTAGTTCGGCAAAATCATTACGTCACTACGAAAAATTTGGAAACACTACGATTTTCCGTTCGACTTCGTATCCATATATTTCTTGTATAAAATTCATTCAGTAAGTAATAATAGGTATTGATTTCCCTTCAAAAAGTTATCTGAACGCATTCACAACAGGGCGATTAATTGAACACATACACTTTTCAGCGCAATAATGGTGGTTACAAGGGGTTGATTCCTGTTCTGTGATACCTACTGTGAAGTGATAAATAATTTAATTTTATTCGTTATTTTCGAGGTTTATTTATTTTCAATGTAGAATACTTTTCATGGGCCAAATCGGGTCTATTCTCCAGATAATTCGATTAAATACATATTTTGAGTTTCTGAATCCCTTTGTCCGCGCTTATTTTTCGTTTCCATTGTGAGTCATAGAGCCTTGTCTATGTTTTTCACACTTCTTCACAAATGAAAGGCTGTAATAAAAAAATTATGATAATGAAAAGTCTGGCATTTGTTTTCATTTTGTCATAGACCGAGAATCGAATTCAGCGCAAACTTGTGAAAACTCTTTTCACTTCACAGTATCATAGAACGAGTCGTCACTGCCCGA
The DNA here is from genome assembly GCA_955612985.1 of Cheilosia scutellata. Classification (NCBI taxonomy): domain Eukaryota; kingdom Metazoa; phylum Arthropoda; class Insecta; order Diptera; family Syrphidae; genus Cheilosia; species Cheilosia scutellata. The sequence continues at coordinate 79,580,589 of OY015313.1, read as the reverse complement.
AAGAAAAATTCGCAATGACGAACTGTCACTTACCACAGATTATTGATACCGAAGATCGCGAACTTTTGCAACCGCAGCACTGGAAAGTGTGCTGCGTTCGGCTTCGCTCAGCGGGTGGGTCGGGTTCGCCGTTGATGTCGATCACTTGATCGAAATGACAATTTATGATGATTATTATTACTTTTATTCAATTAATTTAATTCTGTTGGGTTGAATAAATGGGCGCCACGTAATTTTGTGGTAAATTACGAAACCTTCTGAAACCAAAGTAGAAACCGAAGTATTTTGCCAATGAAAAAGATTACCACCGATGACGCAGGTATCTGAAATTGTAAAAATGAAACAACGACTTTTACCTCGTTATAAAGCTCCGTTGGAGCACGGTCTTTTATTGGGGGGTTATGAAACCCAAAGAAAAGAATTAGCCAAATTTTGGCGTCACAAATTTTTTTTTTGAAGATGGCGGTTTGAACGTTAAAATGGCCCGCTATCGCACTGTCTCGAGTGTGAAAATTGTGAAATTAATGGGTCGCGTGTCTCGCTTTCACCGGGATTTTTCGATACGAGAGCCTACTAAATTACCAAAGCCCTACACAAACGAATGTTATAAAAAAATTACTACTTATCTTTTTTTTGTCTTTGAGCCAACACCTGTTGGATTCCTTGTCCCTTTTCTGTGCTGTCCTTCTGACAGCCCTCGATTCCTGTTTTTTTTTTTGTTTGTGACGAGTGTCCTTCTGACACTTTATCCTCCTTAATCCTTTCTTCCTTCTTTCTTATCACTTCACACTTTTCTACTAGCTACTCTACTACTTTTACTCCACGAACTAATCCGCGAACTACTTTCGCAAATAAAATTTATCCAAAATTGCTTTTTCGCAATCACAAAAAAAAACTTCTCAAAAATCAACTATTACAGAAGCTAGTCAGCCAAGAAGTGACTTTCCAAGATTTTCCTTATGTTCGAAGTCGCTTGACTTCCTCATACACACACTCTCATACATTCGCTGGCATTAGGCCCCAACGGTGGGATTCAGCTTGGCATTCAGCGATGCCTCCCACGACCATTAACCACCACATTCATACACTCTAGCGGGCTAAGCGGTCGTTATATGCGCCACCAATGCGCTGCCGTAACCCGCTAGGCCTCTCAAAATTTCCAGTCACTCTTCCCTATATACTGGAATTCGCCTTGTAGGGGATCCTTCCAGTATTTATTTTTATTTTATTTTATTGACTTCAAAAACAAATACAATTTACATCAACTTTAAGGTTTGACTTAAGTCTTTAAATGGTTTGGCCGAAGGCCGTCTACCAGACTGACATTTGTATTATAATTTATACATAATAAGAAAAAACTATTTACATTTATAGTTTACTTACTGCAATTACAATTATTTACAATTTTATGAGAACGATTTTTAAAAAGTTTCCTGAACTATGCATGTTCTGTAACGAAGCGTTTACGGAAATCCTTCCAGTATATTTGGGATTAGCCAGCCGACTCCGAACAAAGGGTCTATGTAAATAGTGGACTCTCTCTTCGAGTCTCACTTCTTTTTATATGTTGTCTTTGGCATATGGCCAAAGATAAAAAAAGTAAATAGCTCGTGGAGGAAATTTGCAACCGGCATTTTTCCCCACGCATAAACAAAACTAAAAATCGAAAAACAACTAAAATAATTGAATAAAAAGAAAAAAGGATGAAGGTGGACTTTATTCCCCACCCGGATGTAAACCTCCCCGTGGGAAATTACCCAACAACCCCCATATACGGGACAAGGAATCCCAGGTAATGGTTTGTTTACTTTTTAGTTTTCGCGAATCTCTAATCTACCTCGGTGGACTCTCGCGCAGATTTGGGGGATGAGATTTGCTGATAGCAGGCCATTCCTTACAAATTTGTTGTGTTTAGGGTGGGCTCTCGGCCATGAAAAGTGTGATCGCAGCATATTTTGTGACTTCGGTGCGAATCGTGTTGTTCTTTTTGGTTTTCGTTCGTGGTTTTGTGTCTTGTGTCGCCCTTTTTTCGTGTGGTTGTGGTGTTCTATTGTTTAGGTCTTGTGCCCTTAGTTTTGCACCCTTTTTGACCTGCTGCGATCGTCGACGATAGTTCTGTTGTTGTGTTTTTTTTCGTTAAATTGGGTGGGACGCATTTTTTGGCTCGGGCGACATTTTTTGGAGACATTTTTAAATTGTCCATCGGTAACGCTGAAGTAAATACCTTCCTGTAGAGGGTATAAAAACTACCTATACCTACGCACAGGCTGTGCCAAAGGAACACCTGAGTGTGGAAAAAAACCCGGTAGCTATGTTATTACTGCACTTCGGTATTCAGCTCGGTAACAGCTTTTTCGCGCATGTTTCCACGGTGATATGAAACAGACTATACATTATGTATATGGCCAAATAAGCCTAAATAGTGTTACCAGAGCTCAAAACTTCGTGAATTTTGCGACTTAGAAGTAATAAATTCAACTTCAGTTAAGAATTGAATTATTCTAATTTACGGAGAATATTTTGTTATCTAAAAATTCCTTTTGGAGAACAAAATATTCCACTTATATATGCGAATATTTTCTGTCATAAATATTATATTCTCTCCAGCTTAAAAATATTCCACAAGTGGAATATTATATTCCACTGTGGTCACACTGCTCGGCACTACGCTTTCGTAAAATTGAAGTGGGAACGCTGGTCACCGCACCGTAGCCGTAGTTATAGGCGAGGCCTCTGTTCCTATTGTCTCTTGTCTCTCTATAAAAGAGCTTGATCCGCATTTCTGCAGTCAGTCGATTCTTAGAACTGAGATGTTGGAGCTGAGCACATCTAGTTGCCGGCGATCACTGGTCATTAATAAAATCAGTGAGTATAGAAGAACAAGACACGTTAAGAAAACAAAACAAAACAAAACAAAACAAAACAAAACAAAACAAAACAAAACAAAACAAAACAAAACAAAACAAAACAAAACAAAACAAAACAAAACAAAACAAAACAAAACAAAACAAAACAAAACAAAACAAAACAAAACAAAACAAAACAAAACAAAACAAAACAAAACAAAACAAAACAAAACAAAACAAAACAAAACAAAACAAAACAAAACAAAACAAAACAAAACAAAACAAAACAAAACAAAACAAAACAAAACAAAACAAAACAAAACAAAACAAAACAAAACAAAACAAAACAAAACAAAACAAAACAAAACAAAACAAAACAAAACAAAACAAAACAAAACAAAACAAAACAAAACAAATTGTGAACAGGTAATAACAGGTGAATAGGCAAATTGTGGGGAACCTAAGAGGGGTTCACTTCATTTCATACCGCACGTGTGGTAAAAGAGTGGATCCGTACCCAAAACGGCGCACACATTAAATTATGAAATGTGCATTTATATACCTACTCAGTTACAGGCATTAAACCATTCAATTGCGAAAAGAGAACCATTCAATCGCTGTAAGATATAAGCATTATACCTACATATGTAGATCAACGGGTAAATTTGTAAATTAAGAGAAGGTTTCGAAAAGGTTTAAATAAATTTCGAAAAATAGGCATTAAATTGCTTAAAGAGACAATGGTTAAATTCCGAGGAGAGGAATGAGAGAATGATAAATTAAGTAAAGCATTAAGAAACGCATTAGCTGACGGCTGATGACTACGCTGACCATCCGTCCTATATTTAAAAGGAAAAACAATAAATAAATAGGCGGCGCAACAGGCGGTAGACACCCAAGGCCTAGCTTCTCGCAACCATTCGTTTTGTGTGAGTTTGCTTATGTTTGCTTCAACGAAAATTTAGCTGCTAGCAGTCCATGTAGGTATAGTATGTCAATGCATATAACACATATCACCTTTGCTAACTTCATTAATCCTGCATTCAAAGAGTACACGCTTTTGCGTGAGCGTCTTAATACGCCAGAGTTACGGAAAGCGGAATGAAGTTGAACAAAGTTTAAAAGTTAAAACTGATCGATTGTCCTCAATTTAAAAGCTCATTGCCTCATTGGCAGGCAGACTCGTACAACCGTGAATTCTTAAAGATCAAGTAGTATGTGTACGACGCATTGTCTTTCTTAAAAACAGAATGGAGGAGGAAGTGTGTGATATTTATATAGATTGTATAGCTAGATACAATTATTCTCTGATTATAATGAATGATGACGAATGATACAGATACCTACGGTGATACAGTTTGTGGAATAGTCTATGAACGTATCTGGATATTACAGTAATACCAAATGTGCTACAAAATAAAATAATTAGGTATTATTTAGGCCTTTTTTCATTTTTCAGTTTGGGGTAAAATTTTATTATAAAATAAGGTTCCAAAAGAACGAAAACGTAGGGGGGGCATGCTGCACGTTGGTTGTTTATTAAACACATAATGTAATTTAAAAATAATATTAATTTATTAAACGAAATTTACATTAATTTTTGTATTGATACTATTCTTGAATTTCATCAATTTCAGTGCGAAAACAAGTTAAAAACGTATCCCCTATATATCCTCTTTTTTTAAATTTCGATATCCCTTGAAATCTCCAAATTTCGGGCATTTATCCCCTTTTCTGTCGGCAAAAAGATACGAGCGTTAGGTATACCTATTACCTAAGGTACTTTTATCCGCCAGTTTTTGTAGAGTGGTTCCTATTCTGGCGAGTTTATTGGCCTTACAATTCCCTGGAATTTCCCTATCTCCATAAGAGATGATCGGCGGTCGAGGGCTACTAGAGAAGTTATAGAAATCGAATACAATGATTTGAAAGCTGCTTGGCTGTCCGAAAATATGCAGATATCTACAACGGATACGTTTTTCTTGAGCCAAGATAAGACTTTATTTATCGCCACAATTTCTGCCTGGAACTAGCTATAGTAGTTTAGAAAACTAAGGATTCCTTTAATTTCTCTTTAAAATTACCATTAATAAGTCTTTCCTTATCTGTACTTCAATATTTAAATAATTTAGTCAATAGAACTAAAGTTAGGTAACAAAAAAGAACCACTTTGGGTTACATGCGGGGCGGCAAAGGCGGGACGTCAAAATATGCCAGCCTTGTCAAACGAGATTGACTCCAGTTACATTCTCGGAAGTGCACAAAATTGATGAATAGTGACCAACTCACTCACTTACTCATCCATCTCTGGGCTGCGCTTTCATGTCAATAACGACTCCAGGACAGCGAACAAATGTAGGCAGTCGTCCCAGTCGTTGTTTCATCGGCCATTGAGGAAGCTTTTCACGAGAAAAACATCCTCCTTTCGATCACAAACAGCTTATGGCCGGATAAATGACCGTCGATTTTGCAACGCCATCGATTGGGTACCGAAATTCACTTTTTTGTTTTTTTAGCTTGAAGTCATTATTATTGCCTATTTCAACCGGACAAGGAGCAGTTCACAAAACAATTCTGTATTGAGATCCACTGTGGTTAATATCCATTGTTGTTTGCCAATGACCACCCCCCGCCCCCTGCCAATGAAGTGCAACGTTTTCTCCATGTTGTATGGGTTTGTGCTTGCATAATCCTACAACAATATAACCAGAAAGCGAATTGCCTACTTGGTCCGTTGTCCGTACCGTTGCCATACCATGAATTATTAAATTGTGTAATCCCCATCATTGATTTCCGGCTCATAGGCGCAATTGACTATTACACACTGACCTTATTAACCCTCGTTGATCATAGACTGTATAGTAAAATTGTTTTATGCCGCTGACCCGTCCGCATTAATGCATTATTTTTGTCATACGAGTATCCTATATGTACTGGTGCCGGCCACTGCAGCATTGAAGTGGAAGGATAACATCAACGTTTTATTATCAGGAGGCACATCATTTATCATGAATATACAATGAATGAGTTAATGTTTTATCGCTTATAATTCCATTGTTCTACGGGTTACACGAGTAGCTGATAAAAAAAATGTCTTGTTTGTATAGTGCGTAATTTATAAATAAATAAAACGGAATCCACGAGAAGGTGATTACTGATTACGCTTATAATAGACTTTCGCAATTTGCAATGAAAAAGCTTTGTCGTAAATTAAGGGAAAGGTCAATTGGGCTTGCGTCTATAAATATACTGATTGGATTGCTACTGCCTGAATACAGTGGAGCTGCAGATGGGTTTGGCGGTCAATACGGAGTGCTGCTAGTATTTTGTCATAAGAATTCCGACGTCAAACAAAATCCTTTTCCCTCCCCTGATTCAAAAAAGTAGGTCCCTTCGATTTTCCCACACGTATTTGACAAAAAGAAAACAGAAAATTAACGAAACAAAAAAAAACTGTCTCAATAACTATGGGGGAAAACCCTAGTGTAACCACATTCGAAAAAGCATCAAAAGCACATCTACATATTCCTCGACAGTCAAGCAGCTTTAAATTGCCTAAGCTCGCCTATCATTGACTACAAGTGAGTATTACACTATTTCAATACCCTTCAAAGTCTCGGAAACAGAACCAAATTTATGGTGGGTTCCTGGCCATGAAGGCTATGAAAGGAAAAGAAAAAGTCGACGAATTGCCCAGAATAGGCTCAGAAACCCCTTCCACGGGACCGGAACCCTATTGATATACCCCTAAATCGGCTATAAACTAAGCCATAAAAAACTGGGAACACACAAATTTGAAGAATATCTTAAAGACAGGCAAGGCGAGCTATCCAGCGATTTAATCATATCGGCCATAGCAGGCATGATATCAGAAACCCAGTGTAGGATTCTTCACAGGACATCATGAGTTACGTTGCGGACTGCAGGCTATGTATACGAAACAATGTTATATGCGAATGTGGAATTAGAAGGAAGATCTTCTCCAGGGACCAACTGGACCCCGAAGAGATGAAAAAAAAAAAAAACATCTGCAGCAGTGTCATCAACATTATAGGTGAAGAGTCAGTCTTCATTAGTTATTGCAAAAAACAGGTCTCCTTTCTTTTTGTGTCAATACAAGCGCTTATATATGGACTCGTTTTAGCTTAGCTAAAAAATTGTTTTCCTGATGTTGAACGAGAAAATTAAAGTAAAGTTTGAAAGAACCAAAATTATCTTTTTTTTGTTCTGGAAAACAGAAAGTATCCCTTTTCCCTATTAGCTCATTTGGATTACAACTATTCCCACAAACAGGGAAATATTCCACAATCTAGCGGGACTCATCAATTAGGGCCCATATGCTATCAACAAGAAAAAATGCCCACCGACAGATATAACTTCGAGGTGGTTAAGGACTTCGTCTACCTGGGCTCCGCTTTGAACTCAGACAATGACACCAGCGCTGAGATCAAACGAAGAATAACTTGCCAATCGCTGTTTCTTTGGGATAAGAAAGCAATTGAGTAGCAAAGCCCTCTCTCTTACAACTAAAGTGACCCTTTTTAAGACCCTAATCATTCCAGTCATTCTCTATGGTGCAGAGGAATGGACGCTATCAAAAGCGGATGAGATTATTTCGAGAGGAAAATGCTTCAAATAATTTTTGATCCCACCTGCATTGACGGTGAATGGATTAGGTACTAGGATATCATATGCAATGACGAACTCTACGGTCTGTACAGCGAAATCGATCTAGCAAGAAAAGTAAAGGTCCAACGACTGAGGTGGCTGGGTCATATTTAGGAAATGGATGCTAATGGACGCCCCCGAAGATCTTTGAATCCACACCAGAGGGACGGACGGCGCAGTACAGTCGGGTGGCGCACGCACTGTGCGAAACTGGAGACAGCTGGCCAAAGATAGCTGGCTGGGGACAGTTGTTGATTGAGGACCAGGTTCACCTGGACTGTAAGCGTGTAGCCTCTATAGGCGTATAGCTTCTGACACTAGCATTCCATAACCAACCTCAAATATTTCTTCTTAGATAGTAAATTATGTAAGACCAGCGAGTAGCGAGTTCACTTTTGATGCAATTTACCTACTTATTACTAGCTAGATATATAGATTTTTAGCTGGGGGAACCTCATAAGGCTCTAGCACTGCGGCCTCTTTCAAAAAAGCTTAGTGTGTCTTCCTTGATGGAGAGATCCAAGAGGCATCTTTTCACTACGGACGCATTTAGGAATACAAGGATCTTCTCTGGGATCTGGGATTTGCTGAAGTAACGACTTCACAGAAGGGTTTCAAGTCTGATAAGTGGTATTGTTGCAGCGATTTTAGCCAGCTATTTCTTTGCCAGGAAAGCCCCTGTGGGCAGGAATTCATTGAAGGATGATTAAGTTTTTCTTGCTAGTTCGTATAGATGGCCTGGCCATGTATGTTTCCCGGATAAATATTGTTTTACCGCGAGTATTTAAACTTAGATGTATTTAAACGTAATGGTTAATGGCAAGGACTTCAGCCTGGAATATGGAAGAGTTTTCGTCAAGGCTGACTGAAAAGTTCGTTTGAAGCGGCTCTCCATAAATAAAAGATTCGGGTCCTGACTCCATCTTTGACCCGTCTATGTATACCAGACTAGGTCAAGTCTTAATGGATTGGGTTTGTATTTTTCCGAGTCGTCTCTTGGAGGGATGATGATAAATAAGTTTTTATGGAAACCATATTCCGGTAGCATGTCTTCTAGATTAGAAAAATTCTGAATTGGCTTTACGCAAAGGCAGGTGACCTCCATGCTAGGAATAGAGGTCAATGTTGTTCGAATGAAGATGACTTATTACTTATGTTGCGCTAGAGTCCAGATGGACCTAAGCCTCAACCAATACGCATTTCTAGTTAGCGCGATCTTTCGCCAACTGCATCCTGTTTTGCATTCCAAGTTGGTTGAGATCTCCTTACACATGTACGCGACACCTACTACGTTGTCCCTCTGGATTGGAGTTCAAGACGGGTCGCTAGTGTCCATTCGCTCTGCAGGTCCAGATATCTTAGACAACTGACGCGCAACTTTTTGGCTATGTCGATTTCAGTATATATAGATATAAAATATATTTATAGGCACTATAGTATGTATAGGCATCGACCTTGGGGTTTCTCCAGGATTTGCAGTATTGTTAGTTTGCATATTTGGGTGGTTGGAAACTACCCGGGACTTAAATTGATAGGGGCGTTGATAAACAATTTCAGGCAGTCACAGAGTACGGAAGATAAGGTCATGGATGGTATGTTAAGGAAACTGTTGATTCTATAGTTTGCACAGTGTAGAGGTCACATTCTTGTGGATCGGAAAAACTGTGCTGAGGTTTCACCTTCGTCGTTTAATAGTAGGCCAGCCGACGGGCGTGCCAGCACAAATCAACACTAGCAATTCAGAAATATCAATTAAGAACTCTGCACCCGAACCCCTTACTAATGGATAGACGAGACCAGTGATTTTGTATTGATAGTCAAGGGGATGACTGGACACAATTTAAATTATGTATTTTTGATGCAAATTTTTAAGGCATTTATAGTGAGCGGATTTTCCTTTTCCTATTCAATTTTATTTCTATAGGTACTGCAACCACACAACCTAAGTCCTATGGCAATACCAATTTAATGCAACTGTTATTGACACTGTGTTAAAGAGCATGCGATTTTGCTATCCGCCATGGCATAAGTCGCATACTCGCATGTGGTGAAAATGATTGGAATCCACTGGTGGACCAGACATTTCGCAATGATTTAAGTAATTTAAATTAGAACGCACCTCAAAAGGTACAAAAGTACAGTTGTAGAGCGTCGTCCGAATTAATAATAATTGTCATCGACTACCCTCAATGAATCAAATGAAATTTGATCAACAAATTCACATAATCGAACACATAAGCAAATCGAGTAAAAATGAGGTACCTATGTGGTCATAAAAAAATATATATACACTCCGCGCCACTTGAATAGCACACCCCCTTCGGTCGGTTTTCTATTGCCCACTGGTCCCCAACCAAGCATGCTAGAGACCTAATTTTTTTTTTTTTTAATTAAAGTTCATTTAATTGTTATTATTTTACCAGAAGGAAGATTTAAAAATAAATCTTAAAGTATTAACAAAAATTTGTTAACTCAAAACAGGAAAAATGTGGGCCTAATTTGCGCCACTTGAATAGAACATCTAAACGAAAAAATCATTTTAGAGAATTCTGCTTCTTTTTAACACAAACTTTATTTAAATTTAAGGTAATTGGAGTATTTTAAAAATTTTAAAAAAATTGTTCAATTGTGTTTTGAGTCTCCTTTCTGCTCCAAAATTCACACATCTGGTTTGGAAGTGGTGCATATACAAATTGGCCAAATAATTTAGCATAATCGAGCTCCAAGCTAATTCGATGGCTTGGACTAGTTTATATACAGTCAAATGTTGTCCCGATCCATAAACTTGACGTGTCACCCATTGCCAAACATTTTCGATGATATTCCAATCCGGTCAGTATAGTCCGCTCAGCTAAATATTTAATCATAATAACCGCCTCATGCGGCTGCATCCAGGCGACGACTGAAAGGCTATCCGAAAGTCATTGACGACTAAAGAAGACGGTCACCCCTATCGTGGAATCTGCCGGGGGGGATTATTCACGGAAAAGAATATTTTGGTATCGTCAAAATCGCAAAGTGAACAGTTCCCCGTTCGGGAAAAATTCGATTTGAACGTTTTTAACGATACATTGAAACTCATTCACATTACCCACACGGGGAACTGTTCACTTTGCGATTTTGGTGGGTATGTTACAGCAGACCATTACCACCCCAATTGTGATCTCAGCTCCTCCATCGGACAAACCACACGATGGAATCTGTCACAGGGGTAGGGGTGGGAACACCACAAAAAAATAACAACACTAAAACAGATCGCATTGCGACATTCCCGGGGGTTTGTATTGCGACCAATAAACCCGCCTACAATATAAAAAAGAAATTAAAACACAAAATTAAACATAACAAATCACAAAATAACAAATATTTACACAAATTATAAACAAACAAAAAAAATCCACAATACAAAAAAACCCGACCGACCGACATGATGCAAAAATTCATTTGTTTTGACATTTTGTTTTTATTTTCATTCATTGTTTTCCCCTCCCTTACAATTCGTCGTAATTTTTGTGCTCATTCCAAGCCGTGCTCAAAATTTGTTTTGGATAGGATAGTGTAAAGATCTGGCCAAATTCGAACTTGCTCCTTTGGAAGTTATTAATTCCACCAATTCCCCTGAAAGGAATTTTAAAATAGAAGAGGCAAAGTCGAAGCCACACATTTATGTGCAACATTTTTTTGGTGAACAATGTATGACCCTTCCTACCCTTGGTGTTATAGGTATTTTGCGCTGTTTCTACTCCACAGTGGGGATATTGAAGACGAATTGTCCAGGGATTCGTTTTGGAAAATCGGTGGTCTCATCCGTTGGAGTCCTATACCAGCGGTGCAATTGTACCTAACGTACCACGCACATAGCGTTTGAAGTGGGCACCGGAATCCAACAGCCATCGATCTCCACGGTTATAAAGAACAAAGGAGAAATCCAACGATCCCTGGACAACAGGATTTAGTCCCCACACAATTTTGAGGGAAAATCCATACGCTACAAGACAAAGACAACACAACAACGACAACAACAAAACACAAAGGCAGCGCAGAAGCAGCCCAGCTACAATAGTGCGGTGCTCTGCCACTAAGCGTGGTTGGGCAACCACCCCACCAACACAATAAAACCACCTGCAGCACTGCCAGTGCCCCAGGGGCGCCATAAAACAGGGCGATCCATATATCATCGGCAATACCAGTGAAAATATTTTTTTGAGAATTTATTTTTTTTGGAATTTTCTATTAATTTAATTTAATTAATTAGCTTTGATTTTTTTTAAATTTTGATTTGTGAATTAACGTAACATAAGGTTATGATAATTAGTACTATTAGTAGTAGTGCATCTGCTTTTAGTATTTAGTTTCTTTGTTCGCGTATAAGGTATATTGCCAACATTTCATCGTCCTTCCTCGTGCTGGCGCCAGGACAACGTGGGATAATTTTTTAACCGTAAGTAATAGTAAATAAGGTCATTGATTTGAATTTTAATTTAGTAGGTATAATTTTTGATAGTCTTAAGGGCAGATTTGGTAGTTTTAGTTTTCTTTCAATAAAATATGATTGTTTCTCCTTTTAAATTTCGTGTTCGTTGATTGATAAATTACATTTATGTGCGTTTAAAAGACCGTTCGTACTCGGTGTGTGGACAATGGACAGGCCGTCCTTTGCCGTTACCATCCGGCATGTCTCAATTTCTTGTTGAACCATTGCGTTTGAGAGACTATGGGAAGGAAAGTTGCGGTTAGGGAAGATGTAGGTAGTTATAGTTAATTTTAACTTAGAATAGGCATAAATTAGGGCTTATTTTAAATTTAGAATAGAGTAGATATAGTTCGCGGTAAACTTCCCATTCCCTCTCATCGGCAGTGGCACAAGTTACTTGGGCTTTTCTTTTTCATTCTTTTCCCTGTCCTATATCTTTTTTGTCCGTCTGCAGTCAGATTAGCGTAGCTTTCTCTCTCCTTTTTTCTTTTGATTTTTATAAATGGTACGATACAAAAAGTGTGTTGAGCAGGTGGTGTAAGAGGTGAGGAGGCAAGAACAACCCCCGTCCGAAGAGCTGAGCCGCCATCCTCACCTGCATGGAAGATGTCCCCGTTGTCTACCTAGACTCACAACAGGTATTACCAAGTTTAAATTTTGGTTAATATGTACTTTAAAATATTTTTTAAATGTTGTCTTATTAGCAATTTTCAAATGGCCTTACGTTCAAAGGTCTCCCCTATTAATTTTGGTTGTCAAATTAGTGTCATTTATGACAATCGATAGCACTTTCGATATCATTTAAAACAATCGTAGATCTGGGCTTAAGGCATAAGCCCCGATTATTATCCGGGCTAACGAATGCTATTATATAGGACTAGCTGCACCCGCCCGGCTTTGCCCCTGCATACAAATTGTATTGCTGAGATCTTAGATAATAATGTTATTTCGTAAGATTGTCTGTAAATTTGAGCTCCAGTTCGGCGGTTTTTGAGATATAAGATTTTGAATCCTTTTTTTATGAGCGGTGACACGCCCCTTTGTCCAATTTTGACTAAATAAAGCCTATATGGTGCCCATTGTTAAGGCATACCTTTTCCAAAAAGACCATATCAATCGGGTTAGTAGTTCTTACGTGATAGTGGAACAGAGAAAAAAATGTAACTTAAAACCGTCAAACCACTCTTGCACATGCTGACCAAGCGGGTAGGTCAATAAAATGAATTTCCATCGAAATTCACCTGACAAACGGAAATGCAAGCTATGGGAAAATAATACATATTTTAAGATATTTGGAATTTAAATGTCAGCTTTGATAATGAAGAAAATGTTGTTATAAGTTAGTCGTAATTGATTCTTTGAGAAATAAAGGTCAGAGCAATCTGCTCTAAATATATTTTTTTTCCAATTTTTGAGTAAATCTTTTTTAACTTGTATATTGTATAGATTGGATATTTGTATGGAAAATTTGCTAAGCCCATATAGGATTGCAAAAAATAACACTCTTAATATTTGCGTTTCTTTGAATTGACGTTCGGATAATCGACGGACGCTCCTTTACTGTGTGTATGAAAAAAATTAAAATAAAACGATTAACTCCCGTCTGCAACAGTTATGAGTACGCTGACCATCCGTTCTTTATTTCAAAGGACAGTCCTTTCTTTTTTACCTCTGTCCTATATTTTTTTTATTTTTAAAAAAGGACGTATTTTGTCCTTTATTTTTGAAGCTGTCCTTTAAAACACTGACAAAAAAATTGTATGCATAGAGAGTTAATTTTTGGGCAATTGAACTCTACGAAGTATCTATCGAAACATAAACTGAAACATTTTTGGACGTAGAAGACCTTGAGAGGGATTTATTTCGTGAAACACTGGATTAGCCAAGTATTGAGAAAAGTCTACCATTTATTTCTCAGAAAAAAACCGACATATTTTTAAATGGCCTTTCGATGAAATATCATATATTTGTCCTGACTTATTGGTGATCAACGCCCAGCCCAAACGGTAAGAGTTAGGAAGCACATATTTTGAAACAAATGTAATTGCATGGTCAAGTGAGCACTTAGAAAGCGATTTGGAGAAATTCGAACTACAACAGCGGAAAAGGGGGGGTCAAAGTTTGTAAAGGAAAACTCTTATTTTTCATCCGATTACCTTCAAGCTCGGGTTGTGTACCTACGCTATATAAGAAATAAGCAAAATAGTTTTCCTGATTGAGGAGGATTCATTTTGCATAAGGAACATTTTCGTTTATCCTATCAACCGAGTAGCAAAATACACTAACTTTTGTAACGGGGACGGGGGCGAATTGGATAAACGCTAGTTTTTTTTTTTAGTAAACATATAGGTTTGTGCTAATAAATTGACAGCCGTATTTATAATTTTTTACGGACGGGTAAAGAAACACATGACGCCGTCAGATATAAATTTCCTTAGTAACGTAAACAAAAGAGTGACATTTTGTCGAAAAAGGTTCGTTTGCATAGTAACACATAAATAACGACCTCTATCGCCTTTTTGTCATATTTTATCAAATATTCGTACCAATTTAGACAGCAAGCTCGTTTAGTAAAGTAACCATAAAAGTAAAGTAACCATAAAGTTTTTAAAGAACATTGTCGGGAAAGCTACGGAAAGTTAAAAAACATCATGGAGGCGTTCTGAGGCGGCTCTCAGATTGAGGCAACAAGCAATAAGCTACTAAGCAACTAAGCAACACGAAACTTTATCTTAACATATTCTCATATCGAAGCAACAGTATTGCCTGAAATTTCTATAGCTGGCTATCATGACATCCGACAACTCCGATGATTCGATTTTTTTTTAATGTGGTGGCATCTATGTAAATACATATAAGATAGTTTATTACAACTTAGCTGGAGCTTTTACGCTTTTACTTCAGCTTCGACGGCTTTCCAAGACATTTCAAGGACATCCCTACCATTTCCCTTCTGCTATCTTCTATTATAGTAAATTCGTAGATGCAGGAATATTTATTGTTAATGTTTCTTGCTATCTTATTATTATTATTTTTTTTTGTTTGTAATAAATACCAACAGTTTGTAAGCATAAAAATGTTTGTCCTTTATTTTCGTTCGACAAATATGGTCACCGTAGTTATGAGTCAAGATTTAACTTACCTGGAACGCCGGTATATATGCAGCACTTTCGGTTAAATATCTTACCAACCAATTCAGACTAATGGTTTATAATAAAATAATTCTAAACAATCTATTTTATTTACAGTACAAAATGTGTAAATACATTTATTATAGCCTGTAATAATTGATAATTCGTCAAACAATTTCGATTAGGTATCTCTTAAAAAGAAGGGCTCCATACCTCACTAACCACTATGGTATTGCATCAGCTTCCCTTAATACGGACCTGGGTAGGGTACGGTAGACTATAAGCATAGCGTACCTAATATGATTCTTAACCCCATATGTTTCAATCACAATTGTAATACAGCATTTCCACAATAATAACTTCATACGGGAGAACACCATACACCAATAAGATCCACTTTGGGATTTCATTTCCTTTAATTGTGATCATCTGGATGAATGATTTCAACAATAATTCCCAAAAAGACAGCATGGCCTGGTCGTATAAAGCATGATGTTTGCTAGGGTGTTCAGCAAATGTATAGGGGTAGTAATATAAGTCAATCATATTATGCACAATGCGCACTGGTTAGCTTTGCAAACAAAATGCATGTAGAGACACATTTATTTGCAGGGTATATATCACAGAAATCGTCATAACTCGGAAACGGAAATATGTACATATTTGGAAAGGGTCCCATTTGACTGATTTTCACGGATTCAAAATATCGGAAGAGGGTAAAAAGCAATGTGGAAATTGTACATATTACACGCATATTTATATTTTGCAGTTATATATGAAATTGTAGAATAGATACATCCGAGTGTGATCTTCTAATTGTTTTTATAACTATCGTCTTTTTAGATTGGACGTGTGTTAAGGTGTTAGTACACGGTATGTAGCACGCCACATATATATGTGGCTCTGACGTAATTTTGACGTCAGCGTATGGAGCCAATGGCTACATACCGTGTACTAGCCCCCTTTGTGCCACTCACATAAGGTACTCATACGTATGAGGCACGATATGAGGCACTCGTGACAGTGACACATATGCATTGTGTGTCTTTTCAACATTCCGTGTACTACCCTAGCACATACGATTTGTGCCAATACGCTACACAATGTCGAGTGGTTACCTGCACGGTTCGTATACATTTTTCAATGTAATTTCAGCATTTCAGTTTGTGTTTTGTTCCAGCAGCGATAATTTAAATACACCCAAAGCAATAAAACAATTAGTACCTACAGTTCTGGTGTAAGACTGCACACAGGGCAATAAAACTGCGGATAGCATCATCATAAACGAATAACCAACAGCCAACCGATATGTGCGCGCTGTGCTACATGCCGTGTACTAGCACAATTTGCCCTTATGTAGCCACTGCGCTACATACGAAAAACGAAATGTGTAACTTATGTGTACTCTATCTGGTGACGTCAGAGCCACATATATATGTGGCGTGCTAGGTGCTACATACCGTGTACTAGCACCTTTATACACATTATGCAAAGAAATACCTAATGGCCAATTCACAATATCTACAGCGTGAGAGCGAGACAAGAGCGAGATCCAGTCTAGCGCGATTTGTCAAATAATTTCCAATCAAAGGAAATGCATGCAGCAATACACAATGGCGCGAGACTCGTTGCCTCAGCTCGCGACGCGACCATTTCGGAAATTTGGAAAAATCTCGCCCGAGACACCGATGACATATTTACTCTCTGAGTAGGAAGCGACGCCATTTTCATAGGTAATGTACTTAAGGTTGGGCGGCACTTTTATCGTTGTTTTTGTTAATATTTTGACACGGTTTGATTATTCTTAGAAATTTTTAAATAAGTCAGCGATAATGTTAGAACTTATTTTCCCATAATAATGAATGACGGTGAAAATGGGAATTTCGTACCTATATCTTTAAAAGAACATTGCCCCAAAAATATATATCTTTTGAGTGTGTTTCTTTTTGATTTCTTGGTTATTGGGGGTAATTTTCTTGAGCAAATTTTGTTAGGATGTAAGACAGGAAGCTTTTCATAGGAATTCATTGGAACCTGTTCTGGAATCGACTAAGAAGTTCAACAGAAAAGGTTGTACGATAAAGTTGTGCAAATCTTATTTAAAAAACAACGAAATTTAAATTTTGTTTCGCAAAAACAACAGGTTAACTATCGGCAACAAAACATGTTTTTCTGTTGTGCTTTGGTTTTTATGTTTTGTTTTCTTTGGCTGTGTGTTGCGCTCCAAGAAAGTAGGCAATTTCTTCAACGATGCTGGTTCGAAACAGTTTTGTTGCATTCGGTGTGTACATATTATGCTTGTATACAATGGCATGCATTTTCGACGACCACCACCGAAACACTTAAATACAAAAACATGTGTTTTGTTTCATTTGCTTTGGTGTGTGTTGCCTCATAAGAAACAATGTGCTCTTGTTTCAGGAAACAAAAAAACACGTTTTGCTTTATCCGGGGAGTGTTCAACCTTAGACAACAATATATTACTTAATTTTTTTTAACTAACATTATAATTCATAAGCAACATTTTAAGACCAAGATTGGTTGCATTTTATTGATGTAAGCGACGCCTAAAAACTGCGATTTGGTTTTTAGAATATTCAAACTGCATACAATAGTGCTAAAAAAGCAATAAAAGTTCAGCTCTGTTTTGTAAAAAAAAAATGGAAGTGGCAATATGGTTTGTAGTTTCAGTGGTCCCTCTATTCGTTGTCAGAAAAACTCGCCGACGTACCACGTTTCATTGTGAATTGCCGGACGAGGTTAAAGCGAGAACGAGGCGAGAGCGATTCTCGCCTCGCTTTCGTCTAGTTATCACGCCCGAATTGTGAACGGGGCATAATCAAATTCCTTTACGCGATTATTATTAGTTCTGTTTTGGCGGTTGTACGTGTATGCAGATAAAATGGAGCGTCGACTGTTAAACTACAGGAAAATAAAATCCGTTCCAGAAGAAAACGTCCAAAAGCTATAAAACTAACTTACTTACTTATCGGGCTCCCGACCCGTGAAGAGTCTCTGCCTGAGACACTGCAGCCTTCCATCCTCTACGATCCCGGGCACGCTGCTTCCAGTTGTCGAGACCAAGCGCTCTGGCATCCGCGATGGCTTGGTCTTTGAAACGGAGGTTCGGTCTTCCTTGTCTTCTCGAACCTGGGGGCTGAGATTCGAAGATCCTCTTAGCTGGAGCATTATTGTCCATTCGCTCGATGTGGCCGAGCCAATGTAGTCGACGTGTTTTGGCTTTTTGGACTACATCCACATCTTGGTACAGCTCATAGAGTTCGCGGTTGTATCTTCTCCTCCATTCGCCCTCCTCGCACACAGGACCAAAAATCCGCCGAAGTATTTTTCTTTCGAAGGAGCCCAGTATCAGCTCTCCCTTCTTGCTTATCGTCCAGCACTCGGCGCCATAAAGCAGAACTGGTAGGATGAGGGTTTTGTAGAGCACACATTTCGTCCTTCGAGTTAGGAGTTTTGAACCCAGTTGTTTTGCCAAACCGAAGTAGCAACGGTTTCCTAGGGTAATTCTTCGCCGGATCTCCACTAGGGTGTCATTCGTGGAGTTCATGTTTACTCCGAGGTAGGTGAACTCCTTAACTACCTCGAAGTTGTTGCTATCAATAGTGACGTTTTGTCCTAGGCGGTGGACAGATGCTTGTTTGTTTGTTGATAGCATGTACTTAGTCTTGTCCTGCTATAAAACTAAACAAAAATTAAAAAATAATATAGGTAGGTAATGAAAGACTTCCGAAAACAGAAACTAACTCATATAATCTATAAATATGTATGTTTAAAACGTGTCGCCAAAAATTGCGTCAAAAAATGAAGGCTTTTACTACAACTTCTGTTGATCGTACGTAAAAAAGTAGCTTAACATAATTTTTAGGAAATTTCTCAAGGATACAAATTTTGTGAAAAAGGAATTTTAAGTAAGAAATTGTAACAAAAAATTTTCAAAATTTAGAGTTTAAGGAGCCACAACTTTTTTGTAGCTGAACAGATGTACCCGAAGTGCTTAAGATTTGTATGCGCTACTAAATTGTCTTTTCAAAATGTACAAAACATAATATATGTTTCAGAAGTTATAGCGTCGTTTTAAATGGTAACACCTCCAAATTAGAGGTCACCTTCTTTAGTGGGCTATAACGGGAAATACGATGAAAATAGACCCCCCTGCCATAAAATTTCTTCCTTCCGGAATCTTCCCTTAAAGCATTATACTTATACTTAAAGCATTATACTACTTAACTGGGACACCCTGTATAGGTTGAGGATTTCCTTTTAGGAGTATAAGGCTTAATTAATCTTTTGGATTGTCTTAAACTCAGACAATTTTCCCAGTGGTTTAGTCAAAGTTGTTGTTCCCACTTTTTAATTAGACCTAAAGCAGTAGCCCAATTGACTCTGCAATAAGGTTCTGGTCCATAGACTTTACAGTTTTTGAGTCCTTTGTATTGGACGACACATTTCCATAGGTATCGAGACTTTTTCGTTGGGACCAAAGAAACCAGCACCAACTCCAGATTCCATTGTATCTTATACAAAATATTTAAGTGGCCTCAACTCCAAATGCGTTTCGCCCCGATGTGGTGGGTGGGCTCATCAGTAGACGAACCGCCACATCTGCCTAGACGCACTATTTACTCGATGTTTACCGAGACTTATGGAAAAACAATCACAATGTGACTTGTGAACCAAAATGTTTCAAGTCAAGAATTAATAATTCAAGAAATGAATAAAGTTTGTGGCTTTCACTTCTGGCTTTTGTTTCTTAATAAGGAATATGTATGCTATTATAAAAAACTTTCAGTTTAAAAAGCCTCTCGCGCAAAACACAGAAAAATAACACTAAACGTTTCACGCCATAATTTTCTCGCTTTAGTTTCACGCCATAATTTTCTCGCTTTATTAGGCATTTGGTACAAAAACAACATTTTATTTATTTTTTAACACACTTTTTTATACACTGACCTTGGTTTAATCCAGACATATTTTAAATTTTTTTTAATTCAATTAGATTTTTTTTAAATTTTACTTTGAAATATTCAAAGCACAAACACTCGGTATTGCTAATAATAGCTAATCTTTATTTTACCGCTTATCATACCCGGTATTATCGAAGGGGCTCCCAACGTCCAAGAAAGCACAAAGGACATTTTTCTTAGACCATTCCTTAATTTATTATCCATAATTTGCGAGCTAATTAGAAGCGAATTAAATTGTGTCATCCGTTTCTCTATTGTAATCGAATCTGCACAATATGCTAGGTAATATCTAACATTTCTCACCACAAAAACTGGTGTAAGTAGTAAGTAGCATTTGTAGATGAAATTAAAAAAACCTCTAGTACCTACCTATCTCACTGTTTGCCCCATTGCTAATGGTGTGCGTTTGCCTCGTGGTCCATTGAGATAAAAATCCTGCTGTGTCTGGCGTCATCTTATGGAATGTTACGTCCACTCGTTTAGGTTGCCAAATTCGTGTAAGTCACACAACTCATTAGATATCCGCTGCACACTTCACTAAGCCCCAAAATAAACGCTCTATGGAGGTCAACAGGGGTCTTTCTATACCATGCAACAACTTTGGGGCCACCATCTCAGCCAGCACCATCGAATTAAAGATCACTATTCTCTGTAAGGACAGTTCCTTAGTCGGCAGTCAATATTGCCCGTTCTCTCGTCAACAACGCCAATAGCGACCATTTATCTGATTTAAACCATTTTCTTCTCGCTCTATTTAGTATCCAGCCAGAATGACAATTTACAACCGAAACAGTACAATTTAGTTTATATATCGAAATTGTTTGCCTTTCTCTATGGTTTCATAGTAAATTGTCCTTCCTTTCATCTTTACATTTATATATGTCAATCCCTGCGGCGAAGTAATCCCCTTCCATAGGGTATACCGTATACGTCAAAAACAAAGTTTAACCCAATATTGACACTTTTTACGAATTTCTAAATAAAACACAAATGAAAATGCTACTCGTAACATAACCTAAACACACACCAGCACACACAAAAACAAAACATATTTCAATTTGTTGACTTGTGTTATGTTTTCTTTTGTATATAACACAGCCTCTGGCTTAAAGAGTTCAAGGTTTTTTTTTACCATACTGACGTCTCAACCCACCCATTGGGGTACAATTTGTTTCTTGTTTTGAGCCATAAACCATCACCCCCCCCCCCCCGAAAGTATATCAAAGAATATCAAAGAAATTACATTTCTTATCTCAAATATCAGATTATGTGATTTTTCTTTGATAACACATTCAATATACATATATGTACTATCCAGGACGTCCATCAGGAGGTGTTGAGAGGGCCTATTGTTAATAAAGCCATATTCCTAATTACAGTTAACTAAAACAATATTTATTATTTATCATCTGGATTGCCTAAATAAATATTTATTTTAAATCGAATATAAATCTATTACATTTACGAGAAATATTATAATGGAAATATAAGAAGCAGCTCTGCTGCACGTGTATGTTAATTCGCATCCCTTATAGCGGGGAGAACTATAAATGGTATCCGGTCGCTGACGCCGCCGTGCGTCATCATCACAACGTAATGCGAGATTCATTTTAATAACATACATAAATTTCGCCACCTCATTTCATTGTTACCTCAATCTTGGGAATTTCCGAGGTAAGCCCATCAGGGGTATACGGTATACCTTCGCACATCATAACAACCTTCATTTGTGTATAGCCATTAAACAAAAGCCCTTCAGACAGATTTCAAGTTCTTTCCGATCAAATGGTTGTTGTGTCGGCCACCCTCAGTCGTGGACGGTCGAAAACAATTTTTCAAAAAGGAAATTCATGAACGCACACGCCTTCGTCATTAAATTCGGTCCCATTTGCTGGAGTTGCGTAGATATTCGTTTGCGTTGTGCGATGTTGCATTTCCAGAACCAATCTTGTCACGTGCTGATTTTCACTTTTGTATCCTTTATTCCTGTCTTTTTTTTTTTGTTCTGTATTCATTTAATTCAGTGGTGGGATTAGTAGACTTTTATTCATGTTATGCAAAAGGTACATTTTAACACTTCAGTGAGGGTGGTAAGTGGATTGTTTCTTTTTTTTTTTCCTTGTTTTCTGGTGCAACAATGGGGGAAATACACATTTACATATTTTCTTGGCCGTCCCTTGTTAGAACCCACCGAAAGCACATATGGCATTTTTCAAAACCTATAACTTATGTCTTTCTAGCGCTCCTTAAGTAAATGGAATATGGACGTAGAATGGAGACGGGAGGAAATGGCTATATGCGACCTCTCACCTATAGAGAATTAGTGACCGGAACTACTGAGGCGTGAGATGTAAGGTTCGTAGGTATGGGTCGAAAATAACATTTCTAAAGTGGGATTAGGACGACTTTTGAAGATTGATTTCTTGATATTGAAAAGAAAGTGGCAGCGGGTAACTCCTTTAACCTCTCCAAGAACAGGCGACAATTCAAGAATATCTCACTCCAACCACCAACAAAAAATCAGGTTAATTCAAAACCTGGGGCCAGATCACGTAAAATGAAAACGATCGAAAGATATCGTTTCGACAATAGCAGTCTCTGTCTCTCTGTCTATAGTGAAAACGAAAGCGGTTTTCGTTTCGTATTTTACAGAATCCCACCCCTGGTTCAACAAAAATTTAAACCAAGCACAAGCCGCCCCTGGAAGAACAGTCTCTTCGAAGAATGTTGACCTTTCAGAACAAAATGAGGGTGATTTTTTAAATCTTCGAAATATATGCAACCAAACTATAGAAATTACGTTGAATATGTAAACGTTTTTATAACGAAGAATGGAAACGTTTAAAACTCTACATAGTTAACTTAAATTTGACGCTAAGCAGCCGAGCGACATATGTCTGAATTTGTATTCGCCTAGACCTTAGATTAATCACATGAACACATGGCGCCTTTTGCAAAACTGGAGAGGGAGACGCCATTTATCATAAGCTGTTACATGTCGTACTCCTAGAATAAATCCTTCTTGTTGGAAGACCGTTCGCATTCAACCAGTTCCCAAAGTAGGAAGGAAATGCTTTGCCGGGAAATACAGTCCAATAGCTTTGCTTTCTGTGCTATGTAAGGTAATGGAAAAGACTACCTATAAATGTCGAAATACTTTAGACCTGTTGAGTTAAGCCTTGGACATCTCTAAACCTTTTTATCGGGTCTGAGATGAGCGGCACCAAAGCATTCACTTAAATATAACTTGACACAAGAGGCGTCCTACAGTAACATCAATTCTACAGCCTCTACCCCCCTAGCGCGGAGAAGATTATAAAACAGAAGACAACCAATCCACATCAGCTATCTGTAGACTTTTCAACTGCGAGGTTATCACTATTTCAAAACTTTAGACTACAGGTGAAGTAAACTTTCGAAACTCGCATCCTTAGTACAAAACTTGAGTGCAGAACTAACATTTTTGGCCTTTTTATGACCGTTTTTGCGATTTCAGTGGCGTTTTAGGGACGTTTTTAGACGGGTTTTTAAGGGCGTTTTAAGAGACGTTTTTTTAGTCGTTTTTTGTGGCGGTTTTAGAAGCGTTTTTTGTGGCGTTTTTGGAGGCGTTTTTTGTGTCGAATTTAGAGGCGTTTTATGACTCGTTTTTGTGGCGTTTTTAGTGGCGATTTTAGATGCGTTTTAGTGTCGTTTTTTGTGTTTTTTTAGAGCCGTTTTTGAGGCGTTTTGTATGGCGCTATTTGTAGCATTTTTAGAAGCATTTTTAGTGGCGTTTTTTGTACATGTGTACAATGTACATGCTTATACACATGTTAAAATACACTTTATTAACGACTTGCCTTTCATGAGCAAAGTATTAAAAAAAAAAAACATTTCCTGGCAGTAATAAATAAATAAAAATAATAGCATTTACTTTACGGACTTTAAACCCCCTCTACACCAACTTCACTTTCTCCTAGCATTTGGTTCAACTTCAAATGCATGTGACCCATCGACCTAGTTAAATTTTAATTTCATTATACTCCCCGACGGAAACGGCTCTCTACGAGGTAGTGCGGACAATCAAAATATCCCTACAGTATAAAGAATATACACTAGCCTCCTTCTTAGACATAGAGGGAGCTTTCAATAACGTACACACTGAAGCTATTCTTGAATCTCTGATTGAGCTGGGCATAGAGGAATTTATTAGTCAATGGATAGTCTGGATATGCTCAGGACAAGAACCATTCAGGCAACACTAGGCAGCAGCCACATAACCAAATTCGCCCATAGAGGAACGCCGCAGGGTGGCGTCATCTCGCCCCTACTATGGCTAATGGTTATAAACCAAATTCTGGTGAAACTTGACAGGGAACGGATCAAAGCTGTCGCGTACGCGGACGACGTGGTGATACTAGTGTCAGGGAAGTTTCCCACCGTGATTAGTGAAATTATGGGGGCCGCTCTAGTCAAGGTAAGCACCTGGGCTGCAAGTTGCGGCCTCGGTGTCAACCCGAGCAAAACTGAACTGATGCTGTTCACTACCAAAACCAAAATACCCGATTTTACCCTACCCCGTCTAAACGATCAACCACTCACACTGTCATCCAGCGCTAAGTACCTAGGTATCATGCTCGATCCAAAACTTAACTGGAAACATAACATTGAACACAGAGTAAGGAAGGCGTCGGTCGCTTTCTATGCCTGTAGTAAAACCTTTAGAAAGAAATGGGGACTTCAACCAAAGATGACCTTGTTGATGTACACAGCCAATTCTCATGTATGGAGCACTAGTATGGTGGCCTGCGTTGAGCAAAGTGTACAACCTCACGAAATTAAAAAGACTGCAAAGAACAGCAAGTATAGGTACCACGGGGGCAATGAGGTCAGCCCCAACAGATGCCCTTACTGTGCTCTTGCATCTTCTACCTCTTGACCTACACACAAAATATACCGCATTATGCAGTGCTATAAGACTCAAGGAGTCGGGATGCTGGACTGCAAGGCCGTATGGCCATAGCAACATCTTGGATTCGCTACCAAACGGCATGGTCACGTCTCCAACCGACTACATAACACCCAAATTAAACTTCACGAAAGGCTTCCACGTTGGTTTCCCAACAAGGGATCAGTGGAAGAGGGACGAAGTAGTGAAGGACTTCGACACGGTCATATACACCGACGGATCTAAGATGAGCTGTGGTGTAGGGGGGTGTCTACTCGGAATCACCTCAAATATCAATTTCATTACGCTTAACGGATTTTGCCAGCGTTTTCCAGGCGGAACTACTGGCCATCCGAGAAGCTTGCACGCAACTAGAGCGTGACACAACGCTTAAACAAAACATTGCTATCCTTATAGATAGCCAAGCCGCCATAAAAGCCATCGACTCGGCTACCATATCCTCCAAACTGGTGCCGGAGCGGAACGAGCTCGCCCGTCTGAGCGAGCGCTTCAGGGTCACACTTCTCTGGGTTCCAGGGCATAGTGACATAACAGGCAATGAGCGTGCGGATGAGCTGGCCAGAAAGGGCTCAGCACTACACGCCTCGCTCTCAACGAGGGTCCACATTCCGCTAGGAGCGGTAAAGGGACAAATACATTCGCATTTTCTGCAGATAGCCAATTCCCGATGGTCGGGGTTGACAAACTGCGTCATATCAAGGAAGATATGGCCTACCTACAACCAAAACAGAACAAATAACCTTCTAAACAGAACCCGCCCAGATATCGCCAGAATCACGGCAATAATCACGGGGCACTGGCCAATTGGAGACCATGCGGCCAAGCTAGGTATCCCATACAACCCACATTGCCGCAGTTGCGGTAATACAAATGAAAAAGAAACTCTCTCTCATTTTCTCTGCAAATGTCCAGCTCTAGCGAGAGCCAGACTGCGCGCACTAAACCAACCATTCTTCGACGACCTTAGCGACATCTCGGGCAAAGGGATACAGGATCTTATCCGTTTTCTCAATTCCACAGGTTGGCTATAGGCAGCGACCGGACCAAATCCTAAACAATCACCAAAAAATAGGTCACACGAGTCGTGGTAACAAAACGGCACATCTCAGTGCTAATTGGGTTCAAGGTGAACCGCCACTGCTACCTACCTACCTACTCCCCGAAGCAACCGAACTAATATCTTATTTGTATCTGTTTGATGATAATTGAAAAATCATTATTGTAATTATGTATGCCAGCTAAATCTCTTCTCTTCTCTATATATATAAAACAAAGTGGCAAAACTATGTTTCCCTCTGCGCCCGTAATTTTCAACCAATTCAGTTGATTTTTTTTAACAATGTCGGTAATTACGGTGATCGGGCGATAGGCCAAAAAAATTAAAAAATTAAAATTGTAAAAAGCAATAAAAGGCCAGGCGAAGCCGGCGGGGGTTCAGCTAGTAGAGTATATTCCTCTTGGCAGTCGGTACGTTATCACAATGTTGAAAAAAAATTGCTCCACTTCAAATGCATCTTTTATATAAAAGACGTTATATCTGCAGATAAAGTTAAATACAAAGTGCTTGCAATCGATGTGTATTGCGCTCTTTGACATCTGCATAAGCATAATGGCTGTAATATGGAAAAGTAATGGCTCACATCCTATAGTGGGTGGAAACTGGCTGTAGTCCTGTAGTATTTGAACAGTTGAAACCCAATAACACTTAAGTTATTTCTGTAGAAAGTGGTAGCTTCACCATCGCATCGATCAGAATGCCGAGCCGCAGAATGCATCATCTATTATGCAGATTTTTATTCTCTAAGGACCGTTACGTTACCTTATCTAGAGAGGAATGCACCATTATTTTCCAGCATACTTTCAATGGCTATATAATATATACCTACCCATGTCCCATAGGTATATGCATTTATATACAAATGAATAGTTGGGAATAAAGGAAATTTCTAAAGTAGGTACATATTTTAAAGAGTATCTAGATATAGATATACATAACTTGTGCAAGTGTTGCTATGGGGAAATAACGTTATATACGTGGATATAAACTGTTCGCAGGGGATGGCGTTTATATTGTATAATGGAAATTACTGTAGGTAAATATTTTGAAATTGCATTCATGGGCAAATATCGACCAAAACCAGCATCGTCGCTGATGGTAATTTACGCGACACTTTTTGTATAAAATGCTTATATCCTTATAAGAATTGCAAGGAGAGCGGCGGGCGTCAAGACAGATTTTCTGATAATAGTCGTTTTACTGTAATGAGGCCCAAGGTCATTGATTTTGAAGATATTTCTTCGGAAAGAAAATCTTGATTCAGACGACATTCTCAAATCTATTATACATTTGTGTTATCTATTACCTACAATGGGATTTTTTTAAAGCCCGCACGCTTTAGGATTTAGAACGCTAAAACTGTCTAAATTGATTGAAAACCTTTTTCAATCGCATTTTGCGAAACTTCTTTTGGCAACATTTTGGATGTACCACCCCAATACACAACGACCACTAAAATGTACATTTGTCACAGAGTGTTATAGGCGAGGAAATGCAAATCTTACACTTTTTGTCAGCTTCACTATCGGAGCATATTAATTGTCCTATTAAAGGCCAGAAGCTTAGAAGTTCTATTTGAGTGTGTGCATTTTGTAGTTCGATTCACTGGGGTAGTTTCAAAAAAGTTTTGTTGTCTGTTTTCAACATCTTCACATTTACAAGCATGGGTCCATTACTCCTTGAAAGACATAAGAAACTAATTATGCTCTGTTAATTTTTGTTTGGCCTTTGGCGAATGCTCTGTGGAAGCTTTACAGATAAAATAAAATAGGATTCATATAGGCCGAAAATGGGAGCGGGTCATAATTCTGCATTTCAAAATTCTGTATCGACAAAATTCTGTATATATGTAGGTAGATATTTATTTTTTGAAAATACTGTATGAACAATATTCTGTATTTCAGAATTCTATATTTAAATAGGAGTGGTGTGGCGATGGCGACGAAATGGAAGTGGTTTAGTTTAAACTAGTCATATTATATTTTAGGGGCTGGTGACCATGTGGATTTTAGACGAGGTTTCCAGCACATCAATAGACTATTCATAATGGACTTTATCAAACCCCAGAATGGTTCGTATGTAATAGCATAGTAAGTAATTGATTACAAGTTTACATAATGAGCAAGGCAGAACTTCTTACCTCCGACAATCATCACAGCGGCTCAGTATTGACCTAAGTCTGGTACGAAATACTTCCCACTAACGACTAACCTAGCCTAACCTACTATAGACCTATAGTGAAAATGGAACCTATCCCATTTCGACTGAGCAGATGGACATGGCAAGTTAAAGAAGCATATTATGGCTGAAACTTGAATCCACCTCGGACTAAAGCTATCTAAGTAAGTGCATATTATGTGAGGTTGGGTTATAGTGCGCTTGTTTCAATCTTATGTCAGAGAAAAAAAAGCACAGCGTAACGCTGCTTTTATACAAAAAAAAAAACCTGTGTCGCCTTTCCCTGTCATTTTATAACGGAACCCATAGAGGAGAAGGGTGCCTCCGGTGCTCCAGTAATTTGTTAGGTCTTTTGTAACGCCCCCAAAACAAGGGAACCATTATTATACACAAATCCCTATAATTGACATAATTTCATGCGCTGAACTAAACCAACTATAGAAATAATTTGTTCCCCAGTAAAACTCAAACACTTTGCGATGGTAAACCACCCGACTAATTATGTCTCAATAAATCACGCGCCTAACCGAGGGTTAATAAAATACGCATCTTCGGGCATATTTTGGGGTACTACCGAAGCTGATTGTAGGTTCGTCCCTCTTAAGGAAGTTATTTAAGAAAACTTTCACACACACAGGTCTCTAAAAAATCTATGTCCTTCATACAGACGCATATAGAAACTTGTTAAACTAAGTGAATTAGGGCAACCCTTATCTACAAGTAGATTGAAACAAGAAAAAAGGAACAAAGATCCCTAACTCAAATGGACTTGTTCGCAGATCTAAAGATTAATCTAATCACACAGCTATTCTGCATATTTAGAAATATACTTATATTTATTGGCATGCATAAATCAACCAAAGCGAATGTATACATGTTGACCCTTTTCCCTTCGAGCAGCAGTAATTTTAACAGCGTTCATACAGCTCTCGTGCTGTCTTGCATTTAATATTCTCTAAACATATATAGGTCCGTACAAATGCAATAAACATATATAGGTCCGTGTATACAACTCGATGGAAATAAACAATTTCACTCCCACACTATCTACTGCAAATCGCTAGCAGTTGTTTCCATTTAATGCGATTCACATAAATAACTGTTGAGCGATTTTATACATATAAACCATATGAGACTTCCCGAGGAGACTTCCATTCCAGCAGCTCCCTGTGCGCATTTCGTGACTAAAGCGAAAGCGATTCGACGGGGTCGAAGTGGAGTTGGGATTGGGATTGCCCGCAACTACACCGCAAGGCAAGGCATTATCCCTTTTACACAAGAGGAAGTCGAGAGCTAGAGACGTTGCACTTTGCGATGAACAGGGGGCGCTCAATTGAGTATAGGATTAGTCCTTCACAGCTAAGGAAATAAATTAAATTCACGCAGTTGAGTGTGTCGGGTTTCCTACATAACACCACTTCTACTGTCAAAGCAGACGCAATAGGGTGAAACTATACTTTGATAAATTATACTGATATATTTTATTTTGGGTGCATGTGATCGCTTCCCTTATTCTGCGAGAAGAAGGGTGCTTCTATTATATTGCCTTCGCTTTACTCGCACTGTGTTCGATGCACGCTATACGAGTTTTATGTTGAACACGGAAATTATTAATCAGACGATTTCCCAAAATAAAAACAATTTCTAAAATCCGTCTTAATGGACACTTCAGGGAACGCAAGTTATGAACACCATTATGGTTAACCGAAATTGCGTGGTTTGAAGGTGTTTCGTGACCGGTCATGTTGTAGAAGTTTTTTTTTGATTATTAGATATGTTGGTTTGTTCATGAGGAAAATGTATCTTATCATGAAACGAACACTAATAATAATTTGTGGTAGATAGAATGTGGACGATAAAAATAAATAGAAGTGGGGAGTAAACGAATTTTCTCCTCCCTTCCGAATAGGGTGCTATTTACCGCTTACCTACCTTTTATCCTTTCGCACCTCAGATAGTCTTCGTCGATTCATATATTCTTTTGTAAGATCTTTCGTTTTAGTGGCATAACCATTGTCCCAAGAGGTTGGTGTTTGGTAAGCATCTCTTGGATTTCGTGCAAACAGTTAACAATGTGGACTCGCAGACAGTTTGCGAATGATTAAAACGAAAAGGGGACTGAGAAAGAGAAGTCCGGCGGCAGACGGATGAAATCCATGGGATCCCTACGTTATCTCCTTTTCCAAAATCCCTTATTAGACATAATCTCTAATTTTTTATCTCTTTTTCCAAAATCTTCCGGGACGAAATCCCCGATGCCAAAATCTCCCATTTATACTTATTAAAATTAAATATTATTATTATGGATTTTGGAAAGGGGATTTTGGAAAAGGGATTTTTGAAAAGGAGATATCATCACCAACCCGAAATCCATACATCGGGAATAGCCACATCTTCCAGGTAACCTTATTGTAGGCAAGGCCATCGCATCCCCTCTGGCTACTGTGTTCACTAAAATCTATAAGCATTGATAAAGATTCAGGAGCTGTCGGGCAATGCTCAAAGCATTACATGCAGTCAGAAGGAGATATTGTTGGGTGCCATGACATGACACAATGTCGCATGGGGGGAATGAGCAAGTTAATCAGCCACAGAGAAGAGAAGGGGAACAAGAATGTAGTGAGGGTGTTTGCATTAAGCCACCCTTGTTCGTAGTAAGTGGCAATATTAACAGTAAAATCAACTTGCCGAACGAATACGGTCAAATCTTGTTTGCTTATTCGGTATACCTATACGTATACGGTATACCTATCCAATGCCATTTTGGATAGATAGATAAAAGTGCCCTTAGCCTTGAGTTAACACAACTGAATCTATCTCTATACCGTTTTACCAAATTTCAAACTTTACGATAATCGGAATCGGAAGTGGCCCAAATAAATAATAAGTGGGTGGATACCATACGCCCTGAATAGAAAATCTAAGGTTTTCGCCTTTTCCCAATATACCACGACAGGTTCTGCTATTGCACCAAATTTCACGATTCTAATACGGCGGGAAGTGCTTCTTAATTTTAATGATCTTAGTGAGTTAGTCAGTCAATTACGGTTTTTTGTAATTTTTAAAGTCATGTTGGTATTGGTACATATCTTCAGACCCACTAATGCTACAGAGATTAAGGTTGTTAAAATAAACTATTTTAATAAGCTTAGTAAATGCTCCAGTTCCGAAGTTAGAGCGGAGTCGAAAACAGCCTCAGTTGGTTCCTGTAAAAAGCATAAACTATAAAAACTAGTCCGCCAACTTCCGTGCATCTACCCAATACTCTCCCAAAAAAATCCCCTCTTAATTGCCCTGTCATGTGAAATGTCAAAATCAATCAATGTAAATAAAACATTTTTTGGAATAGTGTTAAGAAAGGTCGGGAATTATGGGGAATTAAGTTAACGTAGGTACTGTTTACATTTCAGATAAAATCATCACACAAAAAACATAAATGTAAAAAAACAGCCAAGTTCTGTTATAAAAAAAGTGTGTAGATATTAGATAACTACATAGTCAGCCACGAAAAGAAATGAGATCTAAATGTACGTCATTCTTAGTTTAAGAACGCCCCAATGAAACCAATTTTAACTGAGTGGGGAAGCGAGGAGTAACAATTTTCAATTTTCAAAAGTGCGCGGATACCACTCCTCCTGAATGGAAAATCTCAAGTTTTTGACTTTTCCCAGTGCACTCTACCAAATTTCACGATTATAGCGTGGCCGGAACGGAAGTGTTTCCTAATTTTGATGAACATCATCTAAGTGACTGAGTGAGTGAATCAGTTACGGTTTTTTTCAATTTTTAACTCCTGTATGTTGAGAAGCACTAATGTTATAGAGATGAAATTTGGTGAGGTGGACCTTTGTAATGAGCTTGGTAAATGTTTTAAGTTTGAAGTTTCTGGCTTAATTTGTTCCGAAGTTAGGGGGGGGGGGTCGAAAACAGCCAGAGTTTGTTCCTGTAAAAAGGGTAAGTGCCTTTACGATAGAACTTGGCTGGGGCACTACCGTGCCCTTTCATATTGTAAGTAGACAGCTGGCTGGATTGATTTAAATTCAATTTTGAGCGAAAATATAATTTATATCGTTAATATTGCAATTTATCGCTACAACAAATAAATCAACGGTGAATAAAAAAAATCTAGTGAATGTAACAAAAATTGCTACCAACTAAATGATAACAAAATAAAAATAACAAATACAGGATAACAACATGATTAATAAATCACGAAAGGCGTTTTCACCGAACTTAACATTTTTTATTTTTACATTTCTGTTCCTGAAGCTTTTCACTCGAAAGTTCAAGGAGCAAGTATTTTCCGGACCAATTTGAACTGTTTTTTCTTGCTTCTGATGGGATGACAAAATAAGACACCTCCGTCCGATCCAAATAAGATATTTTTATTAAATATGTCAAAACATGTGAAAAATAAAATAAAAGTAAGATTGTGTTTTGTTTTTTGTTTCTGAATAAAGAACTGCAGTTGAAAAGGTAGATAATATGTTTCATTTTATTTTGCGACGAGAGTGACGTAATTAAAAATAAAACACGTAGCTACGAGTATGTATCACGAAATTAGCAATCTTGCAAATGTATAATAAATGACAAAATTAATATTATATCACGTTGGTGGGAACATTGAACACTTTTTTTGGTCGCAAGCACAACAGTTCGCGAAGTTCAGAGATCAATTTCTACAATCTCTAATTTCAAGTTTAAGTTCGAACGATTTTTTTATTTGATAGGTTGTGAAACGGGTTTTTAATGTTGAAAATTTTGAATAAACTTGTGACAATTCTCGGCAAGGGGTTTTTCTTCGAGTCAAAAAAATTGGAGTTCGAAATCTCGTCCTTTAAATTCTTTTTCCCATATTTTTATGGTTTAATTAATTATTCTATGCTCTCTTGCAATAATAAAATGAGCATTTTTTTGTTTATATAAGTGTAAGTGGTTTATAAAAGTGGTATGTTCGCATAAATTATCATTTCGTTAATTTTCATGTGAATATTCCTTTACATCGCCAATTTTAATTGATATCAACAGTTTACCTAATTTAAAATTCCCTAAAACTAAACAAAGTGCAACTGAAAGAGAAGGAACCTGCAGAACACAACTTGATACCCCACCATGAGCCTAGGATTTTTCAAGTATAGTATTTTAACAGCTGACAAAAGCAAGTTGTGGTTCCTCTACAAACACTGTTTACGTTTGGTCACCTTAATTTGCAGATTATAATAGTTAAACTCAAAAAATTTTAATTCTAAGAAGGTCACTAATGAATTTAAGCCATTGCCTATAAAATAAAATCATAAAAAAATAAAAAAGTT
Source organism: Cheilosia scutellata (assembly GCA_955612985.1). Taxonomy (NCBI): domain Eukaryota; kingdom Metazoa; phylum Arthropoda; class Insecta; order Diptera; family Syrphidae; genus Cheilosia; species Cheilosia scutellata. The sequence goes on along the minus strand of OY015313.1, from coordinate 79,546,990 downwards.
GATTTAGCCCCACCGTGGCGAAAAAAACACACAAAAAAGGACGTTTTACTTTATACTACATAAAAGTAAAAAAATTAAATTTCTAAGACGGTCACTAACAGCATCTATTTATTTACTGTCGAAAACTGTTTACTGCGATCAATTATCTTTTAAGATCTGCAAGCCCCATCGGGGCGAAAAAACCTATACCCTCGGACACCCAGCCTTAATGGCGCTCCTTTGATTTGTACAGAACCAATACATGAGAAATTCTGGGCCCATGAGGCAGCTTGTAGGCAAAGTCCTGTTTGTGAGAGGAGTCAATAGTCTAATTATGAATAGTTTTTGGTAAAAAGGGTGTGAACTGCACTACCCTTTTGATATAACAAAAATAAAAAATGAAAGGAAGTAGTAGAAGGCAGAAATGCTTAGATTGCTTAACTGTCAAGTATCGCTGCAGACTTGTAGTTCTTCGCAAAACATTTTAAACTTGTAGTTACAGACTTTTAGACTCGTAGCATTTTGATAGCTACACTTATAAGTTGAATCTGCCGTGCTACAAATTCGGAAAAATATTTATGGAGCACAATTACAGCTTCATACTTTAGTTGCACTTGTGTAGTCTGCAGGTGCAACACTTGTAGTTTTAAAATAGGTACTAGGTATAGATACACGGATATATGCAAATTCTGCGGTGCGTGAGGATAATAAATTCCTTAAAAGCTATTTCAAAGAATGAATCCTTTAGGGTAAAACTATACAATACGCCCCACTTTTTTAGAATCTTCAATAAAACAAAAAAATAAACAAAAATAGTAGTTCTTTTATTAAATAAATAATTAACTGTATTTTTTCATAGGTTTGGCAATTTCATTTGTACGAAAATATGTCAGCATATATTATATATATATTTTTTAAAAAAAGTTTAAGTTTGTAACTCAATCGTTGGGTAAAAAGCCCCGCATTATTTACAAAACGCCCCTAAGCAAAAAGTAGGAACAAATATTATAAAGTAAAGAAAATTAAATTATTTGGATTTGTAATATGGTCTGTCTGCCTTATTTGCATTGTATTTTAAATTGTGTCTCCTCAGGGCTCTCGATGGTATGTTGAACTCCCTACATGCTTCATTCAGTCCCAAAGTTTTATTTGTTACCTTCTCCATTGCTTCTCTCATTTTTTTCGGACCATAATGCCCGCATTGTCATTGTATAATTTCGTGGTATTTCTATAAACAATATTAAGTAATAAAATTGCTCTGATGAGTGTTATATTTCAATACAATTACTGGGGCGTATTACAGTTTCTTTGTTGGGGCGTTTTGTAAATTTCGGCGTTCGAAACGCCCCAGAAAAAATAAAGCAACCCACCTGCTTTAAAAAAAATAAACAAAAATGAACTAAAAAGCCAATTTTATGTACTTTCTAAATATATATATCATTTTAATATAATGTGCATAGTTTCTGAAAAAATTAAATTTTTACTGTACTCACCGCAATATGTTTTGGCGCCAAAATTCTTGTTTGTCGTTTTTTTTCGACAGAGCACACATAACACTACTACTCAATAACACAGTTGAGGAACGACTGAAAGTAGTTTGAACAGGTCTGGTCGTGATCAGGGTTGGCCGAATAAACTACACTACATTTTCTACATCATTAACTACGCGTAGTAAATTAAATAAACTACACGCCTTATTTACTACAATTTGCTGCGTCTGCTACATTGGTAGTAAATACAGAAAAATAATAGAATTTCAGTTAACAAGATTCACTTTTTTTACTTTTCTTGTGAAAGTTTGTTCCTTGATTTTGTGTGAACAAAAAACCAGTGGGAAAAAGTCTTTCAATGGATGTTGGGATTGAACAATGTACATTCGAGAAGCGATTTCGAATTCAAAAGCAAGCGTCCCATTTCAAATTTGACAGTTGAAGCTACGTCTGCTACAATTTGTTTCATTAACTACATTATCTACATTTAACTACATTAACTACATAAACTACGTAGCAGACGTAACAAATGTAGTTTTTTCTAAAAAATGACAGTTCGGCCAACCCTGGTCGTGATTACATAACAACAACAGTGTGCGTGCCAGACCACTGGGGCGTTTTGTAAACTGGGGCGTTTTGTATAGTTTTACCCTAAGACTTTATGTAAGGTTTATGAATGGCGAGTAGATCGCTTTGGCAGACAACTGACATCTTTACAGATTGTAGAAATACTAGAGACACTAAGAAAAGAAAAGGTGTAATTCGTTGAGTCTTTTTTTAGGCTCACTTGACAATTGGCTCCATTCACTGCGGACATAAATAGAAGACATGCCGAAATGATGATTCTAACCAATACTTAAATTTTTTTATTGGCGGTTTCGAGATTCGTAGTTCGTTCGTTCTACACAGCAAGCAGCTGCCTACCTTTCTTTGTTGTTAGCATAGATGGATAACCCATCCCTCTGGGTAATATCTGAAGTTAATGCTATACCATAAATCTATACTAGGTACTTCATCACCAACAAATTAAAAACTATATATAGGGCTGATTAAAAGGCTTGTAGAAATTGGTGAAGTTGTAATTGCTCTCAGTTGTTTTGTCAACCCATATCCATGCTTTTTAAGTAAGAGACTTATCAGGGCGAAGCATATTGCGAAACTTCCATATAGTTATAGATACTTGTCGCTATGGGATCGAGAGTGCGTCCGATAAGAAGAATTACAAAGCTACAAATTTTCGTTGATATCGATAGGGTGCTTTCGACAATGTGTCATAACATAACGTCTCAATAGACCGCATACAGTATACATACACAAAGCATTAATGAATGCCGAAAATAGTCAAAAGCTAATCATCCAGTGGGTCAGTATTGACATTGGTTTGACAAGAAATGTTTCTTCCCTCCTTTAACCTAACACAATATTGTGCCGTGAATTTGAACAATGCTAGTAAATGCGTTACAGTCGCAAACTATCTTATCGACTGAAACCGTCAATAATTATAAACTTACTTGCCCAGGATGTATTTAAATATGTATTGTAAGTCTCAATAATACCGGGCATTACAAGCCCTATATTCACCCACCATTACCAACCATATATATTCAAAGGGCAATCGGGAATACAATCATCAATTTTTGTAATGCTTGTCAAGCGTTGTTTTAATTAAGCCCAAAGGTGTATAACATAAAAAAGGGAAAACCATTCGGTTACACCTAATAACAATTGGATGTAGGTTTTGCAACCCCCATAGCTGCAATTGAAACTTACATGAATAATTCCCTTAAAACCTTCCCTCTTTTCTATTGGTAGCATGTTCATAATAGCCAAGCATACTCTGGCGTACAGTATACAGTACTACTGATGTACATTGCATGTACGTTATTCTAATGGTGCACTAATCTTAAATATAAAATCCGTTGTAAATGTTGAATACAAAAGAAATGATAAATGGTAAGTTCTTTTGTTCTGCACAGTTTGAACGGGTTTTGTATTTTTTTGCAAGCTTGTCCTTGTTTGAATTTTTTATTTTATAAAGCAAGTAGGTGTTCGGATTGACGTAGTTTCCGGATTAGACAATACTAGCTGTTGACCCGCGGCTCCGCCCGCAAATGTTAATCGTATGTTCCTATAGTCGTGGAACAATTTAATCAAAGTATCTAAATAAATATGATAATAAAAAATATAAATGGAAAAGATTAATAGATATTTATAAATAGGTATCTACGAATATCAATAATATGCAATCACGCAAAACATAGTCTTGTCTCAGTTCCTCCAATCACACGGCAAATAAAACACAAGTTACTTGAAAAGTTTTAAATTTCAACCAAAAAGGATAATATTTCTATGGTAGTGTGTTTTTCACTTTACATAATAAAGTAGTATTTTGTCTCATTCGTCTATTGCTTTTCTTGCAATGGGAAAAGGGTAAATGGTAAGTATTTCAGAAAACAACGATATTGAATGAGATTTCCGAAGTCTCTTTCCTTCTTCTGTCATTTGTTATGTCGAAAATTTTAGCGTAAGACCCTACGGTGCCAACTTTTTTTAGCACCGGTAGGAAGTACATATGAATTCAAAAATCACGACCATCGGATAAATGATTCCTGAATTATGGAGTAACAAAAACTAGGACAGACCTTGCATTTCACATACCTAGTAGTATGAACTCTGCTTGCGCCTTCACTCGCGTGTTACAATACTCTAACTAAACTATCCTACTGATCTGGTAACTGTCACAATTACAATGTTTTTCAGGTCTCTTTTTCGTATTTTTGGGGTTTTAGGCGCCGTATTTTTTGGCGTTTTTTGATGATTTTTAGCCGTATTTTGGAGAGTTTTCTGAGTCATATTTCGGGGTTTTGTTCGTGTTTTGGAGCGTCTTTTGGCGTATTTTAGTTCGTTATTTGAGGAGTCATTTTTAGGCCTATCGATCGAGTAGTTTCAGAAAAAGCCACCTTTAGCCCTCCCCACCCCTTTTTAATTATAGTGTAACGTTTGCCATGCGAGTTAGTATGTACTGTGCAGTATACACGTATGGGTCTAATATTGGTTTTGTGTGGAAGGTACAAGAACTACATTACCGACATAGATAATTTGTATTACCAACCTGACGACGAGAGAAGTCTTCTCAGAAGTTTCATTCACCTAAGTCGATTCCTTTGGGCGCTATTGTGTTTTGTGTGGGAGGTACCAGAACTACTTGACTGACATAGCCCATTTTCAATACCAACCTGACGACGACGCACGGTAGAAGGAAGTCCTCTCACAAAATTGCATTTGCCTATGTCGATTCATTTGAACGCTATAGTGTTTTCAACAGACAGACAGTCAGACAGGCAGACAGACAGACGGACTTGGCTAAATCGATTCGGAATGTGATCCTGATTCAGAATATACACTGATCCATCGTCTATTCAGCATATTCTCGAGCAAACTAAAGCCTGCCTCTACGGTGTTGTGGGAGTGGTTCTGGGGCCCGAGGTGGATGAAAGGGTTTTAGGGTTTTCTCTGCCAGTCTTCTTCTTACTGTTCGATCAATAAATGCAACATCTCTCACTTCCAAGAGACGAATGCGAGCTTTATTAGCTGTACAAAAGCAATCCCTGAGCACATTAGGTATTGTCAAAAAGCGGTCGTCTCGGGCGGAAGTGCACCGGTATGTACCTTGACCTGACCTCCTATTGTAAGAACCTGTCTCAAGAAATCGTCTGATGGCATCTCTTATAATGGTTCGAGGCACGCCAAGTGTCACCGTAATCCAACGTTGGCGGTAGCCAGCATCCGCTAAAGCGACAGCCCTAGCAGCTCCAGTCGCGTCTAATGACATTTTGCTTTCTCATTTTTAATACCCAGAGGGTCACAAACTCTAATTAAACATTTTCCAATATAAGAAATAAATAAAACTGTGATTTAAGATCACAGTAATGAAATCCCTAAGAACGTCACATTAGGGATGAATTACAAAAATGCATTTAATACACAAATAAGAGATAGGAAAATTGCAGAAACCGCTTAGGCAACGGTTAAAATGTCCACTTGACAAAAAACATTCAATGTGATAACCGTGACTTCACGTAAACAAAGATGGTGGCACTAAAGATAGGTGGGCGGTTAATTGTGCCGGTGAGTGTATATACTTAATGGCAAAGTGAATATACCTTCCTGTGGAGCGTATAAAAAATAATCAAACCATTACTACATGACTGAGCGCCCCCTATTCCTTAAATTTTAAAATACATTTAAATTTAAAATAAAATAATTGTCGGTTAGGTACCTACTCTATACATTTAGCAGTCAATCAATTTCCTTTGAAAGTTCCATTGCTTCATATGGATAATGTAGTTGCCCGCTTCCCTAGTCCGCCACTATCCTATCGGCGCCCGGCATAACTTCTCTAAGGTTAAATGCGTCCCTAAATATATGCAAAGGTTTCCTTTGCAATAATTTTAAAAGTTTACTACCCTGTTAAGAAGTTTAATTCTATCTTTTATTATAGTTTGTTAAAAAGTTTTCTACGAGTATGTATGGTCATATATTTATATGGATCTGGGACTCCTCATTTGGTTTTGTGTATTTGGATTCACCCTCGTCTCTCATACGTACCTACCTAGTTGTGCTTTGCGGATTGCGGGGTGCCAACAACTTTTTCGTCTTCAGGATACATTGATCAAAATGAAAACAGCTACCTGACCTGAACCTAAATATATACCATTTACATAGATACTTTTACATTTCCCATTCCTGTTATCTTGTTCTTGTGAATGAATTTGAAGCAAATGTGGTTTTTAAGAGAAATAACAGCATATTCGCTGAATAGCATCAGGGATGCCAACTAAGGGTTTTTCATGCCTTTTAGGCATTATTTCAATAGCTAAGGCTTTAAGGCTTGTTTTTTTTTTTTTTAAAAGGCATCTTTTTTTATTTCAAATATTCATTTAATTTTTTCGGATTCAACATACTGACTTTTTTAAACATTCTAAATGAACTTTAAGTGGACTTCTGTACACAAAGTCGCTTTTTAAAGATAAAAACGGCTATGATCTGCAATTCAAACAAACACACATATCCTTGTTTCAAAAATTAATGTATGCCAATGTAATAAAGGACCAAAGCGATCTGAGGACTAAAACTATGTTTGTTTTGTGTTCAATACTTTGTACCTACCTACTTATGAAACTAAAATGTCATGAATTGTGTTTGTTTGTTTTTTTTGTTTAATTTTTATTTTATTGTTCTACTTTACCTAAAAAAATTATTTTAGGCATTATTTTTATAAAAAAAGGCATCTTTTTCGTCAAAAGTGGTTGGCAACGCTGATCAGGAGATACAACCAAACCACTCGGTCTCGGACTCGACTTCGACTCAACTAAGTTTCACTCTCAATTCTCAAACTCAAATAAGAGTTCGGTATAGGAACGATCTAAAAATGATACATCATATCGTTGCGGTCCAATTAGATATGAAGAAAACAAAGATAGCGTCTTCTTCAGTGAAGTATTTCTTGTGTTCAGTGCTGCCAGTGTTTTGTCATAAGAATTCCCACGCAAATGCCAAAAAATTCCCTTTTTTCCCTCGCCTGGCTCAAAAAAGTACCCCAGATTTTCCCACACATATTTTACAAAGGAAAACAAAAAAAATTACGAAACAAACAAAACTGCCTCAATAACTATGGAGAAAAACCTTACAGCCCTATTATGGCTATCAAATATCAACACGATATTTGATAATAATTGATACGGATCAACAAAATGAATGAATCGGTATTATGGTTATCAACCTTCAACATTTTTGATGAATTGTGAATTGTATTAGATTTAGGATCTATTGTGAATAGTTTTATCGATAAACTTGGTATTACGGTTATCAAAAAATTTGTTATTCATCAAATTTTCTATCAACCACAAATTTCTCGTTGATACGTATCAAATATTCGGGCGCATCAAATTAAAAAATGTGTTGTGTATCCTCGTTTTTAATGTAAAATAACGACTTTAGAGCGAAAGGTCAGCGGTAGACATCCCAAATGTACTTAAACTACGATTGGCGGCGATTTTAAAATTATTTGCAAAAAGGAAACTGTCAACTGAACGTTGGGAATAACTTCAATATTGGCATTGCACAATTAACAGTGTTGGTCGTTATTTTGATTTGCGAAAAAAGCGACTATTGTTTAATAAAAACAACTAACATTATTCAACGAAAACGAGTCGTCAGCCGTAAAACAAAAACCAACTACAAATCAGAAACGACAAACGTCAAAACAGAACCCATTCTCAATGATATTTTGATAAGTATTCACAATGGGGTAAAATTTATCAATTGATACTCATAATACCAAATGATCAATGAATTGATAGATCTTATCAAGTATCAAATAATTGATATTTGATAGCCATAATAGGGCTATTAGTGTATTCCACTATGCCTATTTCAACACCCTTCAAAGGTTCCGGAAAAAGTTTCGGATAATATTGTGTGACACATAACGCTATCCGACAGGTAAAGGAGTATCAGTGTGGCAATAAAATCCCTGTGATACTAGTTTCTAAGATTCTTGTCTGTCAATTATTTATTTACAACTTGTTTGTCATAGTGTTTATGTATTATGAATATTTATTAGGGTTCATGATCAAATTGTTCCAACTACTTTTCGCATAGAGACTGATGTAAAAATTAGTTTTCTAAAAATTCAAATAAATCCATGTTGTGGCTGCAATTTACACTCGTCAACGAAAAAATTATCTGAAACAATATTTTTTCCAACCACTTATAATAAATATTTGCCTAAAGGCTTTAACAGGCACTTGAACTGGCTGATAGGCTATCCTAGACTTTATCTGTTAGATATCACTATCCGATCTGGCAGATAAGTTCCTGATAGGCTAATCGAAACTTTATCAGCTAGTCTTGAAACTGACCTTAGCCTCGGGAACAGAACCAAATTTATGGTGGGTTCCTGGCCATGAATTCTTCGAAGGAAACGAAAAGCAGACGATTTGGCCAAAATATGCTCCAAAACCCCTTTCGCGGGACCGGAATCTTTCTGATATACCCCCAAATTGGCTAAAAACTTAGCCATAAAATGTTCGGAACATACAAAATGTATCTCATAATGGGAGAATATCTCAGGTTTAACAATGCCCATAGCAGACATGATATCAGAAACCTTGTATAGGATTAATTATAGGACATCATGGGTTACAATACTACCTAAGCTAAATAAATCTTGCCAACTCAGCGGAGAGCATGCTATGTACGAGAGAAGACGAAACAATATTATATGCGAATTTGTAAGGAAGATCTTCTCCAGGGACCAACTGGACCCGAAAGAGATAAAACAAGCAAAAGTGTTATCATCGGCCTGGCCGATGCTTTGATACCCTCCACTGCATAAGTCATGCAAAATGTTCGCCATGCCATATTGGTTTGGTATAGGAGGTACCGGAACTACTTGACCGACATAGACAATTTTCAATACCAACCTGACGACGGTAAAAAGAAGTCCTCTCACAAAATTTCATTCGCCTAGGTCGGTTCGTTTGGACGCTATCGTGTTTTCAACAGACGGACAGACGGACAGACGGACAGACGGACAGACGGACAGACGGACAGACGGACAGACGGACAGACAGACGGACATGGCTAAATCGATTCAGAATGTGATCCTGATTCAGAATATATATACTTTATGGGGTCTCCGGTGACTCCTTCTTGGCGTTACAAATGTAATGGCAAAGTGAATATACCTTCCTGTGGAGGGTATAAAAATCATCTGCAGCAGTACCATAAACTTTACAAAAAAAAGATAAAAGGCTAGGATAGGGTAGTCTGTCTTCATTATAGTTATTGCAAAAAACAGGGGTGGGATTCTGTAAAATACGAAACGAAAACCACTTACGTTTTCACTAACGTTTTCACGTTTTCTATCATATCTGTGGTAATAATAATAAAAATAGACAGAGACGTTCATTTTACGTTATTTGGCCCCAGGACTTCTTTCTTTTTGTGTCAATACAAGCGCTTGTTCATGGACGCAGTCAGGTGTATAAAATAAATCGTCTTTCTGAAGTTGAACACGAAAATTAAAGTAAAGTTTCAAATAACAAAAATTCCCTTTTGTTTGTTCTGGAAAACGGAAAGTTTCCCTTTTTCCCTTTTAGCTCATTTCGAGTACAAATATTCCCTCAAAAAGGGAAATTTCCCACAATCTGTCAGCACTGCTTGTGTTGTATTTTGTATAGTTGCTCTTGCTGTAGATATACCTACACATATCTTTTATTAGTTGTTCTTGTTCTGCAGTCTTTCATCGAAGCAATTATGTCAGTGGTTTGGTCTGGTACTGGTTCTGGTCTTTTGATAAAATTTTGTCAAATATGCATCGATTTAAGTGATTCTTTTTGTAATTAACTCAAAAATATCATATCTATCAAACCACCAAATCGATTGAGTTTAAATTTCCAGGCAATCTTAGGTATTGGCCCGAGAATGCTCCTGTGAAGATTGGTTAAAATTGTCCCAAAGGTAAAAAAAAAGCGCTATTCTGATAACGTTATATGGTGATAGACCAAAATATAGGTATCTGGGCAATAAAATTCCTAGGCACGAGCAATGCCTGCCGGGTACCTACAGTAATTGTTAATCTTTCCAATAACCACTAATAATCATTTCGATAAAACTACTAGCGAATAGGTATAATCCCTCGATTTGTGGACCCCGCCTGTTTTTTAGTCCCGAAAATATCGGAATTTATAACTACACTAGCGTAGCCCGTGCACACTTCGTAGTGCAAAATAGTTAAATAGATAAACAGTGAGAAATGAGAATAAATCGATTTGCAGGAATTTTCTGTCTTTCTGCCTAACTGAAATACAGCAATACGAACAAAACAAAAAAAGAATAATGAAAATCGGCCCAGCGGTTATCGAGTTATAACGTCATCGAGTTTCACCCCATTGAAGATGTTTTTTTCTATAGCAGATATCAGATTTTGCATGTTTTTTTGTATGGGCGGTGCCACGCCCCTTTGTCCAATTTTGACCAAACTTCACAGAAATCGTAAATGGACCAACACAAAATATGTGTGAAAGTTTGGATAAAATTGGTAAATGCGTTTAGGCGTGAATCGACGACAAACATTTTAAGGCTCAATTTTTATACATATATAGATAGATATATAGATATAGATATAGATATTAGATAGATACATACATACTTATTCACTATGTACATATTTGGAAAAGCACGGTGTTCCTTAAAGTGCTAGGTTTGATTTCATATAGTAGCCCCGTGATGGTCTTGCTTGCGTTATTTGGGGTTAACCGGCAGATGCCGTCATTTCTGGGCTGGAGATAATTATGAGCAATTGGCATTCCTTGAGTTAGCTCAATAACCCTCTGTAAGGAGATAGAGGGTAATTGTAGGAAATTCCGAACCAGCTATTTAGTAGGTATACCTGGTATGATTGGTATGATTGCACTAGTGCGCCCTAGGGTCCACGTCGAACAAACCTAATTGTACACAGTTTGAAACAAACTACTACATATAGGTACAAACAAATCCGTCCTGTCGTCTAGAATGCACCTACCTACCAACAAACACGCAGACAGACAGACACAATTGCGAGACTCACTTTTTGAGCTCGAATATCATCTTAATATCATAATTAATAGATCCTACTCGCACATAGGCCACATAACATTATGCTGCGATTTACGCCCACCACCCCAGAGCAACAACAGAAAATTATTGGCTTAGTATTGATTTGCCGTTATTTTTCGTATATCTCTTGAATGAGTAATCCGATTACAATGAAATAATGGAACCTAAATGGTGCTCATTGTTAAGGCCTAAATTTTCCAAAAAGATCCATACCAATCGGGTTAGTAGTTCTTACGTGATAGTGGAACAAACATTTCAAAATTTACAATTTTATTATATGCAGACATTTTTCTACACCTACCATGCACCTCACATGCTAACCCACCCCATAACTTTCAAATCATTATAGCCCGCTCTTGACACCTAAGGCTGGGTTAGCCACCCACACCTTGACACCTAAGTCCAAAAGCCACCACAATGACACCACTGCTACACATAATATCGAAGAAATACAAAATATGTATTGTAAAGAATCCGATCTGTGATTTCATATTTCCCCTTTCCACATTGTTATTTTCTTAAATATCAATTCAAATCATCATCACACTTGTCATGCTAAAAGTACCACACCCCACACACCACCACTATATGCGAAAAGTATCTAACCGATCTTTTATTTCATATACCTTCTTTCCACATTGTTATTCTCATAAGATCCCAATCAGTCTCCTCATGCTAAAAATACCCTTTGCCTACAATACAAACCACCAATAACTACCTATATGCGAAAAATACATACCCGATTCAATGGTCTTATTGTTATTATTACAGTCACATCACAATGCAATTTGCATTTGCCGTTTAATTTTAATTAAAATCGGGCAGATTCACAAATTAGGACTGCTCGAATAACGCATGAATTCTTAAGATAGATAGAACAGAAGTAGACTGTGTGTCTACATTATGACGTAGCTACACACTCTTATTGTAGGTACTTCAGCGAAATGTTGACAAATGTGTTTGCTTCTTTTGCTGGTTCAACAAATTTATATCCCACACACCGTAAACGCGACATAGTGGTAATTATGATAAATGCGATTGTTGGACGAGGACGATGCAATCCAGATAATAATGAATGTTCATGAAAGAGAGGACTTTGTTATTATGACCATCGTGGGTGGTTAACCTTTACGCTAGGAAAGACGAACAGCCATGAAAATCTGATCGGGAGTCCAGATTCCGAAGAAGGAAGTGATATGCGATGCCCAATCTCATTAATTAATTAAAATTTGGTAGGTATAGAGTCTTATATTTAATGATAGGTAATATTATCTGTGGCCACAAGGAAAAACCGCTAAAGTCGATTTTGATAATTTTTCAGGAGAGCACTTTTAAGATTCGACGAAAAAATTGAAATTACAAATGGCTCTGGTTAATCCGCGGAAAGTCTAATTTTCCTGAAAGTTATATGTAAATAAAAGTAATTTAAGTCTCTTTCGGTCTAACGTTTCATAATCTATTGATCATTCTTATTTCGAGCGTGGTAAGCAAAATAAACACTTAAGCTGTTATGGCCTAACACCACTTTAAGGCAAACAAATCTTAAGTCGAGTTTATCTGACTTTAGCTGATATTCCTTGATATTCCGATAACCAAACTCGACTTTAGACATTTTTTTTAACTATAAAATCAAAGAAAGGGAAGAAATATCACGTGGAAAAACAACCAAACTCAACTTTAGCTGTTATTACTTGTGATAAAACAAAAATGCGTTCCTCTTAAGTCGACTTAAGACTTGTTTTTGTGTAGTTAAGTTGTTTTGCCTTAACGGCGTTGTAAAAATCTGACTTTAGGGGGAGAGTACGATAACTACGGCGCCAAAAATTGATAACGGTATTTTGTAGAGGAGTTAAATACAAGCACTTTTTACTATGGGAGGGGGGGGTCTATCTTACTCCGTTTAGGCGGGAGGGGTAATTTAAAGAAAATGGTACTTTAAATGGAAAAAAAATATATTAAAAATCAATGGCAACACTTATAATAAAAGACTATATCATTTTAGAAAGCCCAGAATCTGTTCTTTCATATTATTTTTAAATCAAGTTATTCCCTTAAATAGTTTTTGAAAAAAACAATTTCAAACTTGAAATTTTAGAACAAAAATTGGGGTGAGTAAAATAATTTTGGCGATGAAAACTAATGACGGATTTATGTAGAGGAGTTAAATACAAACATTTTTTACTATGGGAGGGGGGGTCTATCTCGCTCCGGTTAGGAGGGAGGGGTAATTAAAAAAAAATTTATAAATAAAATTAAAATAAAATATTAAAAAACAATGGCAACACTTACCACAACGAACTATAGTATTTTTTAAAGCCAGGAATCCGTTATAAATTGTCTAAAATGCAAATCAGCAAAATTTTGTCTACCAATGTGAAATTTCTGGCCAGAGACTGTATCTGAAGAATGTTGTTGATATTGGGTAAACTAATATAATTAAAAAAAAGTTTGCATATACTCAGCCTTGCACCCATCACAAAATCCAACAGTGACCCCAAGCAGGGGGGTTGCAGCATACGCATTTCAAGGGGCAAGGGTAGCAATTTGTACTCTAAGCGGAGCGACATTTAAAAGTAATTTTCAATTTTCTCAAAAATTAGAAGACATAAATCAATCTGGTTTTCAGTGTTCGATTAAGAATTGATTTAGGCAGTAAAAACTACAAACAAATTAAGTATCTATTTGCTCAATATTGAAAAAATCAGCATAAAACGTTTTTATACCCGGTACCACACTGTGGTGAGGGTATATTCACTTTGTCATTCCATTTGTAACGCCCATAAGGAGGCGTTGTAGGTATGACAAACTATATATATTATTGATCAGCATCACTTTCTTAGTCGATCTAGCGATGTCCGTCTGTCTGTCCGTCCGTCTGTCCGTCTGTCTGTCCGCACGATTACGGCCGTAATTTAAGAGCTATCGACTTGAAATTTGGTATGTAAGCTTTTATCCACCAAACTGAGGCTAAGTTCGAAGATGAGCAAGATCGGATGAAAACTACTACTACCTCCCATACAAAAATATCAGATTTATATAGCTTTTTATGTTAAAAATTAAATTTAAATAGCTACAGTAAAGATAGCAAGTTTAAACTATGCACATATTGTTTTAATAATATTTAAAATTTTTTGACAAAAAATGAGCTTGGTCGAATAAAAAGTACCCATACCTCCCATACAAATATATAATTTTTTAATACTAAAATATTTTTTTTATTTTACAATAATATAGTACCGGGTATTTGAGCTTCGGCATAGTCGAAGATAATTGTCTTACTGGTTTTTATTTTTTTTTTCTTTAAATTTCATGTTTGAAAGTATTTTTTTCAAAAACTATTAACAACTAAAACTTGATTTAAAAATAATATCAAAGAACAGATTCCTGGCTTATAAAATTCATAAAGTCCTTTATTGTAAGTGTTGCCATTGTTTCTCAATTAATTTTTTTCATTTTAAGTATTATTTTTTTTAAATTGCCCCTCCCGCCTTAACGAAGCCAGATAGACCCCCCCCTCCCATAGTAAAAAATGCTTGTATTTAACCCCTCTACAAAATACCGTTATCAATTTACGTTATTACTAACCATGAGACGAATCGACTCACCCATGGCAAAAACAAGTGTGATTGCGTAAATCAAAGGCATTTTTGTTCAATATTAAATTTTTTATCTAAACAAAGTAAAACAGTAAAAGAAACTTTAATCATTTTTGATCATTACTATATGAATTCAGCAATTTTTGTTTTTATAAAACATCAATACTTTACTTAGGTATAGTTTTTGCTACTGTACTCCCTGGAAAAGGTATTATGCTGGAAGTTGAATCAGACGAGTCGAATGCGACAGCTGAAGTCTCAGGAGCTGTTGTTTCAGTGAAAGCAAAGGTGTGAGCGGCCAGGGCCATTGCTGGGCCCTCGCAATCTTCTTTTTTGCCTAGATTTACTTACCTCTACCTCTGTATATTATATCTATTCTCTTATTACTAATCATGAGTCATTTTGACTCACTTATCTTTGCTGTTAATGATGTCACAGGATCCAGGCTGACAGCAGCGACACAACGTATACGGCGTCTCGACAGACACTAAACAGTGGAACCTTAAGTGGCGCGACAGTGCGCTAGCGCATCATGCGAATTGCGCATGCTCAGCTATGTGTACCTTGTGGGTCGATTCGACTCATGGTTAGTGTTCTAGGGTTAAGGGCTCGTCGCCCTAAGTTCAAACAAATACATATTTACGTTAATAGTTTTTTACCAGCGGATACTCTAAAACCAGAACACCTTTACCAACAGCCAGGTGGCTATAAAAGCATTAACTGCAAAAGAAATCTAACCTTATGTGAACTGCTGTCGGGAAAAGCTCAAGGTTTTTGGGACAAATCATAATGTAAGGTTTCTGGACATAAAGGCATTCCTAGCAAAGAAAAACTGGACTGATACTGTATTAGTTGTTGATCCTTCTGTCAGTATACCGTCGCCCGGCAAGGGCAACCTATACCTTGGAGAAAAACCAAATGAGACGGGAGTACCAGTTGAACCACTACTGAAACTTGCATCATCAAAAGAAAGCGGTGTTCTTTGCTGTCCTATAATGGCTGCCGAATCTGCGTCTGTAGCGATAGTTAAGCTGCGCTTAAAGCCTTGGCTCAAACCTGTTACCCATTCCAAAATAGTTCGAGAATGCAAGAACTCTTTGAACTCGGTCGCAAGTCTCAGCTCTTTGGCTCTTGTTTGGTTCCCAGTCCCAGGTCACCCTGGTGATTGCGCGAAATGAAATACCTGTCCGGTGAGAAAAATGATAGGACTAGTACCTGCCTTGGGTCTTTATCTTTATGCGCCCTTGGTCAAGGCCTCAGTTGGCCTCAGGTTCAGTATCTCAAGGTTTTCCAGGACATGGGCAGACTAAACGCATGCTCACGAAAGTCAGTAAGAAGTCTGCGACATTTCTGGCTGTCTCTCAGCAGAAAGGACTGTAGACAACTTATTGGATTTCTTACGAGACACCTTGCTTTTACTAAGCATCTTAGTATGCTAGGCTTAAGTGATACTTCTGTAGGGGCGACTTTTCTTTCAGTTGAGTGCTGATATTATAAGCTTCTCATCGATAAAGTGCATTCTCGGCTTTATCCGAATTTCGAAGAAATTATCCAGTCAAATGGGAAGTGGTTTTACTTTCTGGTAGTACAATGGACCAGTTGCGTCTGAGTGCTCTAGTGGAGTGTAAATTCTGACTATCATCGTCTATGTTGTATGGATCATACTGTCTACTGTCAAATTCCATGTATACAGACTGTGGATCTAGCACCACATTTCCATCAGGCTCGCAGGGCCTAAGTAAAGGTTTTGTTGTGGTCGCTTACCAAAATCCAGCCTATTGTCGGCAGCAGCCTTAAGGCTTCTTGTCTAAGCTTTCCTTGTATCACAAGTCCGAATCCCTACGTCATCCCCTTTTCCAAAATCCCTTATTGGACATAATCTCTCATTTTTCTTGTTCTCTTTTTCCAAAATCTCCCGGGACGAAATCCCATATGCCAAAATCTCCCACAAGCAAACGAAACTTTGCATATACCCAACCTTACACATACTAAATCCTACAGTGACCACAAGCAGGGGGGTTGCGGGGGGGGGGGGTCAGCATGCATGGGGGAGAGTTTCATCTGCCAACTTCTCGATATCATCACCCTGACTATAGTTCTGAGAAATTCTCATCGGTCTCAGCGCCAAATGTGTCGGACTAGCTCAAGTAACGTATCTTTCATATTGACTGTTGTTTTAGTGAAGACATATGCCTTACTATAGGCGTATTTTTTTGGGAAGTAAGTATAACAAAATCAAAAGTAAGTATAACCGTTTTGCATGTATAAAACCAAAAGTGAGTATAACAAAACCAAAAGTGGGTATACCAGTTTTGCATGTAAAAGTAAAAGTGAGCTAGCTATAGATTCTCAAAAAAATACGCCTTATATGTACTGTTAGCTTGAATTTCCTCTTTGGTTAATAAAACTTAAAAGTTTATAAAACATGCCGATTTGGTAGATTTTGTTCCGCCTGGTACACAATGTTCTGTTTCGCACATAATGTGAATCCCCATAAAGTAGTTTAATGACCCTTCTTTGTTTTAGTTTTTGGGACTGTAGGTATTATGTAGTTAATTGTACATACCAAGGCATTATTTTATAAGAAGTAAGGCTGAAAGCAACGTACCTCACCAACACCAACTTAACACAATCGTTGTACCCTCAAGTAGGTAATTTGGTTTTTTTGTCAATTAGGGTACACTAGTGATTTTGTTTTTATGTCTTGAGTACTTTCTTGATTTCATAGGATTGCTAAAGATTTATTTATGCGAGACTCAATTGTTCCTAAGATTTTCAATTTAAATTAAAAGCAGAAACTTCTACAAAGTGACGGAAAAGTTTTACAATTCCTTTTTATCTGAAACGAATGTAATGGACATTTTGTGCCGCATGGGTGAATTTAGAAGCCTTCTCAATCTTCAACCTCAAGCCTCCCTTCAAAAAATAGTGACCATAACGACAAAAATCGTAAAAAACCGTTCCGGGATTTTTAAAGAACTACCTTATGTAATAAATAATAGAACCAACAAAAGTACCATTTTAGTGCGTCATCGTTTTTTAACTGAACGTAAAATCCCAGAGAACAAAAAAAATGTCAAAATAAGTATCCAAAACTAGATACTTACTTGTTTACATGGGAATTGGATTGGAAATTGAAAATCCCTTATCTTAGCTTGCTTTCAATGCACATTGATATGTTCGCGACAACAACAGAATAGAATCCTGACTCCACAACACTATATACTATCCCTTCCCTCGATAATTTATTTTTCTGTTTTTTAGTTGCTACTCTATCGGGATGATGTTCAATGCATACTGTGTATTTATCGAAGATAATAGTACCTACACTGCCACGCGATTCATAATGCTTCATTACGTATTTAGAAGTGTTTTACGGGCTACTCTATCTGGTTTTGTTGTCCTTTTTTTTATCATGGCTATAGGCTACGCCCTACCCCAAGCACTTTGTAAGTGGGTATAGGTAATTTGAACAAATTGAATTAGAAAAGAGAAACTATTAATATTTCCGGTTCCATGACTTTGAATAGTGTCATTGCATGTGAAAATAAGGGCGATTCATATTTACGAACGTATACTATAAAGGACAGCCAAAGTCTGGAATTGTACTTCACATCAATTACTACATCGACCCTAATTATTTCAGCTTCATTGCGTGCAGTTAACTCGATTTCTAGCTATAGTGTGGTTGTTATTGACATACCTAGTGGAATTATTGTAGCTGCGTATCTATGTATGTAGATAGAGTATGGCCAAATTATTGAATCGGCGAAGACAACTTTTAAGAGTCACTAACAAAGACATTGGATGTCCTAGCGGCTCACGCGCATTCCGGTCCATGGCAAAGGCAATCAGTAATAACTTTAGTTGCTCTTCCTTTCCACCTCTAGTAAAAGAAGACGGCACACTAGCAAAACAACACCTAAAGAGCTAGCATGTTTTCAGAGAATTCCACCCTAGATTCTGCACAACTAGAGCCACCAAATATTCCAATCATCGATGGCAGAAGTGAAATTTCGGCCTCGAGTAATTCAACGCATCCTTAAAGGACTAGATTGTAATAAGGAAACTGGACCCGACGGAATCCCGGCTATAGTAATCAAGAGCTGTGAACCAGAACTTGCACCCGTACTTTGTAAGCTGTTTGTCGTACTCACAGAAGACGTTTCCTTCTTGCTAGAAGACCGCTTGCATTCAACCTATTCCAAAGAAAGGGAGGAAATGTCTGCCACAAAACTATCGTCCAATAGCGTTACTTTCAATGCTCTCAAAAGTAATGGAAAAGGCAATAAATGTCGAAATAATCAAATATATAGAAGGCCACGGGTTAATAAGCGATAGGCAATACGGATTTCGGAGCCGTCGTTCCACTGGAGACCTGTTAAGCTACGTAACGCACTTATGGATGCAAGCAATTGAACAACACGGCGAATCAAGAGCCGTAGCCTTGGACATATCAAAGGCATTTGACCGAGTCTGGCATAGAACCCTATTAGGCAAGTTAGCGTCTTATGGATTACCACAACAACTCTGCGGAAGGATGCAAAATTTTCTTCTGGGAAGATCGATCCAAGTTGTTGTAGATGGTGTGTCATCTAATTCATTTGCTATAAATGCAGGAGTGCCCCAAGGATCTATTCTATCTCCAACTCTATTTCTTCTCCACATCAACGATTTGCTTGGATCGACAAATAATAATATCTACAGCTTTGCTGATGACAGCACTCTTATATCATCCATCTCGAATAGTGGGCCTGTGAATGCGGCTACATCACACAGTCAGAGATGTGAACAAATTAGTTCTCTAAATGATGATCTGGACAAAATCTTGAAGTGGGGAAAAGACAACTTGGTTGTATTTAATGCAAACAAGACACAGCTCACAACATTTTCTAGGAAAAATGCTTCAACAGTTCCTCAGATCCAAATGGATGACCATCCAATCCATCCCAAGGACTCAATGCACCTTTTAGGAGTCACAGTCAATTCAGGAATCACATGGCAGGACCACATTTCCTATATCGCAAGATCGGCGTCCGCTAAGTTGAGCTACCTATTTAGAGCAAAGAGGTACTTTAGCCCCAAGCAACTCCTTCTCTACAAAGCTCAGGTTAGACCAGACCTGGAATATTGTTCCCATATATGGAGCTCGGCACCAAAACATTCACTTAACCTACTTGACAGCATACAGAGACGAGCAGTTCGACTTATTGGAGACCCTACACTCGCATCGAATCTTCAACCGTTGGTACACAGAAGACAAGTCGCTGACCTATGCTTGTTCTATAGGTACTTCCATGGTAGATGTTCCGAGGAACTCAAAGACATTATCCCTCGAAATGCAACTTTTGGGTTCCCCACAAGACAGGCTGCTAATGCTCATGACCATACAGTACACTTGACAACCGCGAGGATATGAACTTTCTAAAACTCTTTTTGTTACAGGACAAGCAAACTTTGGAACTCACTTCCTGCGGTTATATTTCCAGAAGTATAGGTACAATTTGCAGCAATTTAAGTGCAGAACTAACATACATCTGCAAGCATCTCGGGGTGCTGTTGAAGCGTTTTAGGTTCGCATTTCCCGAGAGAAGTAGCTATTTAAAAAAAAAAAAATCGCAAAGGAATAGTAACATCCTAGCAAACATTTTCCTTCAAATATGAATCATAAATGATTCATTTAAATGAAGAAAACCTTCAGATATGAATTCATTTATGATTCATTTTGAATCCAATTTCCTGAGAAATGGGCCTTCATTTATGAATCTTTTAAATGATTTAAATGATTGGAGAAACATTCACTAAAATTAATTCATTTATGAATGAATTATGCTTATGAATATGTGCTTATATTCATTCATAAATGAATTCATTTTAGTCAATGTTTCTCCAATCATTTATGAATCATTTAAAAGATTAATAATATAAATGAAGGCGTTTATTGATATCATTTATGATGATTTAAAAATGATTCAGTCAATATTCACTTAAGTGAATACATATATAAATGTCTTTATACCTTCACTATAATGAATCATTATTTAATTAATTTAGTGTTTAAAAAAACGTTTAGGGAGTGTTTATGATAAATCAATCATTTATGATTAATTTTTGAAGGCAAATGTTTCTTGGGTAGTGAAGATGTATCGTGACATTTTAAATGACACTTTCCATTTTCCAAGATCTCTGAAACAAGAATTAAAATATGTCTTCTCAATTCTTTAAAAAACATAATAATATCAGTGAGATCTCAGTTTCGCATATCGGAATTAGATATTCAGAAAATACTACATTTAGTCTCAAAACAAATATTTATTACCATGCTTGCAAGTCTTGTAGACTTTATACAACCCCTGAACACATTTTAGCTTCTTCGTTATTATAAATATTTTATGTTTTCTTTTTGGCTTGAGTCGCTCGTTGTCGTATTGAAAATGTCACATCGCTGTTTGGTCGAAAAAATCCTCCGGAAGGTTGTTATTGGCGTGAAATGCATCTTTATGAAAAAATTAAATTTAGTTAATATGAGCTTATAATTTTTCTTTTTAAACTTACTTCGTAATCGAACTGACGCACAGTGTGAAATTTTCGCTTTCTAGCGGAACTTTATTCAAGATATGAAGTTGGTCTTACATGAACCAAAACTCTTTTTCTCAGCTCCCAATATAACGGATCGTTTGTTTATGCCTATTTTAGCTCTATATTTGCATAATTTATTGTGCAGGAAGCGGTTAAAGTCAAGGTTCTCTGTCAAAAAACAATGTACATATATAAAATTTTTCGATTTATTAGTCAAATTTAGTAAATATTCCAATTTTAAATCTTTAGTGATTGTGAAAAAATTTCACGAATTTTTGATATCTACTATATTTACACTTTACACGAAAGTAAGTAGATTTTATTTCTTTTTAATTTGTTTATACTTTTTTGTTCGATTTCCACTCAGGCTAAAGAAAACAAAAAACAAGGTGCAAGCTTGCACTTTGGGTAGAGTTTTAAAATTTGATTCACCTAGATTCAAGCCAATTTTTACATTTTCTGTTTCTCTGATTATTTTAAAATCAGAAAAAAAGGTAATTTCGTGCACGTTTTTGCAGCACCCATATAATTTTTTTTCAATTACTATTAGATAAGGCTAAATGTTTTTGAGCTATGGCGACAAACTGACGATACCGCATGTAACGGGAAGAAGGGAAAAGGGGTAAGTGGGTCAAAATCATCACACTGTTACTGAGTACGGGCTCAGTTTCGTCGAATGAAGATTACAACCTCCCAGCGTAATAAAAAAAAAAATAAAAATAAAAAATCAATAAAATTAAAAATTAAAATTAAAAAAAAAGTAAGTACGGTAAATTTTAAAATTTGACTTGCTTTAAGATAAAACGGCCTTTTTCAGTCAAATTAGCAAGGATGCCAATAGTAAGATTTGGAATTAAGTTCCGCTAGAATGCGAAAATTTCACACTGTGTGACGCATCGAATTTTTATATTTTCTTTGTTTCATTTCCAGGTCCCGTTATCACTATCCAGGAAATTTAAATGTCGTTATAAATTTGAATTCCGAAAACGTAGTGCAAGATATTTTTTTTGGAGATAGCTTGCTCATAATCATTTTTGTTCATTTATGTGAATGAAAATCCAATGTGTACATTCATTTATGTGAAACCAGATTTGGTTCACATAAATGAATGTACGTTCTTCATTTTTACTGAATATAAAGTGATTCTTAATTTTTGCTGAATAAAATGTTTGCTGGGTTAACAATAATTGATGGATTCCAAGAATAATATTTGTTTGAAATATTTCCAGGAAATCGAGACGGTTCCATTGGCAGCTTGACCCGACTTTTTTTCTGCATTTTTCGTGGTGGTTTTTGAATGTGGTGTGCACATTGGTCCATTTGCCCTTACACACGTTAAGTGTCATGTGAATCGCGTCGGCTATCTATTGCCACAGGTCTTTTTTGGGTAGTTTCTACTCTGCGCAGGATTTTTGTATACCCTCCACAGGAAGGTATATTCACTTTGTCATTACATTTGTAACGCCAAGAAGGAGTCATAGGAGACCCTATAAAGTATATAATATATTCTGAATCAGGATCACATTCTGAAAACGAATTTTGGACTTTATTTAATTTTTCATATTTAAAAAAACCTTGCACCCACTCCAAATCCTACATTGAACCCAAGCAGGGGGGTTGCAGGGGGGCAGCATGCCCCCAAACATATTCTACTATTTCTGCACTGTAGATATAATATTATATACATACATATACTAGCGAACCCGGCAAACGTTGTTTTGACTGCTCGTACGTACATTTTCATTGTCCGTCAATTGTTCTGCGGCCGTTTTATTTAACCGATGTGTCCGAACTGATTCTGTACTCCGTGTGCTTCAACCGTTATTTCCTTAGACGTGTGCCCAGAAAACAGGAATCCCGCCCATTTCGCGCGGTTGTTTGTTTGGACAATGCACTGCACATCAATGTCTATAATTTTACAACTTTAGCTCCCACGGGTGTCGAAAAATTTATGAAATTTCTGCTTTTTCATTTTTTTTATTTATTGTGGAGTGGTTATTATTTGAACTTTTGTGGAATCGCATCGCAGCGCCACCTACCAGGTGCAATTGTGAAAATAAATCATCCCAAGACCCATTCAAACACACACATAATAGACAATCAATCGGGTTTTCGACATAACCACTCATGTGAAACTTCGTTAAACTGGTTGATAATGACTCTAAAGGAAGAAAGACATAGTGGCAATGAAATTATCGCACTATTCTTGGACTTTCAAAGAGCATTTGAAACAGTTGATCGCAGTAGACTTCTGAGTAAATTATCGAAGTATGGTGTAAACGGAATGGAGCTTAATTGGTTTAAGTCGTACTTATTTGATAGAACCCAAAAGACATGTGTGAATAACTCTACCTCTAGTGCAATTAATACATATTTTGGAGTACCCCAAGGAACTATACTTGGCCCCTTACTGTTTTTAATTTATATTAACGACATCTCTAAAGTTTTAAAAAAGTCTAAAATAACGTTGTTTGCCGATGATGCTTTAATGTTTGTAAGTGGTAAAAATTTGTGTGAACTTATTGGATACATAAAAGAAGATTTACTCAACATGTGTACATGGTTACAATTAA
This sequence comes from Cheilosia scutellata, assembly GCA_955612985.1. NCBI lineage: Eukaryota > Metazoa > Arthropoda > Insecta > Diptera > Syrphidae > Cheilosia > Cheilosia scutellata. The sequence goes on along the minus strand of OY015313.1, from coordinate 79,523,110 downwards.
ATAAACTTAAAATTAATGTTAACAAAACTAAATGCATGGTGCTAAATAGTGATGAATTAATTGACTTATCAATTGAAGGAAAATCTATTGAACAAGTGAATGAAATCAAGTATCTGGGGGTAGTATTGGACAATAAATTGAACTTTAAAAGCCATATGATTTATGTAACAAAAAAAGTGTCAAAGAAAATTGCATTCCAGAAAAGGATACGCAAAAATATAACCACAATGTGTTCCATTAACATTTACAATACGATTATCAAACCACATTTTGAATTCTGTTCCACGATTTTATTTTTAGGCAATAATGAACATATAAATCGACTACAAGTTCTACAAAACAAAGCCATGAGAACCATTCTCAAATGTAACTTTTACACTCCAATAATATGGATGCTATCGTGCCTGAAATGGTTAAACATCAAACAAAGGATACCTACTATTTAATACACTATTGTTTGTGTTTAAAATGAAACACAATATGGTGCCTACGTATTTAACATCTAATTTAAATCTCATATGTGATAATCAGCCGTATAATTTAAGAACTAACTGTGATTTTAGACTTCAATTGTTTAGAGACTCTAGAACACAAAATATGATTAATTATCGTGGCCTTAAATTATTTAATGAATTGCCTCCTGAAATAAAGAATGAAAGAATCTTAAGGAGATTTAAAACCCTACTCATATCCCATATTAGAGATACAGTTGCATAAGAAAAGAAAATGAATAGATCTTTAGTTTTTACATTGTATACTAGTTTATAAGTAATTTAATTAATTATTTATTTATACTTATTTATGATTTTATAATAGTAATATTTACTAAATAAAATATACATACATACATACACACAAAATTTCATTAAAATCGGTCCAGCCTTTTAGGATGAGTACGGTAATAAACACGGACAGAAGAATTATATATATAAAGATATAACAGTGGGATATGTATGGGGGACATGGTGCCCCCCTGCAACCACACCCCCCCCCCCCTCGAGGTCACTGTAGGATTTGGAGTGAATGCCAGGTTTTTTTGTATGTAAAGTTGTTAGGATTTTATTTCCAGTTCGATTTGGACTTTAACTTTATTGTACTTTGAAAATGCAATAAAGTCCAAAATTACGTTTTGGACGTTTTTGCATCTCACTTTTGGTTTTGCATGGAAAAGTAAAAGTGAGCTAGCTATGATGAAGCTAGCTAACAATGAAGAAATTATAAGCAATTGTCAGCTTCCATAAACAACGACATCAGACAATTTCTAATGAGTCTGAGAATGTCCTAATTGTCTGAAAATAATAAAAATTGTGGGCTCTGACGTGTTCAAACGATTGTCAGCAACTTGACTATTTTATTTTCAGATCTAAGACTGACAATCGGCTGACAATGACTTTTCTAATAAAATTGTCAGACAAAATTGTAAGTTCAGACTTCAGACGGTTGTACGACATTTGGGACATATTTTCCAGATCTGACAATCGTGTGTAATTAGCTTTAGTACCTTTGTTTGCAAAATTATTGTTGAGATCTTCGATATTGATATCATCATTGTACGCTAAAGATTTTTTATCCAATCTAATCTGTCGCATCTTATTCCATAAACACGTTGATAACTCTTCTAAACATTGTAGTGGTGATATTTGGCATTTCTTATCATCTGGATCACCTGTTCCTGAGTGATTTAAACAAATCTTTACATCTGTAGGTATACCTTTTCCATTGACGATAAAAAAAAAGCATTTTTGTGCCACAATTCTCTGAAGGTAAATAAATTAAAATTAAAGTCCAATCTGCTTTGCACTCCCGACATATACTTCTCCCCACCCCCAATCCAATGTATTTATCATTCGACTCATGAAGCACCAACGAGTGGGTAGTGGGACTTCTAAACCCCTCGAGCTCTTGTTTATTTTTATAAAAGAAAAACGCGAGAAGGATGCTAAATTTTTGTTAATGTCATTATGGACAGTAATTGACATTAACAATTAACAGCACGCAAGCGAGTAAATAAAAACAAAAATGTCGAACATTAAGCTTCAAGCTATTATCGTGTTTCTTCTGCGTGCGGGTTCCATTGAAAATAATAAATAAAAATTGAACAATAATGTTTTTGTAATGGACGACCGGTGATGAACCCTTCAATTATGTCACTACGGGTATAACCACCAGCCCATTTTCAACTGCAGTTTCAGTTAAAGTTTTATAACCGTTTCTGATGCAAACATATATGGACATAACTAATATTTAATTATGTATAATGAAATTTGTTTTTATTATTAGCTCAATTAATTCGTTCTCAATGCATCAACTATACTGCTCAATCGTGTCGGAAGAAAGCACACTAATTATAACGAGCGTATGCGACATGTATCATTAGTGCATCATATAGATACGACATTTCAACCCCATGTCCCCACGGGCAGGAATCTCAAAAAATAGGATAAAAACAGTTATGAATGAAAAAACTCGTTTTTTATAACGAAATAATATATTATGTTTATTTGTATTCAAAAATTGGAAAATTAGAGGCAGAAAAGTCAAATGCATACATGGCATAATTGGTCCCCTTGGTCAAATTATTTCCGCCTAACGATTTTGTAACAAATAAATCGTTGCATAGCGAATCGTCACGTGTTCCGGTTTAGATAAGTAAACGTGGCTTCTGTTATTCTATGACTGTCGTTGTCGGTCGTCGACCAACAGTTTTTAGCTAAAGACAAACACGGTATACTTCAATTTAACCCCTTGGCATAATACACAAGTAGGTACGAGTGTATGCCATATATCGTTAATCCGTTATTTCTCACACGCTTACATTTGGCAAACTGACGTCAAAAATATGCTTCTCACTGACAGAATTTAATTAACGAACCCATTTTCAGTTTACGTAGGGTACATAGGTATCTCCGGAATTCAAATATTTTTAAATTAACATCGAATTGAATACAGGGTTTCGGTCCAGAACAAGAATACAAGAGGGATGATTCCTTGGTTCATTTGGGAGCACAAAAAAAAAAAATAAAAATTAAAATGTGTGCAGAGGAAAATGGGGCTTTTACCCTTATTGAGGTTTGTTCACAGTAAAAAGGCTTTTGTTTTTGTTGGTATTGTTGCTCGTTGTTTTTCATGTATTCCAAAAATATGAAGTTGATGTCTTTTTGTATAGGTTTTGCAAAGTTTGTTGATGCTGGGATCCTATACTATCAATTTCTGGTATGGCGCCTTATATGATTTTTTTTTTGAGTTATTTTTTATGTCTGTCGTCTCTTGCAGGTTGCAGCTTAGCTAGGGGTGGGCAACATACCTAAGTTCAACCAGGCTTGGTACTGAAACATATACCCAAAATGACCAGATAAATTAGACGAGTCCCTGATATTGCCTAGCCTGTCAAACTAGGTGGTATTTTGACACAATCGGCACCCGGTGAGAATAGCAATATCCAAGCTGAAGTCCAACAAGGCTGCTAGACCGGACGGCTTAACTAGTAGAGATGGCCTGGAAGAGTGCAAACACCAACTCATCTCCACGATTTGGTCAGAGGAAAGTATGCCTGATGAATGGAACCTCAGCATTGTTTGCCCGATCCACAAAAAAGGATACCCTCTAAACTGCGCCAACTATAGAGGCATCAGTCTCCCTAACATCGCAAGATCCTGTCGGCCGTACTGTGTTAACGCCTGAAACCATTTGTCGACGAACTGATTGGAGCCTATCTGTGCGGTTTAGGCCAGGTAAGTCCCCAACCAACACTTCTGTAGATCCTGGAGAAAACTCAAGAACTCCCAATCGATACCCACCACCTGTTTATCGACTTTAAGGCCGCATATGACAGCATTTATAGACACGAGCTATATAGACCCAACTACTTGCATACGCTGACGACATTGACATCATTGGCAGAACACAGTGAGCTGTCACTGGTGCGTTTGCAAGTATCTGCGCCGGTAAATATGGGCTTAGTGCTGAATGAGGGCAAAACATAATATATGCTGTCAACAAGAAGGGACCGACAACATCGATGAATCGGACAGAACCTCACGATAGACAGGTATAACTTTGAGGTAGTTCGGGACTTTGGCTACATTGGCTGCGCTATTAACTCTAAAAATGTCATCACATCAGAAATCATGCGAGGAATTACACTTGCCAACCGCTGTTACTTCGGCCCAAAAAGGCAATTGATTATTAAGGCCTTGTCGATAAACACCAAGGAGGCTCTATATAAGAACCTCATCATCCCAGTCCTGCTTTATTGCGCCGAAATGGATGTTAAAAAATGCGGATGAAGATCTCCTTGGTCGCTTCGTAGGAGGGACAACGCAGTAGAGAAAGACCTTGCCTTAGGTGGCGCGCAGATGTGGAAGGGGACCTCAACCAACTTGGAGTGCGCAACTGGAGGCGGTTAGCCAAAGAGGTCTTAAAACTGGAAACCATCATGAACGGAGTCTGTATAGTCAAATCACGCAGCTTTCTAAGATAGAAAAGAACTGTGTGACTTAAGACGCGTAGAGTTCAAGAAGCTATCAGAAAGAAGGTGAAGGCACCATTCACTTGCAGGACTATGCTGCGAGCCAAATAACAATCCTGGAAAATCAAATCTATATATATATTTTTTTTGTATTGGTTTGTTTTACGCAATATTTATGTGCTTCACTATCGTTTGTTTACCACTATGGGTTTATCTCTCATTTGGCCCTCAATTAAGGAATGAGGACAACCTTTGAAGTGCGAGATTTCCGACCGTCCAAATCTATATATAAATAAAGTAAGATTTGGATCGTAGATTCGTAGGTAATGTTAATAGTGATTGTATCCACAAAACTTAGTATGGATAAAAATTAATTTTTATGAAATTAGTTCGATAAAGCTTAAAATAAATAAATAGGTGGCGCAATAGGCGGTAGACACCCTAGGCCTAGCTTCTCGCAACCATTCGTTTTGTGTGAGTTTCTATTTTTGGGACGAATGGAAGGGACCTACAATTTTATGCCGAGTCCGAACGGCTGAATTGACAAGCTTTTTCAGGACAGTCATACTCCCGGATGTGTGTCAGACGTTCGCGAGAGGTGGCGCAGTAGAAAAAACCTTAAAATTTAATTTGTGTTTTTCCGGGGATAGAACCTGGGGTCCCTCGCACAGTAGTCCAGCACACTAACCACTGCGCTACTGCTCCCGATAAAGCTTACCTTATAAATTAAACCCTATTGCAACGCAAGTTAATACATATTTGAATGTTTGTACAGGATCTATTAATTATTATTTTTAATAGTCTGGAAGTCAACATTACCCCGAAATATAGGTAGGTACGTAATTATCTATAACTATCTACTTGTGTAGATGATCAGATTTTATTATTTTAAATCCTGTTGAAATTGCATCAATATTTGTTTGAATTTTTTTTTTAATTCAACGGTGAGCATGATGTTTCGATATTTTTTCCATTACACTTTGCATTAAGCTCACCTATTTGGAGTTATTAAAACTTTTCTATCCCATTTTGCTGTTAATCAAATCACTCTAACAATAGTCCAAATGAAAATGAAAGATCCAGGAGACCCTCAGCACTCTTTTAATTGGAATATGAAATTTTGAATTAAGCCCGCCACACTGCCATCGCCATCTCCCAGCAGCTGTTTCCCTTGCCGTAAGTAAAATAACCAAATAGGAGGGTTGACATTTTGACAACCATTCGTGCACTTATGAAATTTTTAAGGGTTGGTTTTGGCTGAAAAAATGCCAAAGTGTCAATTTTTTTTCGTGTTTCGTTTATTCGGAGGTACGATATGACACTTATCATTTCTGTGTGATGAATCCGAACAATTGGTATCTCATAAACCGCCACAATCAGGAGCAGGCATTTAAATTGTGATTGACATTTGATGAAAATGTGGAATATTGCATTTTACTGGGGGTGAACTGAATTTATAATACTTATATAGAAGGAGTTCGAAAAATGTGTGGTTTGGTACCTGCAGCGAAAAATGTTTTCGTTTTGGATTAAGGCAAGGAATTGTAGGTATACCTACATACAATCAAACAAATACAATTCCACTTTTGTTGTGCAATTTGGTTAAGAAAAGAATACGTCGGAGAAGGAAATTTAACCGCAATGTGGTATTTTAAGTGGCCAATATCCAAATAGTCGGATAGGGGATGGTCTATGTATCTAATAATTGATTTTTGTTTGTAGTAGTAAGAAAACAAACACTACACCAACAACTATTGAAATTCTGACAGCAATTATTAAGAAAGCCGCTCAAATAAGACCAACATCAATGCAAAGAACAAAAATACGAAACAAGGGTAGTTCGATAGGGAATTTAGAAAAGGAAGAGATAAGCCTATATACAACTTTGATATCTATAAAAAATTAAAAACAATGTTCGAATGTTTGTTTGTGGAGGTGGCCTATAGATTCAACAACTATTCGAACGATTTCACTGCAAGCTCAACAATTTGTTCCTATGTATTAGTGTTCCTACCGGCAGTGTTTAGAGATTAGTTGGAATGAAATGCAGTAGATGGCAGTGTGTTTCTTTTGCAATTTTTACCTTTTACTCGAGAACTACTGAATGAATTTGGATACAATTTCCACTGTTAACGTCTGTACTAAGGATTGCTATCACTTACTTAATTACCTACTTAGGCCTCAACTAACAACAATCGTCAATTAGTCTGGTCATTAGCTAACTGGCTCCAGTTGCGCACTACTAACCAGTAGAGGTCTCATTCTACTTATGTCTGTCACCCTTTGTTTAAGCGAGGTCTACCTCTACTGCAATGTTAGACTCGAGGACTGTATGGGTCGGAGCATTTGTTACCATCCGCTCTGCATGTCTTAGCCATTTTAGACGATTGATGGTCATTTTTTAACCAGGTTTGTGTGGCTGTATACAGGTCGTATTATTGCTATTAATTAAAGGAGCTAATTTGTTGAGGTCTTAGCGGCAGATAGGGTTAAATATAGGGATAACCGCTTAGGCAATATAGCCATATCACAATCACAAGTGTATGATGCTGATCGGTTTGACCATTGATTCAGAAAATTTGCTTCTAGGTCCGAATACTCCCGATGACGCTGTAGTTCCTTCATCATTTCTGGATTTTTTGGATTGTGCGGATTCATTGCTCAACTCTTTTTGTAGCTGAGCTTGGTACAATAGTTCGTTTGAAAATGAAATCTTTTGATACCTAATGTCATCTATAGAAAATTTTTAGAGCGTTCGTTTTTTGATTCGGTCATGGAATTACTTTGATGTGATGAAATTTCAACTTCCAATTCTTTCTTAGGATATTTTTATGATATTTACACATTTGACAAAATTCTTATATAGCCCTATAGCTATAATAGGCATTCCAGTGTTTTGCAATTGCTCCATATGTGACCATTGGGTTCACAATAGCAATATGCATCTATCTGAGGATGGTGTGGATTTGATCCCGCTTTGCTTTTCTGGTTATCTTTTTAAGTATATTGTTTCTTGCGGAGATAGGTTAGGTAAGGTAAGGTTAGGTTAGTTTAGATTCAGGGTTGTAAGAAAAACCATCACAATAAACTAGCCACCTTAGGAGATCAATCTTTTAATAGAAGGAAAAACCTACGCACTTTCCCTAAAGCATTTGATTTCCCTACCTACAGAATTTAAATATCTTTGCTTGGTCGACGAGCCCTATCCGATCTCTTCTATGTTCTTAAAGAATTAGTTTCCCAAAACTTTATACCGCGTAATTGCTATGCCATGACATTTGTACAGTATGTGTGTGATATCTTCCTCGACACCTACATAATCATTGTAGAATCTACACAGATCTGTGTCTGAAAGGCATAGCCTTTTGGCATGCTTTTCTAGGAAGACAGTGGCCTGTCAGGATACCTATTGGTATTTTCAAGTTTGCCCAGCTTAGTTCAAGAATTTCCCTAGTTCGTTTGTGATTCATTTCTTTAGGGAGAAATAAATATTTCTTTGACTGGTTTCAGTAATGTGACCGACATCCCTATCGGCCTCAGCCGTTAAATTTTGTTCGCGTTAAGGGTATCTACTATTGTAGTTTTTGTCGGACTTATACATATATAGAAAGCCAACCTACTTTATATCTGCTGCTGGTTGGACTTCTTAGTTGAGGCCTCGGTCCACCCCAGGACTGTATAAGCATAGGTCCTCCACTCATTGTTCAGCTGCACCTTACCTGATTTCGTATAAACATTCCATGCAGATTCAAACATCGCTGTCCTTTTCTCAAAAAAAATCGGATGCTCCGGAGTCTATAAAATCCATTAAGGGATTTCATTCCGACATAGTCTCTATCATCAACACGCGAACTATAGCATCAAAAATAACTAATGAACTCAACTCTAAATGCATCAAATTAGCTCTACTTTCCTACCTACCTACCTGACTTAAACAGATACTCAGTCTCCTGTTCCTGTTTATGACGATCTGAGTATGTTGCGCCAACACCTTGTCTCACCTTTTCTTCCTATATACCTCTCCAAATCACTGGTACTTACTGAACTTTCGACGAAAGTCGTCGAAAGTCGTCAAATCAATCTTTTTAAGTTTAAAAATCAAATCAGCCCCTGATAGAAGCAGGCTTAGGTACGACCTAAATTATACATTTTCTTGGCCTGTTTAACGGGAATAATTTAGTATAGCAAGTCGTCGACTGACAGGACAAATCTCTATCCATAAGAAAATTATTTCCGTCCCGTCAACTCCATACCAATCACCAGCGTTCGAGTAATTTAATGAACATACAAAATATTCCACATCTCAGTACTTTGTCAGTATTTCATTTAAAATAAAATCTAAAAAAAATACAGCCTTTTCAGACTTCTTTAGAATTAAGTCTTGTAGCTGATGGTGCCTACTTGCTGAAGAAAAATATTATGATATCAACCCAGTCAGTGAAACCTGAGTGTTTAATGTCATTCACAAAGCGTTTAATTAGTCACTCCGCAAGTAAATATTTGCCTATCCTCCACAGCTCGAATAACGAATAACGATGAAGCAAAGGGAATCACTGGGGCTGCTGATGCTTATGCTGAACCCTCCCTAGATAGTCTGTTAGGTATGTATTTGTTTATTTGTATCTTCTGGAAGAACTGAGGTGAGGGTGTCATAAAAAAGCGAAACAATGTCTTTGGGAAGATTTTCACAGTGATGTGTACAACTTACATCCAAGCATATGAAATTTAAATAAAGTCAAACAGAGTTCATCCATCCGAATGAGTGACATGAGTGGCTGGGTACTGGGTAGTGCTGTGTTATGGTGCTGGGGTATACGCCCAGCCCAGCCCATGCCCATGTAGTATCACTTTCTAAAAGTGTGCTCCTTGTTTATTCGAATAAGTTATGTTCTGCATTTTATCATTTGAAGGAGATACGTGGTAAATTATTTAGCCTCAGCGCAAAGTGCCCGAAGGAATGTAAACAAAGTCTTATCACGATTAATAAGGATTCTGGTCGTTTTGTTTTTGTATTTTGTCGCCGCTCCACATTTTAAGGGACGATTTCTTAAATAATCGACCTACGGGAATTCGCTTTAAGGGTACCTACCGAAATAAATAGATATAATTCATTGGGATTACATGGTACGTTGTGTTGAAGACTTTATTCAACGTTTGAAAGGACATTTTATTTTTTTTCGCACTCGCTCAGGTGTATTATGATTATCCGCTTTGAAGTACCAAACACACACCATTATGACTGAAATTTGATTCAAAGAGATTTCAGAGGAGATATTTGCCGTAATTTACTAATTAGTAGGATGGATATAGTTTAAGCTGCATCATTAAGAGGAGGAAGGGAAGAACGAAGAGGAGATTTGTGCGAAATTTAAGGATTCGGTACGGTAGATAATATTAACTTTTTTTCAATTTTGTACAATAGTGGAAGGTTCTAAAGGGAATGGTCTTAAAAGGACACCCTGTATGCTACTATGATAGAGCTTTACAATTAGGTTACTGCATTTGTGTATTTCCATTTTTCCGCTAAATAGGCAGTCGATTGTTCCGACTCCCCGCATAGAAAGTGAAAACGCAATGTGAACAAAAGAAAACTCGCACGTATTTCCTGAGAGGTACGATTTTTTAGTTTAGTAAAGGCTTGAACCATAGTAAAATTAATTTATCCAGATATATCATGACTTTCATATACCTCATAGTGAGGTGAAGGGTGGATTTGCTTTTTCAGTGTTATTCTCTTTCTCAGTCTTCTCCTAATCCTAAGCCAAAAAGTTTGGGTGCTGCTAGGCGAACCAATATGCGAATTATTATTAGATTTTGGTGATTAAATTTTGTTTTTCTGCATGGCAGTTGTAGCTTGCCGTTTTTGGTTTTTGAATTCAATCATTCAATTCATTTCAGAAGGGTAGATTTGCTTTCTCATTGATCCAGATTGTGAACGGGATTAAATAATAAAAAAAGGAATGTATCGTATCTGGGGTGCCGTGAAATAAGGCCTGTAGATGTATCTGAAGATTTGGCCTAATTTCACTTTACAAAAGTGAAATAAAGCCATATGCAAAAATATGCCATTATTTCACTTTTCCAAAGTGAACTTTTCCAAAGTGAAATAAGGCCAAATGTTGCGAGATGATTTTACAAAGCTGTATTTTAACAGAAAACAAATTGGTTTAGCGTTAGTAGAGATAATGTAAATGTAATCATTCAAGTGCAGAAAACGTTAGAATGAAAATGAAACTAATTAGTAAAAGTAAGAAAGAATGCGCAAATACTTCACTAAAAAGAAGCGGGATTCAGGAAGTATTTGATGAAGTCTGCTCAAAAAACATTAGCAGTGCTTCAACAAGTGTTCAATTTGGGAAAATTAGAAGACAACTAATTAACATTAGAAACAAAACGTTCCCCAAAACTCCCGTTACTGTTAAAGAAGTGTTGAGTTTATTTAAAACAGATCATGTCATGAATGATTTTGGTATGTCACGATACCGAATGGGCGACCCATTCTATAGGTGCACAGTTATGGAGGATAATTTTTCTTATTCAATCTTCATGTCCCCAACAATTGCAACTGCCATCCAAAAGTTGCCAGACACAGCTAACCGTCAGTATTTATTGGATGGGACATTCAGTGTTGTTCCATCTTGCGGTTATAAGCAGCTTTTGATCGTGCACTTTGCTCATGATGAACATGTATGTATAAGAAAACAATAATTTAATGTGTAATAAATTTAATTACGATTTTATTCCCGTTGTGCATTTATCGGTTTTTAAGTATGCATAGGGTAAAGACAAATTCGCGCATATTTCTTGCTGTTATTTTTTTACATTATAATAGTAATAGCAAGTCGCGCGAATTTATTGCTATTATTTTTTTACATTATACAAATTCGAATTTTTTGATATTACTATTATAATGTAAAAAAATAATAGCAAAAAATTCGCGCGAATTTGTTGCTATGTATTATTTTTTTTACATTATACAAATTCGTGCAAATTTTTTGCTATTATTTTTTTACATTATACAAATTTGCGCGAATTTTTTGCTATTATTATAATGTAAAAAAAATAATTTCACATTATAATTATACCAACGCAAAATATTCATACCTACCTCAAATTCGATTTATAGGTGTACCCACGCACAATAGTTACATTCATATTCATATAATAATATTATATTATGTATATGTATTATATTATATTTTAAAATAGTATACAATTTTTAAATATTATTTAAATACATACATATATGAATGTATCTATTCTGCATAAGTATACCTAAAAACCGAATTTGAATATTAATGTGTAAATGTAATACCACCACGTACTAAGAAAAATCGGTTATTTCAGGTCTACCCATTCATTTACGTGCTCATGACTAACAAATCGGAACTTATATCTTCATCTCTTTCAATATATTGAAGCAAATTTGTTTCAATTTAAATCCAATTCTTTCGTTACGGATTACGAAAAAGCATTGAGAAACAGTCTCAACAAACTTTTCCCACAGTTAACTGCCTGCTGGTTTCACTATTGCCAGGCTGTTAGGAGGAAGGCGTCTCAAATAGCGACATTTGTCAGCTCCCTTAATAAGAACAAGGAAGCGAACCGAATCTTCAGTAAGTTCTTAGTTCTTCCTCTGCTGAGACCTGCCGATATATATTCACCGAAGCTTATAGTACATCCTTTAAAACAAATAATGGAGAAAGTATTTTCAAGGAGTTTTTAATGTATTATAAACGACAATGGATGGAGAAGGTAATGCATTATTTGAAGTTATTAAATACATATTTTTTAAGGAAGATAACTAATTTAGGAAACTCCATCAGCTATTTCTGTATTTGGGAAACGGAATAGGACGACAAGTGCTCTTGAAGGCTACAACAGTCGCCTCAGTCAAAAACTAACAAAACACGGCACTTTTATTAAATTTATTGACTGCTTGCTAGATGAAGATTGCACTAAATCAATGGAATTCATCATGTCCTTAGATGGGACGTTCGATATTTTTGAGCCCCCAAAAAAAAAATTTAAAGACAGGCAAATACTAATCGAGACAAGTTTACAGAAATTGGATAAAAAAATAATTTCAATCAACGATTTCTTAAATCAAATGACTAGCAGCCATAACAACCTTGTTGACGAAAAATATGTTAATATGTCATATCGTCCTGAGAGTGAAGATGAAGCAGACCAAGATCCTGTGGATCACGATCTTTGCAATCCCAATGAAACTAGGATCCTGTGCGTAATTTGATTCACAAATGAACGTTCAATTCTTGTCCAACCGTGTAACCACTTTAAACTATGTTTAGATTGTTTTACACAAATTTCGGAAAAATATATGAAAGATGGCAATCCAATTCTGTGCCCAATTTGTAAACAAATTGTTCAAAATAACATGACTATTCCTTATTCCTTTTTGTTTGCTTTTGGAGAACTGTATACATTATAATCATTTACAAATAAAAAAAAATGTTGATTATACTGCTCGATTTATTTGATTTTTACTGAACATGGTAATAATTCGAATTTTTGGGATGGAGTACTTGTATGTACATATAATCTTCAGATTTGGCCTTATTTCGCTTGGCCTTATTTCACGGCACCGTATCTGGCTTTTTTTGTTTGATATTGTCTCTTGATTGTACGTCGAAAGGGGGTGTGTGCAAATGATCAGTTGTATGTATATGATCAATGGTTTCTTCATGTACGACAGAAGTACACAAAGTCGATTTAGTTTTGCATATGTTTTACCCAAACATATTTTTTGACCTAGACGTTTTTATTTAAATAGATATATATCCGCATTTGTAGTAATATTTGGAAATATTGGATGCGGCCCTAAGAACAAAGGCACACTAGTCAAAATAAATTAAGTTCCAACAAATATTCAGTGGGATTTAGTTCATAAGTGTGGGAGATACATAGTTTGGGCATTCGGGGCAAAAAGGCGAGCTATTGTGACCAAATCTGTGAAGGTATTTTCGAAAGCCGCCATGCCACAATAAGAACTGCTTAAGGTGGTAGTTGCAAACCCCGTTTCTTATTTTTGTCTAAACCTCGATGGTGGATGGTTTGTGGGTCCATCTGCCTTTTGTAGTGTTATCCCACCGTGCTTCCCATAGTGCAATAGGTGTTTCCCTCTCTTATACTTTTACCCTTCTATTAGGAACTTCTTGTCAGTTGGCTGTTTGCCTAAGGTAGATATTTTGCATCTCCCTGCCAAGAATGTTGATGGGGTCATTTCCGATATAACGCAGGCCGCTTCGTCCGAGATTGTTCGAAATCCGCTATTGTTCTTATTGCGTAGAGCCTGATGTATGCTGGACGCGAGCTTTCTCCTTGTTTCCTTTGATTTTATAACCCCCACCCAGACCGTTGCAGCCTATAAAAGTATAGAGCTGATCACTCTGGATAATCCTCCTAGTATATCCAGGTCCACCGATGTTTAGCAGCATCCGGAAAAGAGCTGCTTGCATATGTGAGCCCTTCCTCCCGGGGTACTGGATGTGCGTTTTAAAGTTTAGCCTGTTATCGAGCATTGCTCCTAGGTACATTAGAGACTCTTTATATGGTTTGGTTCCCAAATCAAGACAGCCTAGGTTCTGTGGTTGACTATTTCTAAGCAGTGTTGCCACTAAAAAAAAGTGAATCCGGTCAAATCTGACCGAATGACCGGATTTTCATTTTCTAAATCCGGTTAAAAAATCCGGTCAATAGTTAAAATGAGAATTTTTGACCTGAAACCCGGTCAAAAAGAGAAAATACCTATACCTACCCAACCTATACATTATACAATTTACGAATTTTTATGTTCACCTGCATTATCGATGTTTAGAAAACGTTTTTATAATATGTGAATCTTGAGTTTGTGAGCTTGTTTTTTTATTTCGTTTGTTTAAAATTTACTGAAACTAATTTTTCATTTTATATGACATATTTTAAGTTCTGAAATACACTTTTAGTGCATGGCCATACACGCCTTCCAATGAACATCGTGTCCAGCGACACAGGTAGATTTTGAGTAAGTAAAGGAGAAAGGTAGATAGCATAGAAAATGTACAGAAAATTCACTTTCAGAAGATTCCTATAAATCTTCATTTTATATTTGCGTTGATAGAGTGAGGACGTCAAAAACGGGCAAAACAAAAGAATTTGTTTGTGTTTTCAATTTCACTATTATTTTACCTGCCAAATTTTATTTCATTGCAATGACGCCTAGTTTTTGTGTGTAGCCAAATCCTTAATGGAAATGAAAGTCATGAGAAGACGTATATGGCCAGGCCATGTACTAAGGCCGTGTTTCAATTGGGCTAAATAATTATTCTCGGATAATTTTCTGACACTTGAAAAGAGTAGTTCACCAAAATGCAATCTGAGATTTATCGAATTTCACACTTTAATTAATTGAAATTCATTGTTTAATTTCCTCTTCAACATTCTAGCAAAAGAAAACGTCAAAAAATTAGCCTATAAGATAATTTATTATCCTGCTCCCGGAGCAGAATCCCATGCGTGATGTTGTAGTCCCATTATTCGCATTAAATTGGTTTCTGTTTGAACTTGGGAGCATTTTCGTAATGTATCTATGGCAAAGTTTTATTCAAATTATAGAAATCTATCTCTGTTTAAGTCAGTAGGGCAACTTTATTTTTCAAGTCAAAAAAGAGTTTTCCGGTTAAAAACATTTTTCGTTGCGGTCAAAAAACGGTTAGGCCGGATTTCAAAATTTTCTCCGGTCAGAGTAAAGAGATTTCGGTCAGATATGACCGGAATCCGGTCAGAATGGCATCACTGTTTCTAAGTAGGCGTCTGCCCACGCTTTTTTATTCCTGCAACTGCTCCTTCCGTAGCGGACTCTATCTCGTAGATGTTTTTCGCCATCAATGACGGCGATATCGTCAGCAAAGCCGATCGCCTTAACTCCTTGAGGCAGCGTTAGCCGGAAGACATTATAACTACATTGTCAGTCCAGTCTGATACCTTTACTTTTTATCGGTACAGTAATTCACAACTATATTCCGCAGGTTACCTACGGCACTTCCATTCTGGCCAGCGACCTAATTCATGACCAACTCGCCTAGTTAAGGACATGTTTAACGTCCAGCGCCACACTCGCGCAGTATCTCTTTGTCCCCCCCCCCCCACCATCCCCTTCTTTTCTCATGTATTGCTTAAGCTGTTGTATCTACTACTGCCTTTATGGCATCTATGCGCACGGTAGAACGCGATTTTTGAAATGCATACCAATGGTCTGACAAAGCTACTTTATCCTCTGCCACCATGAGCAGCCTGCCTTATTATGATACGTTGTAAGATATTATCCGTTGTTTCCAGCAAACATATTGGCCGATACGAATATGGTTCTTCTTATATCAAGTCTGTCCGTTTTGGTTTTTGTTCTGTATCGTCCCCCGGAGTTCAGAATGGTAGACTAATTATTTTGTTTCATGAATGACTTTTCCGTCCCAAAAGTGTTGCATCGGCCCATCTGCCAAACTCAAAAACGTTACCAAGGATAGTTTACGTGTATAGCACAATGGCTGGTCAAAGAACTGTCCCTCCATGTTGGGGGTCTCTGATGTCGACTTTTCCTCTGCTGATTGATAGCTTCGAACGACATGTCATGATTTTTTTTTAGTTTTTTTAGTTATGATTGCGTATTAATATTACGTAGGTAGGTACATCCAACCTTAATAAGACACTGGGACTTGGTCTCACTGTCCATCAATAAAAAAATATATTCTTGAAAACACATAACTAATTTTAATTTGTCTTAATTTTTTTTTTTTTGTCAGGAGAATTATTATATTAGAACAAACAGTCCCAAAAAAAAGTCACACGTGCAACATACCCACACTTCATTTATGTACATTGTTTATGTTGCGAAGTGACTTACAAGTACAAATTACATTTTTCGGGGCAAAACTTAAGTTCTGTGGGTAGATGGGAATGTAGGTAGGTAAGGTAGCTACCTATGTGTGTACGTGTATGTATGGCATATTTGGGAATTTGCTACTTTACAGAAGGTCACATTCCTCTTGATTTTGCTTGTTTGTTTCTTTATCGAGAGACTTTTCTTTGTAACAACAGCTTTTCGCAAAGCAAAAGGGGAAACAAAAGCAAGAAGAAACAACCTTATCTTCTTATTGTAGAAAAGTAAAGTAAAATTGTTTATCATCGACTAGAACATGCTTGCCAGATGGCCAGATACGGCAATATGGAATTTTTCCTATTGCAATTTGTGGTTAGGTATATGCGCTCTCAAAATGTAGGTTCAAGTACGAGTTTTAAAAGTTCCACCACACATTTGATAAGCATCTGGGGTACCTATAATTTATAGTCAGAAGACATATACGCAAAGTTTCCAAGAATACTCGATAAATTTTTTAAAATTACGCGACAGCAAGCCACCAAAGTCTGGCAAGCCTGATTATCAATATGAAGAATTTTGTTTATGTGCTCAGTGGAGAGAAAACAAATTGACAAAAATGCTTTCCAAAGATGCCATTAATTTTCACCTTCTCACATTAGAAAGAGCAGTGGTAGAATTATTACTTTTGCCACAAACTTTGTGGGCCAACAAAAAAATAGGGTTTGTTTACTTCCATTTGCTCTGCAGGCGAAGCCGTTTCGTAAGTGCTGGCTCTGGCTCCAGTTTTTATTATATTATACCGATACGAACAAGAAGGTGGCAGCACCCTTTTTGGCTGAAGGGTGGGTTTAGTGTATTTTTGCCCCTTTGTTTCTTGTGCATCTGCCTTCATATAGCCGGTTGTTTGGATAGTAAGAAGCTTTTTAAGAGAATTTTACACAAAAATAATTAAAAGTTTTCTTTTGGTTGTTAGTTTTTGTCTACACAGTTCAGAGCCGTGATTGATAAGAGTGGGAGTTCACTCTATGGTTTAACTTTTGATATTTTAAAAAGAAACTTTCGACTGGTCTTGGACAAAGTTCGACAAAAATGACATATAAAAAAAAAACAGAACTTTGCATTGCTGATGATGTTTTTTCAGCATATATGCATACCCTAGTTATGGTTACTTACAGTTTTGTTTATAGGAAATTCTTTTTTTTTCTACTTTCTTTTAGAGGTTGCATGTCGTGGTTAGTGGGGAAAAAACTGCATGATGGTCTTTGGTGGCCCCAATCTGTAGCTCAAGTGGGCGGTGTAGATGACAATTTGTTGCGTGACTAACATCTTAAGATATAAATCATGTCCTTGCCTAAAGCGAGACGGAAAATTAAAACTGAAAAGTCAGGCTAAAGCAATGGAACTATAGTCTGTTCTCCAGGTCAGAAGATAAAATCACGGTTTGTATCAATATTAAAAGTTAACTACTTTACATTGATTCTCATATAACTTTTTACATTGGAGCAGTGCTTTGAGTCACGATTGACGATTGGAGCTTCGATAATTCAGTTGAATATTTTCTCAGCTCTTATCGACGATGGACGTTTAACATGATAGTTTAATACTTTTCAAAAGCATCAAAGTCCTACCTCTGAAGCATTTGTATTTTTATAAGGTATTAAAGATTTTTTTCTCCAGATCTGGCTATCTATTGAACCGATGCTCTTCTAGCTATAATCTTAGAGTAAATAATCAACATCTCGCTTTAGTACCACATCACAATTTGCAATTTTTTTTTAATTTTTATACGTCAGTTGCTCCAAGACTTTTTAATAATCTACCTATTAGCATTAGAATTATTAGAAATGAATCCACTTTTCTCAAAAAAGTAAAATGTTGGCTCTTTGATTTGTAACAAATTTACAGTACAATTCTTGTCGTAACCCCACCTCACCACTTTTAAATTAAGTTATATTGTTATATTAATGTTATTCTAGCTGCTTTCGCCTCTAGTTCCTTATGAACTATAGATTGCAGTTTCTTTATTAATTCATTGTGTAAATTTGTATTATACGTAGCTTTATTAGTTGTTTAAATGTATGAACACAAATGTATTAGTAAAGATAATAAACTTGAAAAACTTGAAAAACTTTAAAAACGTGGAATAAGTTAGTGGAATTTTTGCCAGACCCGCATTGTGGGATCAAAAGATGCAAATCATCACAACAATTTGTATACCGTTATCGAAGCTCCAATATAAACGCACCCTTAGATGGCGTTACAGTCCGGGGTGAACCTGGGCCTTATTCCACAAAAAACTTATCAACTTATCAACAACAACTGCACTTATCAAATTTCATTTTTTGGCAAAGTATAATAAACGAAGGCCACCTGAGAACAACTTAGGTTAGGACACAATCTAAGAAATCATGCCAGACGACTCAGCCTGGCTGGCACGAACACTATAGTAACATTCTGTCCAAGACGTCGGGGTTGGGTGTCCTTTCTTGATGACAGCAGATACTTTGTCTAGCCCTCATTGACCGCCAAACAGTGTTGTGCCGCGTAGACTACGCCATGTAGACTACGCAATTGTCGACGCGTCGTCAATTATAAATAAAAAAAATAAATAGGCGGCGCGACAGGCGGTAGACACCCAAGGCCTAGCTTCTCGCAACCATTCGTTTTGTGTGAGTTTCAATTTTTGGGACGAATGGAAGGGACCTACAATTTTATGCCGAGTCCGAACGGCAGAATTGAGAAGCTTTTTCAGGACAGTCATACTCTCGGATGTTTGTCAGACGTTCGCGAGAGGTGGCGCAGTAGAAAAAACCTTAAGCTGTAATTTGTGTTTTTCCGGGAATCGAACCTGGGATCCCTCGCACAGTAGTCCAGCACACTAACCACTGCGCTACTGCGTCGTCAATTACGTGTCGTTAATTCAAAATTGACGACACGACATGTCGACAAAGTTCAATCAAGCAATACATTATAGTTTTTTTTATAAAATTAACACAATTGAGATATAAAATATAGGTAACTTTTTATTTTAAAATGGGTAAACGTTTTTTTATTTGAAACTTTGCACACATTTCTAAATAGATGAATAAAAAAAAAGTGTCTGAGGCGGTCAGGTGTGTTTAAACGATTTTTTTTTTGCAATTATTGCAACGCCCTGCTTGTTTATTATTTAACTTGACCAACTCAAAGTCGTTCAGTCATTTAATTCAGTTCAGTAAATAAATTCATATTCAAGAAGTCCTGTTCTGTTCCTGCGTATGCTTACTATTACTAGTAACTAGTAGAGCTAGAGACGTTGCACTAACAGCTGTTTTGACGACATTGACGACGCAATTAACGACATTGACGGCCATAGACGACGCAATAAACGACATTGACGACATAGACGACGACGCTATTGTCGACATCAGAGTGTCAATAATGGAAGTGATGAAGGTCGGCAAGGTGGTCAAATGTCGACTGGGACGTTATTGAGGTCGATGAATTTAATTTTTCGTTCAACAACCAGGTCAATCGAAGGATGTTATTACCTCAAAGACTAGATGAAGGAGTTTGCGAACTACGTTCACGGGCGGGGAGAATGTTGCGAAGTCAATTATTGCACATCACTAAAACTAACAATGCCCAAACCTATCCACATACAGCCGCTCATCCTCGATGACAGACGAAACAAATACACCAAAAGACAACATAATCAAATCACAAATTACATTATAAACAACAAACATTATATACAAATTACTTATATTACATATAACATAAAACAAAACACATAAATGTCACTAGTGTACGAAGTAGTGTACAACCACTTCTCATCGAGAATTCGAATAAAACCATTATAACGTTGTGAACGTCGTGTCTTTTCTTTTTGCATTTTTGGTTTCTTTATTTGTCCAATAAAAATACATGTCGTAACACGTTCTTTTTACCTTTTGGTAAAACTTCCGAACATTGTTCCTGGAGTAACACCTCTCTATTTCCTCAATCGCGCGCTTCTCATGCTCTTTCTTTTTCCTCCGGAGAAGCCGGTGTTTTTCCCTCCTTTTTTGCTCGTAGAGCTCCCGAGCTGCTCTCGTCCTTCTCTGCAGCGCCGCTTTGTAGGCCAGTTGCTTCGCTGCATGTGCTTGCCGGCACTCTTCATCAAACCAAGGGTTTCGTGGTGGTGGTCGGGTGAAACCGAGCACATCAGTTGCGGCTTTTCTGACGGCTTCTTGGCATCGATGCCACTGGTCTTCAGCACTTGATGAAGGCTGCAAAGGACTTCTCGAGAGGTTGAGGGAGACGCGATCGGTAAAAGTTCTGGCGGTTTGTTGCGTTTGTAGCCGTTCAATGTTGAATCTCCTCACAGTATTTCCGCAATTGTCGACGCGTCGTCAATTATAAATAAAAAAAATAAATAGGCGGCGCGACAGGCGGTAGACACCCAAGGCCTAGCTTCTCGCAACCATTCGTTTTGTGTGAGTTTCAATTTTTGGGACGAATGGAAGGGACCTACAATTTTATGCCGAGTCCGAACGGCAGAATTGAGAAGCTTTTTCAGGACAGTCATACTCTCGGATGTTTGTCAGACGTTCGCGAGAGGTGGCGCAGTAGAAAAAACCTTAAGCTGTAATTTGTGTTTTTCCGGGAATCGAACCTGGGATCCCTCGCACAGTAGTCCAGCACACTAACCACTGCGCTACTGCGTCGTCAATTACGTGTCGTTAATTCAAAATTGAAGACACGACATGTCGACAAAGTTCAATCAAGCAATACATTATAGTTTTTTTTATAAAATTAACACAATTGAGATATAAAATATAGGTAACTTTTTATTTTAAAATGGGTAAACGTTTTTTTATTTGAAACTTTGCACACATTTCTAAATAGATGAATAAAAAAAAAGTGTCTGAGGCGGTCAGGTGTGTTTAAACGATTTTTTTTTTGCAATTATTGCAACGCCCTGCTTGTTTATTATTTAACTTGACCAACTCAAAGTCGTTCAGTCATTTAATTCAGTTCAGTAAATAAATTCATATTCAAGAAGTCCTGTTCTGTTCCTGCGTATGCTTACTATTACTAGTAACTAGTAGAGCTAGAGACGTTGCACTAACAGCTGTTTTGACGACATTGACGACGCAATTAACGACATTGACGGCCATAGACGACGCAATAAACGACATTGACGACATAGACGACGACGCTATTGTCGACATCAGAGTGTCAATAATGGAAGTGATGAAGGTCGGCAAGGTGGTCAAATGTCGACTGGGACGTTATTGAGGTCGATGAATTTAATTTTTCGTTCAACAACCAGGTCAATCGAAGGATGTTATTACCTCAAAGACTAGATGAAGGAGTTTGCGAACTACGTTCACGGGCGGGGAGAATGTTGCGAAGTCAATTATTGCACATCACTAAAACTAACAATGCCCAAACCTATCCACATACAGCCGCTCATCCTCGATGACAGACGAAACAAATACACCAAAAGACAACATAATCAAATCACAAATTACATTATAAACAACAAACATTATATACAAATTACTTATATTACATATAACATAAAACAAAACACATAAATGTCACTAGTGTACGAAGTAGTGTACAACCACTTCTCATCGAGAATTCGAATAAAACCATTATAACGTTGTGAACGTCGTGTCTTTTCTTTTTGCATTTTTGGTTTCTTTATTTGTCCAATAAAAATACATGTCGTAACACGTTCTTTTTACCTTTTGGTAAAACTTCCGAACATTGTTCCTGGAGTAACACCTCTCTATTTCCTCAATCGCGCGCTTCTCATGCTCTTTCTTTTTCCTCCGGAGAAGCCGGTGTTTTTCCCTCCTTTTTTGCTCGTAGAGCTCCCGAGCTGCTCTCGTCCTTCTCTGCAGCGCCGCTTTGTAGGCCAGTTGCTTCGCTGCATGTGCTTGCCGGCACTCTTCATCAAACCAAGGGTTTCGTGGTGGTGGTCGGGTGAAACCGAGCACATCAGTTGCGGCTTTTCTGACGGCTTCTTGGCATCGATGCCACTGGTCTTCAGCACTTGATGAAGGCTGCAAAGGACTTCTCGAGAGGTTGAGGGAGACGCGATCGGTAAAAGTTCTGGCGGTTTGTTGCGTTTGTAGCCGTTCAATGTTGAATCTCCTCACAGTATTTCCTCGTTGTTGTGGTGTCTGGGATATCCGCATACGTACCTTGGCTACAACAAGGTAGTGATCCGAGTCTATGTTGGCCGCTCGGAAGGTTCGGACATCTAGAATACTGGAGGAGTGCCTTGCGTCGATCGCAACATGGTCAATTTGATTGACGGTTTGTTGATCTGGTGACCGCCATGTCCCTTTGTGAATGTTGAGGTGAGGAAACCGTGTGCTAGCTATAGTAACATTACGTCCCGCAGCAAAGTCAATTAGCCTAAGTCCGTTTCCAGACGTGGTGTCGTGTAGGCTGTGCTTTCCGGTTGTGTTACCAAAGATGTCTTCCTTTCCTATTTTCGCGTTAAAATCACCTAAGACGATTTTAACGTCGTACTTAGGACATTGCTCATATGTTTTGTCGAGGAGCTCATAAAAACATTCTTTGGTAGCATCGTCTTTATCTTCTGTGGGGGCGTGAGTGCATATCAGGCTGATATTGGCGAATTTAGCCTTGATGCGGATAGTTGTAAGGCGTTCACTAACGTGTCGAAAGCTCAAGACTTCTTGCCTAAGTCTGCCGCTTACAACAAATCCGCATCCAAATAGACGCTGCTTCTGTTCTCTGTAGCAATCACCGTAGTAGATGTCACAGGTTTTCATCCTTCTTTTGCCAGGCCCATCCCACCGCACCTCCTGGATGGCGGTGATATCTGCATTGTAGCATTCTAGGGCCTCCGCTAATTGTTCGGCTGCACGCGGTCTGTTCAGGGTTCGAACATTCCACGTGCAGATCCGAAAGTCATTGTCCTTTTTTCGTTTTGCAGGGTCGTCAATAGTAAATCCATCCGTATCCGAGGCTTTTGGTTGCTTCGTAACATACGATTTTTTTCCGTGGTTGGGTAGTTAGCCCTACGCACAACCCCCAACCTGGAGGACCAGGACCTAAAATGACCCTAGGACAGCGGGTCGGATACTCCGTTGTCAGTAACCCACTTCGGGGATATGAGTGCTGCCGTTGGCCCATAAAGGGTTCATCCGCCACCATCTCTATTTCAACACCCTGACTAGTGCTGAAAATCCTTACAGACCTTTGCTCCAAATATGTCAGAGTAGCTCACGCAAGGTATCTGCCATCTCGACTGTTGACAACACCGTTGATTCAATCTTGTGGATTCATCCGCTGTATGTCCTCTTTCTGAGGGGCTCATGTAAGACCTCTGAGACTCATTCAGTCAGTCATTCCGACAGAGCATTATAGTGTTGCTATTTTCTTCGTGTTCAACACTCGCGCTTATAAGTTTAGCAAGCCAAGCCCAGGTGGCCGAGACCAGTACCCGGTGGTTACCACGCGGACGTAAAATAAGCACAATTGATGTGTATGAAAAAGTTGCAACAGCTGGGCACCGCCAAGTTAATGCCAATCAGCGCCTACCCGATTCATACACACCCAACCACAATCATACTATGTCAACAAAAAACAAGGTAGAGGCTGGATTTTGCAAAACTGCACTTACGAAAATAGTTGCAATTTTGGAAAAATGGAAAAGTATGTGTAAGAAGGGGTCCTTCAAAGAAAGATGTGCAGTCAAAGTACACGCTTCAAACCATAAAACATAGAGGAGGGAAAGTAATGGTGGCGCATTCTCTTGGTTAGCATACTCCGCGGTCCCGCGGATAGTGAAGCAATGGTTTACGGATAACAAATAATTATAATGTTTTGAATTGGCACGCGATTGGAAGTCCCGATCGTGACCTAAAACCAATTAAAAACTAATTGGCCGAACTATTTGGGTTTCGATTAGGTATGAACACTAAGCAAATTTATTTTTTTTGTTTAAATCGACTTATTCTAAGATGTACTGTAGAATAATTTATCTGCGGAAACTTATTTTTCTATTTTCTTATATTTAAAGTTTTCAATTTTATTTGAACAATTTTTTTTTTTTTTTTTTGTTTAAATTGGCTTATATTCTAAGATGTACTGTAAAAGAATTTATCTGCGGAAAATTTAATTTCGTAAAGAAAAAAATATTATATTTGTCGAAGAATGGTTCAGTGTGTGGCCCGGATAGTACAGCATTCTACTGTACATTAGAACGTTAGGTTTACTGTATTATCAGTTACCTAAATGAAATCAGAGCTGGCAATGTGATTGTTCGAGATTTATAAAGATTGAAGAAATAAAATAATAAAAAGTAATTTTGAAAATTCAGAAAAGAGGAGACGTCGTTGCAGCTCTGAGATCATTACGAAATCCCGACCCGACATTGTACCATTTGTTAAGAAGAATGGATACGAATGACGATTCGATATATTTATGTTTTTTATGCCATTTTAAGCCATAAAACAATAAAAATAAAAAATAAATGTTGCTCAGTGTTCATAATGGAAACCCGCCCCGTTTATTTTGTTCACTACGTTTGGACATCATCAGGTCAGGAAGTGGATCTATATTTGCATGATGATGTCCGTAGATATGGACGGAACGTTTTTCATTTTGGACCTAAAGCCCACTACAACCCAACAATTTATAAACAAAAAGGTCACATATCTACAATTCTAAATGTTACTTATTTCTTCAATTTAATAAGATTAAAAAAAAATCTGAAAATTAATTGCGTTAATTGCGAAAAATTGGATACGGGCAACGAAGTGCTCCGCGAACCGCGATTAATTTCTTTCCTGAAAAGTGCTCCGGAACCAATAAAGATTGGGAACCGCTGATTTAGAGTCACAGTCCTCCCGTTCAGAAATGGGTTCAGCTAGAGTGTAAGCATGGAATGGCTGTAGTCAAATCTTCAGGGATGGCTTCAAAACATGAACATGGACATGGTGCTAGAGCTAGTGTCTTCGAGGAGATAGGCAATGCAAGATTTCTTTACCCGTTAAGCCATTGACGATTGAGCTTCCTTCGAACACATTTAAAAAAGCATTGGCATTCTAAAAGGCTGTACTTTACACTAATCATCTTAGTGTAGTAGGCAAGAAGCACCAATTTCTATGTCACTTGTGAATTCATGTGGTATTACTAGAAATCTTTTAATGGTCTAAGTGTATAAAGAGTCAGTCATCTAGTGGTTTCTTTATAACTCATAGGTTATTTTGACACTGACAGCTCGAAATCTTGACAGATAGTCAGTTTCAGTATCATACTTCAGCGGAACGAAATAAGTCGCATTACGCTTGAACACCGTTGGGAAATATTGAAGACTTATATCCAAAGTGAGTGCTGTGTGTGTGTAGCCCAAACAGTGTGTTTTTTGAAAAGAAGTTTTGCCCGAAATGAAGCACCTGCTTTACGCAAGTTTGTGCAAAATGGTCGTGAGACTGGTAGGTATGCTAGTGGACAATACGGGTCTACCGCGATATCTCAAAAAAAAAAATCTCGAATGTAAAAATCTCGAATTTAAAAAATCTCGAAAGCATTATATCTCGATATGTATGGGGGGGCATGTTGCCCCCCTGCAACCCCCCTGCTTGGGTTTACTGTTTGGATATGGGGTGGGTGCAAAAAAAATATCTCGAATTTACTTTTTATTTTCGAGATAGTCTTTCGAGATTTTTATACTTTCTAGACTTTGACCCATTCGAGATTTATCAAATTCATTTTCGAGATTTTGACCATTCTAGATTTTTGTCGTTCTAGTTAACGTCATGATCCCGGACAATACTCGTGCTCCGAGTCGTCGTACAGACGAGAATGTGGCTGCTGTAGCCGAGAGTGTGAGACTGAATTCACGAACATCAACTCGCCAACGGTGGGCGTTACAAAGCCATGCTTATCGACTTTTTCTTTACTAAAATTGAAGACATGGATTTTGAAGACCTCTGGTTCATGCAGGATGGCGCGCCATGCCACGCAGCCAATGCCACAATCGATCTTTTGCGCACCAAATTCACAATTCGTGTTATCAGCCGTCTTGGCCATGTCAATCGGCCGCCTCGGAGCTGAAATTTGACCCCTTTACGAACTTTTGTTTTGTGGGGAACCGTTAAGGACCGATGTTATGCCAACAATCTGGAAACGATTCACGCACTTAAGGCCAATATCATCCAAGATCAGTGAGCTACAGCCCGAAACCAACAACAAGGTCTTGGAAAATTAAAATGACAGCGCTACTGCGAAGCCAGCTGAGGCAACCACTTGAACGACGTTGTATTCCAAAATTAATGGGAATGTTTGCTCTTACTAATAAAGCCATAATACATAGTAGAATTTTAATTTTCTTCATTTTATTGCATTTTTAAAAAGAAACTTGTATTTTTCCCACCTTGTATATGTTTTTGCCTACAACCACTTCAACCTAACCTAAAACCAATGTGAAAGCAGACAATTTAGCTACCTCAAAAACACATCGCCAACTTCATAATTGACGCTGTAGTTTAGATTCGGCGAATACCTACCCAGTCAGGAAGTAAAAGTGAGAAATGTGTGATAAACCAATACGAATGTGTGTTCTAACAAAGTATTCAAATGCATGCTCGTGCTCGGCTAGGTGGGTATACATCATTTCGGGTACGGCTGCGCTTCAAGTTTTCAGAGTTCTCGTGCTGCCCCCTAACCAGTCTTTTTTTGCACTCCTTAGATTGGGAATAGATGAGCTCTTGAATCGCAATATAATTTTTTTCTTTTCCACTTCCATCCTTCCCTTATCATCAGCAAAATAGTGAGAGGGAAAATGCATCTCTCCTGAATTAATACTGACACCAAAGCTTACTCCAACCGGCAACCGCACGTATTTCAAAGGTTACATAACTGCTCACAATCTAAACCATACCAGTACCCCTTATGCAGAGAAGGATTACCCAACCCTGGAGGTGACTGAAATTGTTCACGAAAAGAGAGTTAGTTAGAGAGTTAGATATACTCACAAAAAAAAAACTATGCGTGAGGATTCATTACGAAAACTGAAACGATGTCACCATGATACACAGAAAAAAAAAACTAGTTCTAATTTATTTCCGCCTCGAAGGCATATGGTAAAACCATTGATAGCAAGACATGCAAGAGATGGAGACTTGTGCCTGAAAACTCCACACATAAATCAATATCCATATACCAATCCGGAATATCAACGGCTGTTTTGAATTCCACATCCAGATTTTGTAAATTTGTGACAAATAAATGGCGGTAGGCAAGTTCCTTGATAATGAGGGTATATAAAATGTAGATGGAATTCAAATCGATAAAGTGTTTAGAAGAAGGCGAACAGCAGTACCTAGTTGCATGTAGCCACAAACGGCTCAGTCCTATTTATAAATAAATATAATAAATAAGGAGTATGAAAAGTTATGCACTCCTTAAAAAAAGTACGTCTAAACGCAAAAACCTTATTTATAAAATTTATTCAACGTTCTGGTATAGAGGCTGCAAAAACTAAACGTGTTTTGAAGTTGAATGGTGTTTGTATAAGATTTTTGTAGTTTCGATGTAATAATGTGTTTTGGTTCTTAATGAATCAGATTTCCTTTAAATGATAAAGGAAATATATTGCAATTCTTTACACAAAACTATTCTGAGTAATGAAGTTTATTTTCAATTGCCTAGGTACGTAAATAAACTAAACTGACAGCTTATTAAACCCAAGAGCAACAAATTAACAACATGTCCACAACCAGCCCTAAGCCAATGCACCTAAACTAAAGAAATATATCAGACTCAGACCTTCAGAATTCCAAAACCCTCAAAATATACGATCTTCGAAAGTTTATTAAACCGATATGCACCTTTACCGTTAGTGCGATAAGCTCGCCAATAAAGTTTGTGATGTGCTTTTTCTGAGGCCGAGGTTTTGCTCGCCGGATCCAGGATTTGCCCAAAGAAACACTAAACTTTCGTTAAGAGGTACTCTTTTTTTCAGTAACCAACTTATCAACTCATGTGTAATGATTAACTTAACAATGTTTAAATTCCTAAGTTTAGGATAACGTTGAGTATACAGTATACGGCCCAGCTACAAGCGTGGCTCGTCAATTTCTATGCGGGAGCGCGTGGTGTATCTGCGGTTGGCTGTGCACAGTAGTGGCCATACAAAGTGTCTACAGTGGGGGCCATAAAAGTCCAATTCTGATCGCAAAAACGGCCGATTACATGCAGTAATTGGATTGTTTCTCTGGCATTAATTGTTGCTGCCGGACAAGTCGCATTTTCAAAGAAGAATGGTCCGATAATGTCTCCAGCAAATCTGAACTAGATAGGAGCTGCAGCTCTATATGATCAAAGCATAATGTTCCCAGAACTTTCTCGGATTGCAGAATGCATTATCAGCTACATTAGGAATGTAGAGACGCTACATAAGCACAGCTAAACAAAATTCTGCCACTTCAAGCACAATAGATCTTATAGGTCGACGTGCATTTTATCACTTTAAGCTTCTGACTTAAAAAGAAATAAAAATGTCGGATTGTGTTGGGTACCTATTTATAGAAAAGTGATATAGACAAAGGTTGAAACGAAAGGTCCGACGTTCTGGCCAAAAACGAAGAATTCTTCAAAATGAAATGGCTGTAGCAACAAGAACTATTCTCGAGAACACCGTAAATAAGGCAGACCTAAGATGGTTGGTCACACATTGAAGGGCACATTGTCTCAAAGGAGAATCTGGAGAATTGTTAAAACTCAGCAGATCAAAGTTACAAATGGCTATAGGGATACTCTCTGGGCATATGTCACTTATCTTATCTGTGAGTGTCAAGCTATTGGTCGGAACAGAAATGAGCACTTTGGAAAGTACTTCTTCTATAAAATGGAAACCATTTTCGTGTTTATTAGGGAAAAGATGTCTTTGGGCGAATTGGTTTAGGTTTTGACTATGAAGGTTCAGCCTTGATGACGATGGACCCTCTATTTTGCCTAGGTTATTGTGATGAATACACACCCTACACAACCTAACCTAACCTAGCCGATTAATACTATGAATCTTTTTGACTAGATCTATATCGCTATAGAGCCCGTATAATTCCTTATTGCACTTTCTCCTGCACTTCGGACTTTACAGCCTTGACGTGTCTTCATTAATTCACATTCACATTAATTCATGTTTTGTTAGTAGTCTGGTGACTGGGTTCAAAACTCCTAACTCGAAGGACGCAATGTGTGCTCTACCAAACCCTTACCCTGCCAGTCCTGCTTTATGCCGCCGATTGCTGGACGATAAGCAAGAAGGGAGGGCTGATACTGAGCTCCTTCGAAAGAAAAATACTTCGGCGGATTTTTGGTCCTGTGTGCGAGAAGCGCGAATGGAGGAGAAGATACATACAACGGCGAACTCTATGAGCAATACCAAGATGTTGATGTAGTCCAAAAACCCAAAACACGTCGACTACATTGGGTCGGCCACATCGAGCGAATGGACAATAATGCTCCAGCTAAGAGGATTTTCGAATCCCAGCCCCCCAGGTTCGAGAAGACAAGGAAGACCGAACCTCCGTTTCAACGACCAAGCCATCGCGGATGCCAGAGCGCTTGGTCTCGACAACTGGAAGTAGCGTGCCCGGGTTCGTAGAGGATAGAAGTCTGCAGTGTCTCAGACAGAGACTCTTCACGGGTCGGGAGCCCGATAAGTAAGTAAGTAGCCTGGTGAAACCTGACAGATCAGACGATACTTCTCGGAAATTTGCGCATTGATATTCTGGCCTTAAATCTGGCGGTACGGGACTTCTTGAGAAATTAAGCTATAAACGCGGTCTGCAATACTCTCGCAGTCTCTTGTGATTGCATTCCTTCGAAGTCTAACTTTCTCTCAGTATTTTATCGTTGCAATACGAGTTATCTGCATGGTTACCTTGGCAGCTGCTAGGTAGTGATCAGAGTCGATGTTGGCTCCTCTTAATGTGCGCACGTTTAAAATTCTGGAGGCATACCCACGATGTTTCGCCCTATTGTGGTGTTGTGTAAATCCCATGGTGTCAAACATGTCGAAAAAATAAAATAAGAGTTTGTTTTTGACCTAGTAGAGTCAATACCTACTCAGCACAGTATTCAATGTTAGTATTCCAAAGTCACCTTAAATACGCAATAATTGTAGAAAATTGAAGCTGAAAAAATCCAGCAAAAATACATAATATCAAATTCATGTGGAACTTTTAGCTTTTTAGAGCTCTAGCGGAAGCCTTGCTGTTTCCTTTGAAAACAAAAAAAAAATAAAACCAGTAAGACAATTATCTTCGACTATGCCGAAGCTCAAATACCCGGTACTATATTAGGCGTATTTTTTGGGAAGTGAGTATAACAAAATCAAAAGTGAGTATAACCGTTTTGCATGTAAAACCAAAAGTGGGTATAACAAAACCAAAAGTGAGTATACCAGTTTTGCATTTAAAAGTAAAAGTGAACTAGCTATAGATTTCCAAAAAATACGCCTATTATTGTAAAATAAAAAAATATTTTAGTATTAAAAAATTATATATTTGTATGGGAGGTATGGGTAGTTTTTATTCGATCAAGCTCCTTTTTTGTCAAAAAATTTTAAATATTATTAAAACAATACGTGCAAAGTTTAAACTTGCTATCTTTACTTACGTACCAAATTTCAAGTCGATAGCTCTTAAATTACGGCCATAATCGTGCGGACAGACAGACAGACGGACAGACATCGCTAGATCGACTAAGAAAGTGATGCTGATCAATAATATATATAGTTTGTCATACCTACAACGCCTCCTTATGGGCGTTACAAATGGAATGACAAAGTGAATATACCCTCACCACAGTGTGGTACCGGGTATAAATAGAAAAACAATCTCATCAGTGAGCAGTAACCGCCAATATGGTTGAAAGCAACAGTCTCTGACAGGGGACCCACCTGATGACAGCAAAATCCCAAATGGGAGAATTATCTTGAAATGGATTAAGGGTTGCGTTTGAATAATCGGTATACCTAATGCAAGTTGTTTTTGCGACGAATGTATTTCATCCCATGTATTTTTCGCTACAACCGGGAGGTGATCTATGACTGCAGAGACTGTGCTGTGCTCTCAATATGACACATTTTCTAATATTTATTAATGACCTCTCGGTTGCTACCAATTCAATCCCATCATTCGCGAATGATATTAGCCTTGATTTCGATTAACGATTACCCTCCTATATTGTATGACATAAAGCCAAAAGTTTACTGAGTCCCAACGGAGCGAATCCGTGTGTCAACCGAACTCAACTATGAAACGAGTTGTGATGCAATCATTAATTGGGGTGGAAAAGTCGAGTGTCGACTCCTCAAAAATCCAGTGCGCTATACAATATACCTACATCCTGTCGTACGATTTATCCGTACGTGTCTGAAGCAAAGATGAGAGGATTTGATATTGAGGTTTGTCATTCCTTGGTATACTTATATGTCATGTACCATCAGAACATCAGATAATACAAAGTCGCACTGTTGGTGGAAGTTTACCTGCGGCATTAATTTTGTGTTTGGAGTGTTTGGTGCCGCATATTCGCTCTGGATATACATCAGTTGGGAGCGACTTTTAACGCTTATAGCCCTATTATGGCTATCAAATATCAATTATTTGATACTTGATAAGATCTATCAATTCATTGATCATTTGGTATTATGAGTATCAATTGATAAATTTTACCCCATTGTGAATACTTATCAAAATATCATTGAGAATGGGTTCTGTTTTGACGTTTGACGTTTCTGATTTGTAGTTGGTTTTTGTTTTATGGCTGACGACTCGTTTTCGTTGAATAATGTTAATTGTTTTTATCGCCTTTTTCGCAAATCAAAAGAACGACCAACAGTGTTGATTGTGCAATGCCAATATTGAAGTTATTCCCAACGCTCAGTTGATAGTTTCCTTTTTGCAAATAATTTTAAAATCGCCGCTACTCGTAGTTTAAGTACATTTGAGATGTCTACCGCTGACATTTCGCTCTAAAGTCGTTATTTTACATTAAAAACGAGGATACACATTTTTTAATTTAATGCACCCGAATATTTGATACGTATCAACGAGAAATTTGTGGTTGATAGAAAATTTGATGAATATCAAATTTTTTGATAACCGTAATACCAAGTTTATCGATAATACTATTCACAATAGATCTTAAATCTAATACAATTCACAATTCATCAAAAATGTTGATAGGTTGATAACCATAATACCGATTCATTCATTTTGTTGATACGTATCAATTATTATCAAATATCGTGTTGATATTTGATAGCCATAATAGGGCTGTTAACTTTAAGGGAGGTCGTTTTGCAAGAAAGATGTTCTAGTCTACTCGGTGTTTTATGGAAGAATATAGCTATTTTAAATAGATAAACAGAGCTAAACTTCGTGTATGCGAGGCGAAGGGAGGTGGTTGGTGTGAGATGCGGCCCTGTGCAATAGCTAGAAACTTAAAAGATTATTAAACTAGAGGTTAATGAATCAAACTCCATTGAACTCCGTCTTCTCTATAAAACATGTTAGAACAGGCCTTGAATATTGTTCCCTCCTATGGAACTTGGCCCCTAGGGCCCTAGGCATTGACCACGTTCAAGAATATATTTAGCTGACCCGGCAAACGTTGTTCTGCCTAAAATAGTAAAATTAAATAAAATTTTAAATAAAAAATAAATTTTAAATATTTCAAGATTTATTTTGATATTTTTGTTCAATTATTTCTTTAGGAATGAAGGCGGATAGCTTCAGTGGTTCAGCGGCCATTATCGGACTTACATACGCACCAACGTTTTTATATAGGTAATATAATATAACTGTACCCGCCCGGCTTTGAACGTGCACATAAGTTGTATTGCTTAGGTCTTAGATAATAATGTTCAATCGTAAAATGCGAAAAATGAGAATAAATCGATTTTTATTTTATTTCTGCGTAAACCTGAAATACAGCAATACGAACAAAACAAAAAAAGAATTATGAGAATCGCCCCAGCGGTTATCGAGTTACAAGTCATCGATTTTCACCCCATAGAAGATCTTTTTTGTATCGGCGGTGCCACGCCCCTTTGTTCAATTTTGACCAATCTTCACAGGTGCACTTCTGAAGCAATACCTAAGATTATCTGTAAATTTGAGCTCAATCGATTCGGCAGTTTTCGAGATATAAGATTTTGAATGTTTTTTTTTGTATGGGAGGTGCCACGCCCCTTTGTCCAATTTTGACCAATCTTCACAGGAATACTCCTGGGCCGATACCTAAGATTGTATGTAAATTTGAACTCAATCGATTCAGTGGCTTTTGAGATATAAGATTTTGAATGTTTTTTTGTATGGGAGGTGCCACGCCCCTTTGTCCAATTTTTCTTTTTGTTGAATACACGTTTCTGTTTTAAATAAATTACTTACCCATCGTAGAGGCCTTGGATCTAGTTAATGTAAAAGTAATCTCAAAACTAGAGGTTATACCTGATTCTGTGTGCAAATTCCAGCCTTCTACGTCAATTAGTTCTTGCGATAGACCTAGGTAAAAAATTTTCTTATTTTATTCGGACAGACATCGTAGCGAAAGCAATAAGGTTCCTCCATATGGAAACGGACCCTTAAAAAGAAAACGCGACCTGTCCCTTATTTAAACAAAAAGAACTAAAAAGATATGAGGTTCCTCTGTCAACGATTGAGTTTTGTTTAGAGTTTAAAAACCCGGCCGGATGGCCGGCGCCTATCTATAACCACTGAAACCTTTTGCGCCTAATATTTATTTTTTATGTCAAATAAATAACATAGTATCATGGTTGCTTATTTTCATTTACAAATAGCATATTGTTTCAATAGCGTCTCTCTGAAAAAGGACACCGATCCGATCGTTTTTATCTATTTTGTTAACGTTTCCTTGTTTAGCCACTTAAAAAAAAAATTATTTCAATTTCAGACACTCAGGATGCCATTTTCGTCGTCCTCGGCTTCTTAGCGTCTAGATTACCTCCCAGATCATTGATTTAGTGTTTTTTTGTTGTATAAGTCCCCCCCCTTGACCAATAGCCCCAATAGGGTATGTTCAATTTCACACGCAGTTTGTAATATTGATTACAAGTCCAGGCGCCCAATCGGTCTAAGCATTTGAACAAGTCATACAATTAAAGTACATAATTTTGAATTTAAGTAAAACGCAGAAGCATTTTGCTCCTCAGTGCCTCTCCCGTATACTGAAAGACTTTGAAAACCAAAAAAACATAGATTCATTGTATTCAATTTCAAGTATCTTTTTCATACCAATTGTATCTACAAAAAATGTCATCACCCTCAAGGCCTCAAGAGTAATTATTGCTTTTTAGGGTATA
The DNA here is from genome assembly GCA_955612985.1 of Cheilosia scutellata. Lineage (NCBI taxonomy): Eukaryota > Metazoa > Arthropoda > Insecta > Diptera > Syrphidae > Cheilosia > Cheilosia scutellata. Next base: position 79,488,415 of record OY015313.1, on the reverse strand, counting down.
TAATACTCCATATCTACCATTACCATCCAAACTGAAGCATCTTTGTATATGTTATGCATCTCATTCTTGTCATCCACATTTCGCTATCGATAAAAATTAATCGGGGTAAAATAATGTCAACCATACAAGTTATTTTTAAAATTCCCTTCGGGAAAATAACAAAAAAAAAAAATCTTTCAATTTTGTCACTTGTATTGCTGCATCGAAAATTTCATCACTTTTAACAAACTGTTTGCGGTATCAAATTACAAAAAAGGACATTATCTCTCTGCAGAACGTGTGGGTTCTGCGATACAGATTTGGGAAATATCACAGACAGTGAACGTTATGCACATAGCGTGTAGCCTACCTGCTACATTTTATTACCGTTGAATGAGTTTGACAACGGTGCTCAGTGCGATGAAGTTAAAATAAAACCCATCAAGGAGTAGAAGACGAGCTGCTTGATAAGTTGTGTTTTCTCTTTTTTTTTGGCTTTTTGAAATTCGATATTTTGAAATGGTTCCTCTTTGTGTTGAAGAAAAGTACATTTTGGGCGTCAAATTTCTGTAGGTATTTGGGTAAGTACATATAATTTATAATACGATTAATCATAATTTTCAAAAATAAGTGAATACGATGTTATGTTATGCACACACATGAACAAAAGTGTGCAAATTATGATATATAAATTTTATTCAACGATAAGTGCTATGAAATCGATTTCTAAATTTAGACAAATTGAATTGACATTTAGTTTGGCAATTGCGTATATGTATATGTGTATATGACACACGACCGACAATCACCACCAGAAGAAGTCCCAGAGCTGATAACCAAAACAAAGTCCGATCTGATGATGGGCTGCGTTGCCAACGCAAGACACGTGTTATGAGGAAGCTCTGAAACCAACGAACGCGGTGAGTCACTTTTTGATTACCTTATCGAAAACAACTTATCAATATACAATAGAGGTAACACTCCAACCTTTACCTTTCCGAGTACGGATAGTTTCAACGGGTGGGAGTATATAGTTATAGATGACAGATGACAGATGTCACACTCGGTAAAACCACCAATAATACGAAAGTAGAAAATTGAAGAGTATACAACCTGAAATCCTTTTCAGATCACAGCTGGATACTATTCGATGTGGATCTCGAAATCGAGAAACCAAAACCGTTCAGAAACCCAAAAAAAAAATCCACTGGCCAAAGTTTGCCAAGTTATAAAAATCAAACTTAAAAAAATACCAACCCCAATGAACACCTCGACCACAGAACTCGACACAAAAGTAAGGGCTTATAGTACAGCTTATTAAGTCTCTTGTCCGGTCAAATACAGCAAAAAAAAAACTCTTAGAAAGCTGACTAGAGATACCTTTAGTATCTGCCACAGGTGTAAATACTGGCAGCCCTCCCGAGACTGTCTTAAAATAGACAAACAATCTATCAGATTGACCAAAAAACAGTCATGGAGAGATTATTTCCAATCCATTGAAACAATAAAAGACTCTGAAAGACTCAGTAAAATACTATCCAAAGAACACTCCAACTCCAGTCCATCTCTTCTGAGAAAGCCGGATGGAACGTGGACTGAGGCAACTGCAGAATCACTAGAGCTCTTACTTAATACCCACTTTCAGTTCAGAGTGTAACAACTCGCAACGTTCGCCAACTAGTGCCTGGAAAAATATAACATCTATTGTCACTGAGAAAAAATTTCCTGGGCCATAAATAGTTTCGCCCAATACAAATCGCCTGGCCTGGACGGCATTTTGCCCATAATGCCACAGAATTAATGTCAAGACATAGCAATTTCATGGCTCCGATTTTCAGAAGCTGTATACTTCTTATCAACCTACACGGACGCGTTCAAAAATGGACTGTGAAGTAGGTGCGGTATTTTCGGAGTCTGTGAGCATTTCAAAATCCTTCAGGCTCCCACACAGCCAGTGTGTTTCAGGCGGAAATACTTGCTATCCCCGAAGCCTGTCGCCTAATCAAACTACACACGGACATAGTTCCGAGGCAAAAGATAGACTTATTCATTGACAGTCAAGCTGCGATCAAGGCTATCGCCTCCGTCAATATAACCTCAAAATTATTATTAGAATGTCGAGAGGAGTTGGCCTCGCTTGATCAGTTCAGGATTACCCTGATCTGGGTTCCAGGCCATCATAGCAACGTTTATGGAAACAAGCAGGCTGACGAGCTGGCCAGGCAAGGTTTAAGCCTCCACTGCTCACTTGCGGAATCGGTCCAAAATTTCCGCAGAATCCCTATTGAAAGCAAAATTGCAGCATGTCCAGAAGGATGTGGCCAAATTATAGCAGGGGAAAAACAACCCACCTCCTGAGTAAAACACGTAAAGATTTAGCCAGAATAACAGCGATTACCACAGGTCACAGGCCTATAGGGGACCATGCAGTAAGATTATGCATTCCACATAACACACACTGTCGCAGTTGTAACGACGCAACCGAGAAAGAAGCCCTCAGTGACTACCTATGCGCTTGTCAGACACTAGCTAGGACTAGACAGCGGGCTCTGGGTAAACCCTTCTTCGCATCCCTCGAGGAAGTCTCGAAGAATAACATCAAAGAACTTATAACCTTTCTGAATTACACACGCTGGATCTAAACCACCCTTCGACATACTTACAACAACCAGGTCAAATGAGTACATATGTGGTAACAAAACGGCACTTAGTGGTACTTGGGTTTATCTCAACCGCCACTTCTACCTTCCTACCTGCGTGATTGTTAAAAATTAATTTTTAATGTTTAATAGTCAAGCTGATATTTTTAATAACTAAAATCAAATAGCCCAATTTTAATAATTATATTTTTGTGTGAAGTTAACACCTCATCAAAGTCAACTGGCAAAAGGGGGTAGAGTATGACAATCGATAGATAAATCGTTTGGTATTCTAAGGAGGTAACTAACTGGCTTTTAATATTTTAAAGGTTCTTCTGCAATGACACTCATATGCGTGTAGATATATATCAGTCGATAAGAAGTTCCTTTAAGGTGGCGAATTTGATGGAATGAATACACAAGGGAAATCTGATCCTAATATTAAAAGATCTGGATACTTTTGAGATACAAACAAAAACAGAATTTACTCCAGAACGAACAAGTTTTCTCTTCTGTTTCGGTTTCTGTTCCAGTTTCCCTTCTTTGTAACTTGGCGACTTTATGGTCAGGATCATAGACGGATGTGTCTATAGAATTCGACGATTCGACCTCAGAAATTAATTGTCAGGTCTCCCGGTAGGAACGTTGATTGGCATTGGTTTTTGACAGGCATCGTAGGATCTCTCCTTTGATCAATATTCCCATATTCGATCCCTGGAAAACACACACTTTAAATCTTGAGCTTTTTTCCACTGCACTTCCTCTCGCCAACCTCTAACAATTAACAAACATCCGAGTGCGAGTATAAATGTCATGGAAAAACTTCTCAATTCAGCCGTTCAGACTCGGCATAAAATTGTAGGTCCCTTCTATCCGTCCCAAAAAATACGAACTCACATAAACGAATGGTTGTGAGAAGCTAGGCCTAGGGTGCCTATAAGGAACTGTTGGGGCCATCTATTTATTTTATTTATTAATAAAAAATTTTCACGTCTGTAGTATCGGCACTGTGCGATGCCAATACTTGACTATATAAAATGTAAAACAATGAAAATAAAGTCGCACTATATAAAATAAAAATACGGAAAATAAAAGTCAATTGATAGTAAACTATAGAGAAATCGGTTCTTGAATATTGGGTCTCTACAATTGGCGACGAGGAAAAACTTATAAAAAAAAGAAGGATGAATAAGAAGAAAGAAAATAACAACCAAATATTAGTAATTTTAAAGTGAACAAAAAGAAATAGCTAAGTGCATTATAATAAAACAAATAAAAAATAAAATTGAATGTTTTAAATGCTGCGTATAAAAAAAACGAGAAAGTTAAAAAAGAAAAAGAACTTGAAGTGACTGTTCCATTTTGCTTAAATGCAGTAGAAAAAAAAAAGAAAAGAAGAGGAAGAAATGATTACCTAAATTCGAATGTTTGCTTAAATGCTGTATTGCTTAAGTGCTGTATAAAAAAAAGAAGAGAAATAGATTAAATTCGAATGTTTGCTTAAATGCTGTATTGCTTAAATGCTGTATTGCTTAAATGCTGTATAAGAAATTCATAGATTAAATTCGAATGATCTCGAATTTGATGTTTAGTATCAGCATTTAAGCAAAACATTAAATTTTAAATCATTCGAATTTAATCTATGAATTTCTTATACAGCATTTAAGGAAAACATTAAATTTGAAATCATTCGAATTTAATCTATGAATTTCTTATACAGCATTTAAGCAATACAGCATTTAAGCAAACATTCGAATTTAATCTATTTCTCTTCTTTTATTTTTTTTTTATACAGCACTTAAGCAATACAGCATTTACAGCATTTATCCCAGCTGTCGTTTAGTTTGCTCTCATACTTTTTGTGTCCAGCATTGAGAATCGTATGTGAGAGCCGGACGAGCAACTGCTGTGTGGAGCTGTCCTTTCAGCTTATAGTGCATTTCAAAGCGCGCGCTTTTGTTTAACCTTTTCTATTTTCCAAACCATTTTTTTATTATTTACAATATTTTATTTATTTTATTTATTTTATTTATTTTATTTATTTTATTTATTCTATTTATTTTATTTATTTTATTTATTTTATTTATTTTATTTATTTTATTTATTTTATTTATTTTATTTATTTTATTTATTTTATTTATTTTATTTATTTTATTTATTTTATTTATTTTATTTATTTTATTTATTTTATTTATTTTATTTATTTTATTTATTTTATTTATTTTATTTATTTTATTTATTTTATTTATTTTATTTATTTTATTTATTTTATTTATTTTATTTATTTTATTTATTTTATTTATTTTATTTATTTTATTTATTTTATTTATTTTATTTATTTTATTTATTTTATTTATTTTATTTATTTTATTTATTTTATTTATTTTATTTATTTTATTTATTTTATTTATTTTATTTATTTTATTTATTTTATTTATTTTATTTATTTTATTTATTTTATTTATTTTATTTATTTTATTTATTTTATTTATTTTATTTATTTTATTTATTTTATTTATTTTATTTATTTTATTTATTTTATTTATTTTATTTATTTTATTTATTTTATTTATTTTATTTATTTTATTTATTTTATTTATTTTATTTATTTTATTTATTTTATTTATTTTATTTATTTTATTTTATTTATTTTATTTATTTTATTTATTTTATTTATTTTATTTATTTTATTTATTTTATTTATTTTATTTATTTTATTTATTTTATTTATTTTATTTATTTTATTTATTTTATTTATTTTATTTATTTTATTTATTTTATTTATATTATTTTAATTATTTATTTCTTACAAATTAATGGCTGCTAGCAAATAAAGGGGGTATTCCAATGTTGATGTGTCTATATAAATTTTAAAACCATTGACAAAAAAAAACTTTCCTTACTAACTAATTTTTGAATGTTAACCTTGTCACCTTGCGCACGACGTGCGATCCAGTCGTGCGCATTTCAAATTCAAACTGCTATACTAACATAACAACTACAGTTACATTTACATAACATTACAGTCTTTATCTAACTGCAACGGAATGAAATCGTTCCAAAGAGAACAGAACAAAACAGTCTTCTCTGACTCTATGGTTACTTCTCTTTTCAGTTATCTTAAAATTCTTAAAGTGAAACATCAACATCAACATCTATTTTGAACAAGAGCGAGAATTCCTTGTTTGTCGATATTTTTGGAGACAAACTCGTCTCGAGCTCCGCCGTCCCTATTAGACGAGTGAATTTATTATCTGAAATGTTATTTTGTCCTCATTTTTGAAGGGAATGCGTATGAAGATGATTGTTATGTGTAGTATAGGTAGGTACATAACAATTTTATTTTACGCGAAACACATTTCTGTCTGGATTCCAGAGTAAATGGCTATTTAAATATGTATTTATTTATTGAATGGTCAATTTATGATTTTTTTTTTCAAAATTGCAGTATTTTTAAATTTGTGATAATTTTTTTTTAATTATTTCTTAGGTATGCAATTATGTTTCTCTTTTGTTATGTAGCATCTTATCTTCTAAGCTATTGTGAGTCTCGTATATTTTTAGCGTTAAGACTTGAATCTGTACTTGATTGATATCTCAAAATATGAAGTAAACAATTGCAGATACATAAATCAACGTGCACTCAGATATTTTCCGGTGGCCTGTACCCATGAACCATCAATCTTTGATTCAACGCCTCTTGTACGTCATATAAAAAAGAGTCAGTTGGGGCTTTGTACAAATACGCAGATAGCGCATGTAGGATGTAAGTAACTAGTAGATAAATAGATATGTTCAGTTGAAATGACGATGACGACTTGAAAAATAGGTATGCAATTCCATTACTCGATTGGTACCAATTGCAACACACCATGTAATCTAACATTGTTTCAGATACATACCTACATAAATTTATTACTCGTGCTCGTGTGGTTTGTCTTCGCGGTAACATTAACATTAGAAGAAAGTAACATATCTGTGCTGTGTAACGGATTTCCATAGAACGGCATGGAATAACTTTACCCTAATGGTGTCTCTTTTATAAAAAGGAACAGACACAAAGAGAGTTCATGCGCATTTTAAACCAAAAAACTCTGAAAATACCACTGTAGCGGTAGCCTGTATCTTTAACTGTATTCTGTATATATGAGAAACTGAATTTTGTACTGTGCGTGCGGTGCGCTGTAGGTAGTTGGGTATATTTGTTGTTATATACAAGCACAAGCAGCGATGACAAAGATGAATGTGTGGATACGGAACGAAAACGAAGCAACGGAGGTGACCTAATCCAGGTATTCCAGAATACCAATTCAGTAACTCCGTGAATATGATGCTGAAGGGTCGGTGTGGGGGTGATTTATGTTTAACTATTTTTGCGAAAGTTTCTTACCCTCAAAAAAGCACAGCGATACTGTCTTGAAAACAAAGTAGTGTGGGATTGATAAAATAAAATATTTTGCATTATTTATAATATTGTGATGTAGGTACAAAGTTAAAAGCGGCTTGCAAAAGATAAAAAAAAAAAAATTAAAGCAATATCAGTGTGTATATATTAAATAGAGCAAAATATTAAATAGAAAAATATATTTATAAATAAATTAATAAATTCTCACGAGTGCAGTGCTTCTAAAAATATTCCAATGTCAATGTGGATTATTTAAGCTTCGAAAGGATTACTCTATTTTTAAGGAACAAAGACATCTGGGTATGCTGTATGCACAATCCGTATAAGGGGAATACTACGAGTACTCAAGGTGAGTGTGTGCCTGTGCATGATTACTTTTTCCCCGAGTGATGGAAATGTAAAGAACTAAGAAAAGTTTCCTTGATCATTTCAGTCAAAAGGAAAAGAAAACCAGAAGTGGTAATGGTAACCTTTGAGAAAGCGAATTCAGAACGCAACAACAACAACTGTGTATCTTTACAGTATAATGCGATTGTTTTTTATGCGTAGTTCTGTTCAAGTATACCTACTCCTTTGGGGCATGATAAATGTCACTTTGTGAATTTAAAAATACATTTACCCAACGTACTTAATTGATTTTGAATTATGTATACCTATACATTCTATAGAAATCGATGTATTTCTGAAAAAAAAAACCGCAAATGGTCCTCATCCATGACGTTATCTACTGATTGGGCGAAGAGCATTGCCTTTCACAACAAACAAAACCACTGATTTGACCACCAATTTATTCCATTTCTCTATCCACCGATCGATCGAACTTAATCAAAACAAACATGTCGGCATTTTTGTACTGCAACACAACAATATAGATAATAGGTTAACAAACAGCAAGAATCCAAACTGTTTTGATTTAGTTATCATCTCAGGTCCGTGCTGGTTTTAATAAATAACACATCAGTTTAATTAAAAACGGCGGGAGAGCTTCGCTTTCGTCCATGGGGTAGGTACACTAAATGGACACGGGTTTCAAAGAACGAACTGGTTTGACCCTAAACAGGAAAATGTCTTAACCTATATTTATGAGGTGAATTTTTAAAATAGAAGTGTAATGATGTCTCGTAATAAAATTCAATTTATCAAATATACAAATTTAATTATCTAAATATTATACATTCCATTTAATATTAAATCAGATGTGAATCGATTTTGATTTAAGAAGTGCAAATTCATATCGCATCATAAATCGTTTATCAAAAGCCGGTTAACTTAAGTTTATGTGATTTGTTTCTGAAATTGAACATCGCCTTTGACGTTTAAAGTGAAAACCAATAGGCTGGTGATAAAAATTAAATATGAATGCTTGTCAATAAAAATTCGGTTTCGAGTGTTTCTACTGATGTCACAATGGAGGGAAACAAATTCCCATTGTTATTCTGGACATTATTACTCTGGGTTTTGGAAAGGGGCTTCGTTTAATGGCTTTCTTCTGTGACTTGATTTATATTTATATCCAGCTTAACAGTGGAACTTTAAACTGGGGTTAATTGTATATCATATCATATCGTATATGTTCATATTCTATGACGTTTCTAGTTTAAGCCTAACCGGTAGTGTAAACGGCCATAATTGAGGGTTTAACGGACTATGTTTTCATGCAAATACTCTGGTTTCATATAAAAGATGTATTACATATTATTATATGAAATTGCTAATGTAGACAATATTCAAGCGAATGTGTTATTTGCTTTTTCTTTCACTGCTTTGAGTTGCAGTTGTCAAAATTGAAGTGAACAAATAATATTTTCCCAAAAAGGTGGCCACTTCAATGCACTTATCTAAATTTTCTTCGAAGCGCTTATAGTATGGGAGATCCTGCTGCAATCAAAAGTTACCTACTAAGCACGACAAGATAGGTACCTAAAAAAAAATTGCGACTATACTCTGACCAACAAAAATTGTCAGTACAGGCCTTATGGGTGAGCTTTTTTTCTAACAATGGTGCCTGTAGATACTCTCACGGCACTCAAACACAAGAGTTGCCACTGAAATAAAAACCAAACCACTGACATAAAAAGGAATTGTTGTTGTCATTTTCCTAAAATTCGCATGCAGCACACCACAACCAGTCTGCCACACCACACAACCGCGGGCAGAATGAGCATGATCCATGATCGTTTTGTGTTCGCTCTTCGCTTGCTATTGTTCATCATCCACGAAAATAAGCAGTGTGTGTATGTGAGAGAAACACATCTGCAGAGTGTTACCATGCATACAATGAAAACATATCATGGATTTTGTCAAAGAACTTTCGGTTTTGGTGCTTTTGAGAACAGATTATTATGTGGGGTGTTGCCATACAATTTTTACTGCTGTAATTTATTTGTATTTCTAAAGGATTCGTTAATATGAAGTTAAAGGTTGCAAAATAAAAAAGTTTTTCGAATTTGTCATTTAGAAAAAAGGTTTATTCGTGAGGGTGTTTCTATGGATTTTGTCAAAGAACTTTCGGTTTTGGTGCTTTTGAGAACAGATTATTATGTGGGGTGTTGCCATACAATTTTTACTGTTTTAATTTATTTGCATTTCTGAAGGATTCGTTAATATGAAGTTAAAGGTTGCAAAATAAAAAAGTTTTTAGAAAAAAGGTTTATTCGTGAGGTGTTTTAATGCATTCAATTCATTAAAGTACAACAAGTGATCGTAAGTACGTTGTAGTGATATTGTTTTAAATTAATAGGGCAACCGGATTCATGCCCGAGAAGGTTTTTTTGGGAGGTCGTATTAAAAATTTGAATACACAGAATTATGTGTTTTATACGTATTTTGATCCCTATTCGTTAGAACATATTTGCGCATATTTTGGTATAAATGCATATTTCACCTTGTAGAGCATATTTTAGCATTTATTTGCATATTTATCTTTTGTTCATAAAATAGTTTTTCAGATTGAAATATCAAAATGACGGCAGGTATACCTATACTGCTTCATGTCGCTCGCTGGGTTTTTACCACATCCTGTCACTCGTCCCCAGTAATGATAACGCCTTGAAAGGATTTTATGACCCTTTTTTTGCTATTGTTTCCGCGAAGATCTGCACTGCCGGGTCATAATTTTTTAACAAATATGTAATCTAGGAATAGGTATATACAAAATTGCATGTACCTACCTATGAATATGTTCCTATATATACATATATACCTATGTATGTTTCTATGGATGCTATGAGAGGTCCCACCCCATCGTGGTTATATAATTTTGTATTCTTATTGCCTGTTTTTGTTAGAAAAGAAGCTAAAAAGCTATTAGACCTACTGGGGATACTCTTAAAAAAACGCTCCTATTATCTTACCGCTTGATGCTGAGGAAAAATTAAATGGAATTTATTTCGTTGCAATTTATTTCGTTCAACAATATTTTTGTTTTAAATTGGAAGCTGGTAACCCTAATGGTATAGCTCTCTGATTTATGGCGATTTTTCATACAAACTTTGGCAACCCTATGAGAGCTTTAAACAGGGACCGATTTATGTAATTCATTGCAACCAGACTGAGAGACAAACATCCTATCTTCCCTGTACTGACAATTTTTGTTGGACAGAGTATAGATCTTTATAGGTACATCACTTTTGTTCGCCCTTTCAACAAATTCGTGTTACCAGAATCGAGCATTAATTATAAAAAAAATGACGTTTTCTTCATTTTTCCCTTCGTGGTCTTTCCTGGAATGATCGCCTAATCGTACCTCCTTATCGCGACCGTCTCAATCTTTTAACCTAAATGGACTTGCAGAGACGCTGCAGACATTCTTTACATTCACAGACTCCTCTCAGACTCAGTTGATTGCATGTCTCTTTAACACTAACCCTTGTAGTCTACGTTGCCCCCGTATCTTCTATCTTCCAATCCACCGCACCTCCTACGGCTTTAACGAACCAATCTCTCGTATGATGCAAAAGGTTAACTTAAACCTCGCTATTTTCGACCTAAACCGTAGCACTACCTCCCTAAAAATCAACCTCCTTAAGCATCCTTAGCTTTAAGATCTAGTTATAAGTTCTAGTAGCTTTAAGTAATTATTATAGCCTAATATATGGGGTTCTTGTTTGACTCCAATAAAATTAAAATTAAATTAAAATTATAGAGTCGAAGAGGATGATAAAGATCCTAAGATCAATAAATATATTATATAATGTCAAACCCACGATACAGCTGACTATCCATCCTGGACTGGTCTATGTGGAAGATTGTCCCCAGGTCGTCTGAACATTCTCCAGCAGTTTGATGCTACTCAGTACTCACACAACAAAGTCACTCTCGTATGAGTCCCAGGGCAGTGTTGATGAGGTCGCTTAAAACCACAAACCAGAGAGAATAGACCACCAGCTTCGGGCAAAAAAGAGAATTCCATAGCGCCAGTTTTGAAATGAGTAGCGCCGCCTTTTTTCCATCTGTGAATACGTGTTGTACAACAAAAATAACTGTAAATGTTATTAGTTGCCAGTGTATGCGTGACCAATTCGCCCTCCATTTACTTTAACATGGCACAAATAATTAACCACCTAATAACTTTTTGAAACTGGCTCTATGGATCTCTCATTTTTGGCTGAAGCTGGTGGTCTATTCTCTCTGGTTTGTGCTTAAATCATCAATAACTCAGCACCGACGACAATTTTAAGATACCTTGGGGACCCTGACTTTAACGCATGTCCAAACAGAATCACGAATCTTTGTGATACTGAGGGCAGCCCAGCAGTGCTGCGCTGAATGCTAATATGAAGCCTGCCTAATTAAAAATCCAATTAAAATAAATTCATGTGAATAATAGAAAACTTCAAAACCTTTGAGTGCAATATTAATAGTCACTTACAAAACAAACGAGAAAAGTTAAACTGAAGTTCAACTAATCGCTCGTTCAAGTTCTACTGTAACCCCCAGTTTCACAGTAGACGATTAAACTACACTTTTGGTTTAAACTTCAGTTCAACAATTAATTCGGTTTCATAATTTCGTTTAAACTTTGAACAGAGATCATTGTTTAGTTTAAGTTAAACGACAGTATTCTCCCGTTTAAACCTCAGATCACTTGACACAGTGACATTTCAATTTGAAAACTGTCGATTGTCAAAAATATAAATATTTGACGATGTTTTGCGTGTTCTTTAAAAGAAAAGGCAAGGCACGATTTCGGAAAATTCGTATAAAAGCTAAGTATACTGTACAATGTACTGCAAAAATTCTGTTCATAAAATCTCGTTAAACTGAGTTCAGTTGAATTGATGTTCAGATTCCATATCCTGACGAGTTCAACTTCAAATTTAAACTGGAGATCAGATTCAGTTGAACTTTAGTTTAAACTTCCATTGTGAAACTGGGGGTAAGACACTCACAGATTAAATTTTAATTTTTTTTAATTTAATTTAATTTTAATTTGTAAATCTGAAAGGTAACTTTCCCATTCCGTGTGCATATACGGTCAAATTTTTATTTGTCAACTTTAAGCTGTCAGTTAGATGTCTAGATGTCAAGTAATACCTATGTAATTCGAGTCAATAATCTTCCAGCCAGGAAAAAAAAGTGATCGATAAATGATTATAAGTAACCCTAACCATTATTTACATCTTGGTCCTTCGAGCCGGATATTTATACTATACATTGCATTGGAGTGCCACTTCCATCTAAACTTTACGTCGAGATTCATTCCGACATATTTGGTCTTATTTACAAACGGAACTTAGATTGTGTTTATAAATACATACAGGCAAATTTATTGGTTAGTTTTTAGCTACGTGGACCGGTTTTGGTTTATTACGATCGATTCGCCAGCATTTTGTCCTCTAAGTAGTGTCAAACCTGGCTATGGTAGAGTACCTTCTGTGAACATTCGTAAGCTCGGGGTAGACTCTGATCACAAGGTTAGGTTAGGTGGCTGTCCTAAATGGGACACACTTAGACCATATATTTATATTGGTCCATTGTGACACCGCAATGAGTGCGAGGGGGGGGGAGAAAGTGGTACGTAAACGAAAAGTAAACGAAAACCAATCTGAAGTGGTCATCTTCAAAACGCCTGATGTTTCAATGCAATAATCACTAACCACATAGAATTAGACCGCCAACTTCTGTATACACCTACCCGATTCTCCCCGGAATGAATTTCTCTGTCTGTGAATTCGTTTGAAATGTCAAAATCAATGGCTGCAATGATTATTCCATGATATACCATGGGCCTCGGATTATTCAAGTATGTATGCGTTAATGGCGCTCCTTTGACACAGCACCAATATATGAAAAATCCTGGGTCCACCAGCGCCTGTAGGCAAAGTCCGTTATGTGGGAGGAGTCGACGGTCTATTGTATGTGGTTTGTGACAATAGTTCTGTAGAGATCGTTTAAGGAACGTCAGATTACATAAAGTACTTAATGTCGAGCCAGCTACCTTTCCAGACGGAGTGGTTCATGCTTCGGTGGGTTAGCGACGTTAAACGAACGTCCCCAAACCAGATTCGAAGACGTGCTATGAAATCCACTAACAATATGGGGATTGGCCTTGATGAATTAGGATAAGTGGCGAAAGTTCGAGAATTAGAGAGGGTCCACTTAATTATCCTACCCCGGCGGTCGATCTTTTAAATGGGCATTGAAAATTAATGAATCGTTAATAGATAAGATGAAGAAAAGGGGATCTAAATGACTGTCTCGTGGAATACCAGAAGTGGCGAAGAAAGGGGTCGATTGGACGGACCTGAAGGGAACAATGGAATGAAGATCGCGGTGATACTGAGTATTGACAAATGACATATATTTTGCTTGCATATAGACTTTCAATTCCAATCCGATTTTAAATGTCAAAACTAGTTGATCGTGCCGCAGTAAGTTTGTCGCCGACGTCATTGATTCTATGGAACAGTACTCGAAGCTGGCTGCTTAGTGGAGAATGCTCCTAAAGGAGGCAGTTGCTGTAAACTTAAAGAATCGTTAGGAATCAAGCGAAGTTTTACACTCCACAGAAAATCCACAGAAAAATGGACAAACTTTCTATTGACTGGCACCAGAAAGAAACAGCTTCTGGAAGACTGATTAACTTTCGATCAAACCAACCCAGACATGTCATCATTAACACCGCTTCCAACTTGGTATACAAAGTTTTTGCGTTGATTGACGTCGAATTCCACTCCGCCAATGAGAAAAAGGTCACCAAGATACTAATGGACAACAACTAACCTGGCGAGGTCATACGAAGTATTATTTTACGCCAAAAAAACAGAGCGCCACGACTAGAAGAGACGGAAAAAGCAAAGGGTGTGTTGTGTACAAGAGCATGGTTTATATTCCAAAGCTAGCCGAAAACTTCAAGGACATCATCACCGAAAACACCAAGGATGTAAACTTGGCATATAAGTCCAACAAAACTGTAGGATCCATGTTCTCCAAATTAAAAACAAAACCGGAGAAAAACAAACAGACAGATGTGGTCTACAAAATTGACTGTCAAGGAAACAATTACGTAGCTTGCAATCTTTGCTATATAGGAACAACAGGCCAGTTTCTAGCCAACCGAATTTCAAACCATCGCTCCGATATAAAATCAAAAATTTCTGGAAAAACAGCACTCGCCCTTCATGTCATCGAAAGTGGTCACAAACCAGACTTTGACAATGTAAAAGTGCTGCAAACCGAAAAACACAAATACAAACGATACACCCTAGAGACCCTACATATACTTAACAATAGCAACAACATGAACAGAAAGCAAGACACACACAACATATCATCGGCCTATAGCTCTCTCGCCTCCACAAAGACGTTTCAAACTCTAAACTAAAATAATATAATATCCGCAACTGACTAAGCTTCTATCGAAGTGGTTCGTGTTTTCTTTGGTTTTTGTTTGTTTTTTAGTTTTATATTTTGTTTTTAACTTTTGTCATTTCAGTTTAACTTAACTTGCTCCCAATGTTTCGCATTGTTTTCATTGTGTTCATTTGTTATACCTACTATTGTAATACTGTAGTACTTTTCAATGTAAGTAAATAGTTCAAAATTCACGTTCAAACACATTTGTAAGCTTTATGTATATGTTCTCCAATAAAGATCCCTGAGGAAGACAGAAACCTCTGTCGAAACGTCGGATGGGAAAACAAATGAACTAATTTGTTTCATTTCCACACACAATTGACCAAAAAAGCCGAAAAAAGGACAGCTGTCCTTTAATATTATTATTGTTTTACACTACAGCCAATCGATGTTTCTTGGACTTTTCTTTATGTAAGATACTGGAGTTATATCAGATTGTTATTGGTTTAAATCCCTTCCCCCTTCCCTTGACTGCCATCACTATACATCGCCAGGGATCACAGAAACCAGTGATCGACACTAATGCACCTGATAAGATTCTTAGCAATAATGGTCTAGATATTTCAGAAATAGACTAGTCAACAACACTAGTCAGTCAATTTGTACTTTGAAATGGTATTGTTTATGATAAGTAACTTTTCTTATAGATTTTGAAGCGCTGAATACGAAAATGTGTACGAAAAAAAAATGAGTTTCAGTTTTTTTGAAAATAATTTTTTGTATTTCTCACAAATATGGGTATATTGTATAATAAAAGGCTAGATCTTACTTTACTACCCATTCGAAAAAAATATATTTTTTTTGTTTATTCCGATTGACTTTAATGCGCTGCAAATCTGCAAAAAATATTTGGCGCTCTCTTACTGTTTGGGCGTGGCACGCCCCCAAAGTTAAAAAAAATACCACATAAAAAAATTTATTTTAGAAAAATTGGACACTCCGTAATTGAAATGTTGGTACTAGTATTTCATATGGTATTTTTTTATTTCTCACAAATATGGTATATTGTATAATAAAAGGCTTGATTTTACTTTACTGCCCATTCGAAAAAAATACAGTTTTTGTCCGATTGTCTATAATGCGCTGAGCTCAAATCTGAAAAATATTTGGCGCTCTCTTACCGTTTGGGCGTGGCACGCCCCCAAAGTTAAAAAAAAAACCATATAAAATAGTACAAAATTTATCTCATATCTTCGGGTTTTATGATCCGATTTTGATGAAACTGATTTTATAAGTTAACTGCACGTTTAGGGAATATAAAAAAAAATATTTTTTGAAAAATTGGACACTCCGTTCTTATAATTTTGGTACTATTTAATATGGTATTTTTTTTAACTTTGGAAGCGTGCCACGCCCAAACGGTAATAGAGCGCCAATTTTTTTTTCCACATTTGTGTTTACGGCACTGCAATCAATAGACTGTGCAAAAAAAACGTATTTTTTACCCTAATAGCGTTTTTCCATGTTAGCGATACTTTGATGGAAGCGTTCTCCATGCTTGTCACTTATTATAACGGATCGCGAAAACCCGAACTAAGAAATCATTTTATAAATGAATCTGCATTCTGCATGGTCAGACAAGTAAAAATTGGCTAAAAATATTTCAAATACCATTTCACTGTTGTCTAGTGTATATGAGATGACAGCGGGATTCTCAGTCTTAATATGCCCGTCGTACATTAGGGACCATAACAGCGCAGTGGCATAGTGAGCTTAACTGGCGCCCGGGGCAGGATTCCTTTTTGGCTTGGCCGATGGGAACCATTCCGGCTGTAACCAGTGACCCTTCTAAATACGGATATCGTTCTCAAATAAGCTATGTAAATTCACGATAGCCTCCCCCTTCATTCGTTTGTAGCTATTGCATCGGCCCACACTGGAGATGCATATAGTAGAGCTCAGTAAACTCTAATTAGATGTAATCTGAGACTGCCTCTGCATCGATCGATATTTGGCAGCATTATTACAGGCGATGATTACAGGAACGATATTGACGTAGTCTAGGTCGTAGTCTAGTCTCTAGCAAGAGTTCGATTACAGTTTTTTGTCGTTCAAATCTCGTTGATATGCTTTGCCACACTTACGATGACAATATCGTCTGCAAAGTTTATATAATCTTCACTCTTGGAGGCATTGGCAGCCTCTGGACATTGTCAGATGTAATAATCTATACGCGATGACCTAGAGCAGATTCTTGTGGAACGCCTATACTGACTCATCTACCTTTGTAGCTAAAAAGAATTCTGAGCTGGGTAAATTCGTTCTTTGAATTTAACTCATAATGCAAAACTAGTCCGCTAAAATTAAAACATTTTTTTGAAGTCCAGGGTGTCAACGGCTCAGTAGTACTCGTTCGTTTTCCCTTAATGACTGCAGCAGTTGTATCGACAACTATACTTACTTTAATGGCGTTTAAAATGAGCCTATCGGAAGCATAACTGATGATCTTTTAATGCGGCCTTTCCTCAATTGTCATTAGTCCGTTGTAGGTAACCTTTTCTGCGATGTTACCCATTGTACCAAAGAGGTAAATATAGGGCGATGTGACGAGGAAAGTTATTTAAGCTTGTTTCCTTGAGAATAGTCGCAGCTTCCATCAGTGGCCTGGATAAGTCTCCACCTTTATACAGCTCTGGTCTGCAGCTAGTGGCTGCTTTTAGTGATCCTAATCTATTTGGAATTTTAGCCTTGCCACCGTAACCACTTTTCCAAAAATGGTTAACTAGGCAAATGACGTCTTGTGTGTAAATAATTCCTTTCGATATCATTTTCATTTTCTCGCTACTCAACGAACTGCAGTGGTGTTCGACCTCATCGTAATAACAGCGACTCGGTCGAAACATACTGATGATAAAAAATGTTGCCTTTACATTCCAAATTGTCTCCAGCCTTGGCTTAAAAACAATCATTTCATTTCCATCGGACCCACCTCCTGTTTATTTTTTTACCCATGTCAGCAAAAACCTTGCCAGTGCACCTGCACATGTCATTGTTAAATTATTTAAGGGCAGTAACCAGAGCATTGCTTGAAATTATATCTATGGAATAAGTTTGACTATTTCAATGGCAAAAGTAATTGCACACAAACAAGGGATATGTATAGTATTGTGTGCGTCACCTGGGTGACCATTTTGAGCTTTCACAGCCAACAATATTTATTGTCAAAACGTTCGCAAAGTTTCTGCAAAAGAAATGCAAAAACAACCTATAATTTTACATTTGGATACGAATACACGAGCAAAGCTATTAACCTTTAATTTTATACCGCTATTGATTTTCTCGCAACTGAATATATTTACCCATTGCGAAGGGCATTGCTGAAAAATGAGAACAACTTGGCTTTAAGTGGAACAAAGAAATATGTACCACCTACCGCATGTGTACACTGTACCTACCTACCACCCACCTTCTGGCAATAAGTAAAACTATACAAGGACTTAAGGCAAGGGTGGGTGTCCCGAAATCTGAACTCATATGGCTGTTCACTGGAAAACGCAGATTAAGTAATTAATCGATATAGCTCAATTAAATGGGATATATCCGCAATCCGATATATCATTGCGTACGTGAGTAGAAGAAATCAAAATGAATTTATATATCCACCTATACATGGTGGAATTGATATTATTCCCTTTTTTTGTGTGTGTGCCTGCGCGAAGGGTCATAAGCCGTCATGCACCATCAGAGCGAAAAAAAAAATATTTCGCTAGACTGAATACTTTCATTTTCATTTTAGTTTGTTTTTCTTCTTCTCGTTTTATCTTATTATTTTTGTTTGTCGAACTTACGATTGAATCAATGAATGAAGAAGATTCCGTCTTTTTGTCACGTTCAAGATATAAACGTATTAACCTACCGAAAAAATGATATTTCCATGAAGAATACGTGACTATCACTCATAAAATGTATATATCAAGCATGGGAACCAACAAACTATTATTATATTCATTGGATCATAAAAAAAATATAGATAACAATAACCAAGCAGGATATGGATATCCGTTGGTTTGACAAATTTGTTCTCATCCATTATTAGGCTTTAACTTTACGACGCAGTCGTTGAATTGCCTACAAGGTTTGCAAAAATATTTTAACTGACTTCACTAAATACCAGAATGATGAAGCACACAATTATCTCTATCTATCTATTTATGTATCTATAAAATTCAACCAACGAAATACTACTTACCTTCATGGCGTTGCCTTCTCGTAAATCAGGCAAACTGCATTGAATGTCATAGTTAACAGACAAATGTGTTTGGCCTAATTTTCTGCCAACCAAAAAATACATGCAGAGGAAAACCTGAACATCAACCAGAAACTTTTGCATATTTGCATAAAATAACACTTTTGCCACAATGAATAGACTGGACTGAGTTGAGGCAAACGATTTTTTTTTTGTTAAATTTATTTGTACCATTTATTTGGATTTAGTTTGTATACTTAATTATTGTAAGGACACTTCTTTTAAATAATATCTATTATAATATTAAAAGCCGACCCGATTTCTTGTGATAGTCATTTACCCTACTTAAAGAGTACAAAATCCATTTTTCTTTTTACCAAATTGAAGCTTACCACTCATAGATGTGTTATGAAGAATAATTATTTGAAAAAAACATTTGTAAAATAGGTAAATTAATATTTTTAAATTGCATTGGCTACAACAACAACAAACAAAGAAAATTAATATTTCCCCTTCGCTCAGTCGAAATTCCACTTTTTGCGATCGTGCGATAGGACAAATAAAAACAAAACCACATCGTCATACGTGGGGGTGGTGTTCCTGTGTACCTCATTCGAAAAGGGTTGATTTGTTTTCTCAGTGAGTGCTATGGTCAGCAGGAGCAGCTGTATGTACATAGTGATCGTATGTCCAATGCAGGATGGGGTGCGTGCTGCAGTATAGCATCGGGTAGGTATATTAATAATCTTCATAAGAGAAGAGACGTACAAACCAGGTAACAGGGTAAGGTTGGGTTGGGGTAGTTGTTTGGATATCATTATGAAGAGGGAAACAAAGGAAATGAGAAGCAGTATTGTATGAACAAGTACCATGGTCATGGAAAGGGAGGGCGGTGCAGAGGGTGCACATTATATTTTTAGAATGGATGGTTAAGGACCCGGTAGATGGCGCTGCAATCGAGTTCCAGGAATTTTATTTATTTCCTTCTAAACGCCTGGACCGATTTTGCTGAAATTTGGTGTGTGTGTTTGAGGGGATCCCTGCATGGTTAAGGACCCGGTAGGTGGCGCTGCAATCGAGTTCCAGAAATATTATTTATTTCCTTCTAAACGCCTGGACCGATTTTGCTGAAATTTGGTGTGTGTGTTTGAGGGGATCCCTGGATGGTTAAGGACCCGGTAGGTGGCGCTGCAATCGAGTTCCAGAAATATTATTTATTTCCTTCTAAACGCCTGGACCGATTTTGCTGAAATTTGGTGTGTGTGTTTGAGGGGATCCCTGGATGGTTAAGGACCCGGTAGATGGCGCTGCAATCGAGTTCCAGGAATTTTATTTATTTCCTCTTTAAATGGATGGTTTATAGTGGGTGAAAACAATACAAACTAAAAGCAAAGCAAAACAAAACACAGTTTTTGTGAAGTTTCACCTCAGTAGAGTGCTTATGTACATAATGAAGGTGAAGCACACACTCATTTTTTTTGTCGTTCTGCATGCATGTTGCGTTGCTTTGTGTTTAAATGTATGGTGGTCGAATTTCGACCACTGGGTGAGCCTAAGTTTGTATAATATTATACAAATCTATAGAGGTATAGATACACATGGCAGTAGTGTTCTCTTTAAAAATTATGGATGGATATAGTCGGGGTTAGGTGGAAACGTTGTAGATACTTATATACTTTCCCCTAACTTCTGACAAGAAAATAAATATGCACTCACGGTGCCGTGAAATAACCCCGAGGGAAATAAGGCCGAATTTCTAAATTCGGCTTTATTTCCAATTATGAAAGCGAAATAACGCCGAATTTTGAGATTCGGCCTTATTTCACAATATTTCCAATCTAAAATGGAAATAAAGTCGATTCGAACTTATTTCCTTCGACTTTATTTCACGGCACCTGGACTCAAGGAGTAGTTGCTTTTTTTTAATTTTACCTATAACCTATACCTGTTCTATGTTTTACTAAAATTTGAGAAATTTATGTCAGAGAATTTTCGAGATACATCGCACCAAAGTTGCCCTTTCTTTTAGTTTTAGATTTCGTGTATTTTCTTGCAATAACTCTTTGACAAGAAAAGTAGCAATTTTATAACCGTTTGCTAAAACTTAATTTCTTTAATGAATAATATCTATCTTCAGCTTCCAAAAAATAAATAAATAAAAAACTATAAGGGTTAGTACCAAGTGCACTAAAATTAATATTTAACTGTTCTTTCCCTTGAGCTAAAGTTTTAGCTATACTAAGCTACATCTAGTGGTTACATTTATTAGAAAGCTACAGTATTCAGCTAACTGTTTTTGAAAGAATTGGAGCCCCTTTGAGCCCACTTTGAACGTAGTGTATAAATTAGTCTCGCTGGTTTAGACTGAAAAAAAAACATGGTTTTGACTTTGATAATGTTACAAAAGTAAGAATTTCTTTTCGAATAATAATTGGAAAGAACTCAACTAGGACTTTATTTTAAGAAGAAATATAGGGCTTTCTGTTAAATGCAAAATAAAATTAACCGTTGAGGGAGGGCTGAGATATTCAATTTTTAGTTCAACCTCATTCTTCCTACCTCCAATTTTTATTTATTTATTTTTTTTTTGTCCAAATATCTGTTTGGCCGATCTAAATAGGTGTGCAAAATTTCATTGCTCTAAGTTTATAAGGTTAAGATTTTATAGATTTTTTCCCGCTCCCTTAGAATTCCCGCACGGTGCTTAGAATTCTTAGATAACTGCCTCTAGTTGCGCACTCCAATTTGGTTGAGGTCTGCTACTACTTCTCTACGGCGGCGTGGTCCCTGTGAGTTAGACTCTACGAGTCGGAGCATTTATGCGCATCTAGGTATCTTAGACGTCTGATGCGAAATTTTTTGATAAGGTCGATGTCGCTGTACAGTGTACAGTTCGTATAGCTCTTGAATTCCCTCCTCTAAGGACCGTCAACGCAAAAGATATAGAACATTTTACGAAGAATCTTTTACTCAAAGCGGCTTAGGATATCTTCATCCGCTTCAGATGGAATAGAAGCTCAGCGTCATAATTGGGGAATTGGGGGATGATGAAAATCTTATACAGGACCTCCTGAGTTATTACTTACTTATAGCAAATCTATGAGGTAGAAAAAGTCGCTTACTATCTCATAGTTATAGTTTATTATTTTTGTATGAAAAATATCACCACATCGTGAGTGGCTTGCTGGACTACTTAGCGAAGGGTCTTAAGTTCAACTCTCGGAAAAGCACAAATTACACGTTAAAGTTTGTTAGAATTGCGCATATTATCAAATCTATCCATTTTTAATGGTTACTATATGTATATTTTAGGTAAGACATTTTTGCTGTAGGTATCTACAGTACCTATATATCACTTCGAAGTTTTTGCCTTAAGCTCTTTTTACAACTTTTAGTTAGACAATTTTTGCCTATGACGGCAAGCAAGTTACAACTTTTCCACCTTGTCCGCGCATCAAAAATGCAAAACTATTTTTTTCGGTCCATCGCAACAAAGAGGACTATAGAGAGTATGCTGTTCTTGTTGACTGTTGTGTTTGTGTTGCCACTAAAAAGATGGTTGTTGTAAATTTTTTATTTTCGTCGTTTTATTGCTTTCCCATCTTCGTAGATCCGTCGTGAACATTGTGCTACTCGGATGAACCTTTACAACACCATCGTTTTTTTTATAGATTTCTGTGTGTGTTTCTTCTTCTTCTTCATCTTCTGGTGCTTGTCAAGTGTTAGTATCAAAGTTCACTTTGCGAAGAATCTCTTTAGATACTACTTATGCAGTCTTTATAGCCACCCTTGCTGTTTATGGATGTACACGTAGTTGCATCTGTATATAGTTATGTGTATACGGTTCGGTGTAGGTACCTACTTTTCATTCTGGATCTGGTTATGATGAAAAATCTCACTGGTTGTATAATGAAAAAGGTCCACATCGGTCGCACAGTCGGCCATTATTATTACTATTATTTTCTGATTCGAAATTGGCGATAAGAACATGTCACGTTTTGCAATTTACACATTCGAGGGAACCCATTGTTTCGTCGTTTGTGAATTTTAAAATGATTTACAAATTCCTGCAGTTACTCTGAGTCAGACAGCTTTGGAGTGAAACTAAGGGCATTATGGCATATTTGATCATCGCGCGTATATAGAAGTCGTGCCCCCATTGTCTTCAGTTTCAGGAATAGTGGGCACGGTTTGGGTTTTTCTTCTAAGTTGATTTAAAATATATATCATACAGATACATGTAGGTATGCTTCATTGTGTGTGGATCACACTTGGTGGTGTTTGATGAATGTGCGCTTTTGGTTGACCATAACCTATGTTATCGGTAGATAGATACATGCATCTCCACAGAATATTATAAAACGCAGCAGCTGCCTTTTTTGGATGCATTGCAAAGACTAAGCGGATTTTCTTTTATTTATTAGAACTCCTTTCACAGTTGGGTTGCTTATATGCAGCTTCTCTACTGCATTTTGGAGTTTAAGGGAGTTGTATAAAGTAGCTCATCAAAGAGATAAAATATATCTTAGATAGACGGGTGGGCCAAATACAAATGTCAACCCCTGCTTGTGTTTTCTGTTGGATTTTGGAGTAGGTGTGAGTTTGTATTGCAGGAAAACCTTCGCATATACTCCAAATCTGACAGTAACCCCAAGCAGAGGGGTTGCAGGAGGGCAGCAAATATTATCCAAGGTCAAGGTCAAGGAAAGACTTTGGCCACATTTCCATTCCGAAGAACTTCAAAATCTCAACCGAAAACACAGACTACACCACTTTATCCCTAAATTTTGATAACGTTAATAAATCGTTGTCCTGTTTCCCATCCCGCTACCCGGATTGACCTAAACTGTTGGAATATCTACTTGTTAGATATCTACTCTACAATCAAGACATGACTGTTCATTTTATAGCTTTATGTTTTCTTGTTCCTAAATATTTTAAAATTATTTTTCATTCCAATAAAATATTTTGAATCGAAACGATCTCTTTTCAACTTGACAGTGCCTTGAAGTCAAACGGTCTTACTCGTTCCAAAGTAGATTCTTGTATTTATTACAAAAGGAATGACAAGAAGATGACTTTCCTTGCAATCTATGTGGACGATATTCTTATATTTAGTAATGATGCAAAATTTCGAGAGACTCTCAAGAAGAAGTTGATGACGCAATTTAAAATGAAGTTTTTGGGATTGGCGAAGCAATGTCTGGGCATCAGGATCACTAAATCAGACGGACAAATTCATCTCGATCAGGAGAAGTATATAGAAGACGTTTTAAAGAAATTCAAGATGGATTCATGTAATCCGGTTTCGACTCCCTTGAACCCCAACCAGAAGTTGACTAACGAGATGTCACCCAAACCTAAGGAAGAAATTGATGAAATGAAGAACATTCCCTACCAACCAGCCATAGGGAGTTTGATGTTTGCTGCTAACGGTACAAGGCCCGACATAAGTCAAGCTGTGAACCATCTCAGCAAATTTAACAATAACCCTGGGAAAGCACATTCGAACGCTGTAAAGCGAGTGTTCAGATATCTCCAAGGGACAAAGTCGTGTAACAGTTGACTTATACGAAGACTGGAAATCCTAAGTTGATCGGATATTCAGTCGCAGACTGGGGATCTGACTCTGATGAAAGAAGATCTGTAACTGGATATGTAACAGTGCTTCAAGGTGGAGCCATTGGAACAGCAAGAGACAACCAACTATCGCTCTTTCCACTACCGAAGCTGAATATATGGCTCTCTCAGCATTGACGCAGGAGATTCTTTGGCTTCGAGAACTGGATACCGAATTGAATATGGATAATGAAGAAGGACCAACAACCATTTTTTGCGACAACAAGAGTGCAGTTCATTTGACCTCAACCAACAGCTATAATCCGAGATCGAGGCATATTGACATCCGTCTCCACTTCATCCGCGAGAAGAAGGAAGCTGGACTAGTCAAATTCGAAAATATTGGTACTAAAGAAATGGTTGCTGATAGTTTGACCAAGGCCTTATTTCAAGATAAACATTTGTTCTGTTCATCTGGTATGGGGCTCAAGTTCAAGAAAAATGCTTGATTCAGTGGGGGTGTTGGAATATCTACTTGTTAGATATCTACTCTACAATCAAGACATGACTTTTCATTTTATAGCATTGTGTTTTCTTGTTCCTAAATATTTTAAAATTATTTTTCATTCTAATAAAATCTTTTGAATCGAAACGATCTCTTTTCAATTGTGCTCCTCATATATACCTTACCCTGATGCCCTGACATAGAAAATAGACTTGGTCTTTTTGCCCTCTCGTCGTGCCCGACCAGAAAGAAGTGAAAATATCAATATTAACTCATCAGCCTTTTGCTGGACCAAACGGCTTCTCATCCGCACTATTTAAGACTGGACGACTTGATGAAAAGCATACACTAGCTCATCTCCAAAGATTTGGCCTGTAGAAAGATTTTTTTGTTATGGAACCTTTAAGATTTATAAAAAAAAACCTGTAACTTTTTGCGCCAATTTTAGTGGCATCAGTCTCCTCAACGAAACTGTATGACCTCTTGAAGCTAGTTGTCAACGAATTTGTTGGGTCCCATAAGTTCACAATAAAACTTATATCTATGTGCCTACATAGATTCTAAAAGAAACTCAGGAATTTGAGAGCTACACTCACCATCTTTTCATCAATTTTAAGACCGCATATATACATACGATATCATTTATAAAGACAAGCTATATAGAGTCACGTCTAATTTTGGTTTTCAGGTTCTGTACTGACGGTGGAGAACACCACGCTCCTCCATTAAGGTCGGAAAGAATCACATAGCCCTATGATATCAAAATTTTGACAAAGTGACGCACACACCTTCAGACGAGCCTTCAGAGCCAAAATAATTCTAAACAAGTCTGTATAATTACTTGGTATACGCGAATGGGCATTGACATCATTGGTCGAATTCAGCGGTCTGTCACTGGCACGTTTGAGACAAAAGCGTCAAAAATTGGTTTCGTCATGAACTTGAAACTTGGGACAGTAAGCAAAAGACTAACTAAAAAGATGTATGGTTTGAGCCTGAGTTCTATCCCCGGCTGTAGCGTCACCTAATTAAATAAGTAACAGATGAGTCTAAAGGGCCCTACACACGATCAATGTTACTTGACAAGTATCATTGACAATTTTTTTCATCAAGTAACATTGATGATAAATCGCCTACACACGTATCAATGAATATTGACAATGTTTTTGGCTGAATTATGTTCAGTCGTTTCAAATATATGAATGAGGATGGATTATGCTATTATACATAATTTTTATCTGCTTGAACTGCTTGCACCCAGCGTATGTTTAATATTAAATGAAAAAAAATCGAAAACGTATAAAAAAAAGGAGTTATCTATTGAAACGACAGTTTTATGGAGATTGTTAATTTTGAAGGACTGGAAGTGTATTAAGCCATATGAGCGCACAAGTAACATTGATCGTGTGTAGGGCCCTTAAGTCTGGATATGTCAAAATAGGAAGGAACATCGTCTATTATTAACGCTCCAAAATATCCCATATACGCGAAATACAAATACAAATTTGTAACCAAAAAAAAACTCTGCTGGAAAGTTTTCGTCATCTGTCAAATGAACTGTCATTTCAGTGCACCCCCCTTTCCAAACGAGCATTTTGTTTTGTTCCCCTACTGTTTAGCATAGTTAAGCCTTTCGTTATACATATATTATAATGTGTATATACAAGTGTACTGTACACCCCTCCTCTTCGAAATTTAATGTTTTTCTAATTCTACCACAAAAAAAAAAGTACGGGAACAGACCACAGACCCACCACCGTGAGAGCGTGATTCGCACAAATTGATTTATAGAATCCCAACCCAGGATGGGATCTATTTCTGTATAAATATTCATACACAATCTGACGGGACGGCCCATTTGTACAAAATAAAACTAGTCTGCTTGCTGTTGCTGTGTTCCTGCAGAGGGTTTGGAATTCTGTCCATGTTCGTGTATCGTTTTCTGTCAAAAATAGATAATTGTAGTCATTCCATAAATATTCGATCTACTGCCTTCTAATAGTTAACCATGGAGCCTATCCCGCACCCATTATGGTAGAAACTATAACTGCTGATGGGAATAACTTATACAATAGGGGTATAGGAGCAGGAAGCAATTTTTCTCAAATTATGTATGTATCTCATCGGGACCACCATAATACGAACATTAAGCAACCATATTATGTATAGAGGTATATAGATACTTTATATTATTATACCACACAATGAGATATAAAAAATTTTCCGCTTAATTAGTCGCTGAATGGGAAATGGGATTGCGATTGATCATCCTTGTGTCGTAAGCTAGGAAAGTAATGTTACTTGCATCCTATAATGTGAATTTTTACAGCAAAGCTGAATACAAGAGTTACTGCATGGCATATACTATGCATAACTTGATTGCAGCGGGTAGAGTGCAAAAATGAGTCGCAACTGATTGCAAAAGAAAATCATAAACATGGATAAATTAAATCAAAGGAGATTACACTCTGGCACAATACAATAACCAATTATAACCACAAACAACATGAGTACTATCTACTCGTTTGTCGAAGGCACAACTTTCTGCTGCTTCATATCACCATCCAGTTTTTCCTCGATCCTCTTTCTAAATTACTGTGCAAAAAATAACATGCCAGTTAAAATTAAATGAGCATTTTTTTTAATTCAACTAGAAACAACAAACTCGATGTAGGTTTCAGAGAGACAAAAAAGCGGATATTCTCGTAAGGAACAAGTTGTTGAGAATATCTGAGGAGTAAAAAGATTATACCATAGTTGAACAAACTCCCGTACGGATACTGTGGGTTGTGTAGCTGGTAGCTGCGATACTAATTTCTATATTAAGTCGAGGGTTTAAATTAGCATTTTTTTGTTCTGTCTGCCGGGCATCATATAATTGCAATGACGAAGACCAATTTATGTACCTACATTATATCATTAATTTTCCTTTTTCATTATTGGACTTTTATATATAATAAACAATTTTATTTTCTTTCATTTCAGGACGATAATCACAAGGAAAATTATTAATGACCTGAAATCACAGCACTGAATAAGAATCAGGGCGAAGAATATCAAATTCCAACAAAGATGAAATAATTTCAGTTGCATTTGATCAATAAGATATACATCAATCATTGGCATCTCAAAAATCAAAAAATTATTGTTAAATTATTAGCGTAAATTGCTAGTACATTCGTCTCTTGTCATTTGGACAATAGAATGTACTTTACTATTTCATACTATTTATAAATTAATTTTTAAAATAAAAAAATTGTGAACTCAAAACATTGTATGAAATAAAACATTAAAAAAAATAAAAATCTTTTGCGCACGCATTTTCTTCCTTTTCTGAGTTTTGTTTAATCAACGGAAGAAGGAGAAAGAAAACTACTTTCAGTTGTGATAAAAATATACGCAATATGAAAGAAATATACTATATGGACATTTTCTAGGATATATAGAGAAAAAAACCACACACATTTCCATAGCTTTATTGTACAATTGTACGAGTAAATTACGAAAAAAAAAAAAAACAAGGACAGTCGTCAGGAAAGCAACTAATTTCATCTCATCTCATCATTATAATATATACTGGAAGAGAATAAAACTTCCAATAACAAGTTCACAAAATGTTTTTTTCTATGAAACATTCAAGCTCAGCGCTGTCATCGTTAATCATACGTTTTGTATCCTATTTAGCCCTTAGTGTGCTTTATAACAACATAATGTGTCCGGTGGCTGTCAATGCAGTTAACTAGGATCATGCCGTCGATTTAAATGAGGATTTTTGAGTTTTGTGGACAATCATTAATCAGGATATAACATTCGAGATTCAGGCACGTACGAGTACATTGGGATATGTTGGATTCGGTTTCTCCATCGATGGCAATCTGTCTGGTGCTGATCTGGCCGTTGGATGGGTCGACACTCGACAGAGAACAAACGTATTTTCAGGTTAGTAATTATATACATTATGTCATACTGTCATACCTAACCTATTCCATTTCTGAGTCGTACAAATTGTAGTGTAGTTTTTAAATAATTTAAAGTTGAATAAAGCGAGTCAAACTTCAGAGAGGTAATTTTATGTATTTTTAGTCCGCTCATGTGAGTTTGAAGAATATTTATGCAGAGTAACTTTTGCCGGTCGTACATTAAGTGCCCTACGGATTTAAATAACTGAATTCAATTGTTATTTCCACTATTGCATTTTAGTAAACGTTCACCACGTTTGCAAGCAACGCAATCTGACTAAAAATTCAAAAACTTCATGTTAAACGCATTTCATAAGCCGTATGCCTATAGTTGATCAACTTATTCAGTTGTTAAATAACTTCCTGCACCCAGCCGATCAATTCATAAAATTTTTAAATAACATCATGCACCCAGTTGATCAACTAATTCAATTGTTGAATAACTTCATGCACACAGTTGCAACTCATTTTATTGTTGAATAACTTCGTATAACTAGTTGATCAGCTCATTCAGTTGTTAAATAACTTCACGCACACAGTTGATCAACTGGTTTAATTGTTGAATAACTTCATACACCCAGTTAATCAACTGATTCAATTGTTGAATAACTTCGTATAACAAGTTGATCAACTCATTCAATTGTTGAATAACTGCATGCACCCAGTTGATCAACTCCTTAAATTTTTAAATAACCTCATGCACCCAGTTGATCAATTCATTCAATTGTTGAATAACCTCGTACACCAAGTTAATCAACTCATTCAATTGTTGAATAACTTTGTATAACTAGTTGATCAACTCATTCAGTTGTTAAATAACATCATGCACCCAGTTGATCAACTAATTCAATTGTTGAATAACTTCATGCACCCAGTTGATCAACTCCTTAAATTCTTAAATAACCTCATGCACCCAGTTGATCAATTCATTCAATTGTTGAATAACCTCGTACACCAAGTTAATCAACTCATTCAATTGTTGAATAACTTCGTATAACTAGTTGATCAACTCATTCAGTTGTTAAATAACTTCATGCACACAGTTGGTCAACTCATTTTATTGTTGAATAGCTTCGTATAACCAATTGATCAACTCATTCAATTGTTGAATAACTTCGTATAACTAGTTGATCAACTCATTCAGTTGTTAAATAACTTCATGCACACAGTTGATCAACTCATTTTATTGTTGAATAGCTTCGTATAACCAATTGATCAACTCATTCAATTTTTGAATAACTTCGTATAACAAATCCATCGACCCAATCAATTGTTGAATAACCGCATGCTCCCAAGTTGATCAACTCAATCAATTGTTGAATAACAAAATACATCCAGTTAATTAACTAATTCAATTGTTTAATAACTCCACTCATTCAATTGTTGAATAGCAAAGCACATCCAGTTGATAAACTAATTCAATTGTTGAATAAATTCGTATAACTAGTTCATACTCATTCAGTTTGGTGAATAACCTCATACATCTAGTTGATCAACTCGACAACTCATTTAATTGTTAACGACTTACTCGCTGTTGATCAACTTATTCAACTGTAATGTACATCCAGTTAATGAATTTTTACGATATTGGCAAATGCAAACTTTTGTTTCTCGAGTTGATCAACTGCGTTTTCGATGTGGTTGAGCAACGAATTGAAGCAGGCGTTGATATCTTTGTATAATACACGAAGTACCGGACGCTGATCGACGTGTTGAACAAACTTTGCACAACGATGTTAAAACAGTTTTATTCGGTTTGAACATTTTTTTCGTTTTACCATAATTTTCCGCCGAAAGAAAAATAAAAGTGCTTCTTGATTCATACGAATTCAACTCGTCTAGATCTATCTGAACACTATTGAAAAACTCGTCGCCCACAGCAAACTCACTCACTTATGAATTCCAGGTCTTGGAGGCAACGAAAGGGCTGATGTGATAACTCGTAAAGGCTCAATAACTCCCATCATTTGCCCAAAATCTTTTTGTGGACTTGCAACTAGACTAGCATCACCAAAGCAATACTAAACTCTTATAGGCTCCAAATAAGGCTATCAAATTGGAACTCTACAATAAAAAGGGTGCGTACGTCCAAAGAGCTTGTCAAATGTGCTTATAAGAAACGTACAGTTCGAATACTCTTCATGGCAAAAGTGCTGCAAAATCCTTAACTGATTTTGTCACCGGTCACTGATCTCCTAACTATTACCTTTTGCACATAAGAACTTCCACCGAAGTATGCAGACTCTACCTATAGAAAAGCCAGAAACAGTGGAGCACATCGTGGATACGTGGAAGAAGACTGAAATACTCAAGACATCAACAACTCACCCAAATCGTAAGGTACCCTCCGGGACTTGATTTAAACGCATGACCAAATCAATCACTATAGTCATAATTCTTCCGAGTGGGATACAAAAGACTTACTCAGGCAAAGCTGCGTTGAATCGACCTATAAATGTACCGAAATCGTACTGATGAAAAAACTAAAGACTTAAAGCCTGCCATGGCAGTGGTCAACAAAGCCTCTTCTTTTTGATGCAATTACAATTTAGTATTTTTCCGAAACAAATTAAAAATATACATACTTTGCTTCAATTGACAACTTGATTGTTGAGAATGGGTGAACTCAAGTCAACCTTTATTGGAGTCATTGGGACTTTAGATGCGGGCATACTCCAGTGAGTCACCAATTCTACATCATTTGCACTATTGAAGCAGAAATGCGTAAAGTGCGGAAAAATGGTTACCCAACTTATATCTACTTAAGCAACTTGCTATCGAAAATACTATACTCCAGCGTACCAGATGGAATCTTATTAATGGTCATTCACAACTTCCAAGTCATTCCATGCATAGCACCGTACATTTTGTCCTCACCAAAAGTTTGCATGATCGATGAATAATATACATCATCCGCATAGCATGGTTATAGCTACTTAACCTTACCAGGAGCCATCATAGTAACGAGCAACCGCAAAAGCGGCTAACACCACCCTGAATACAGCCTCGTGCTGTCGACCAAAATCATCACCGCAGAGACACTGTCAGGGAAGCAGAAGGATGTCATTCCCCGGCTTTCAAGCACTAGGTATATATTATTTACTCAAACTCTGTTCGTAGTGTTACATCAGTTGCCACCACCTTCATTTATGTATAATATCTGAACAAATTTCGGAGAATTTTGATTTCAAATCGAGAATAATTCGTATACCAAAGTTAAACACAAATTTGAAATTTTTAAGAAGCTCTTCTGGATTATTAATGGTTATTCTCAAATTAATCGAAGATCATAATTTACGATTCTGAATTTCGCTCTTCCGAAGACATTGTTAATCAAGATTAAACAGTCCTATTCATATCTGTGGGACTTATAACAAAGAATCATAAATTACGGTGGCATTATTTTCATTTAATCCATCGATGCAAATAGAAGGAAGAGGATAACGACGGACGCGACGTTGAAGTATCTACAAGTACCTACATAGAAAGGAACATGCTTGCATAAGATTTCGTTTCATGTTTTATTTGTGAATTTAGATACGGCATTGGTGCATTGTGTTTGGCCAATATTAAAAGTTTCCAAGAAATGCTTGCAGATTATAATTTTGAAGCCAACAGAAAGTAACCTTTGCCACCTAGGGGTATTCAAATTTGTCTTGCATTTTTGTCTAATTTCTATTTGCATTCACAAAGTTCTAATAGGTACATGAAAATGGAAATCTCTTCTCCAGTTTCTTATCGTTATTTCTATTGTGTAATCCCATTTCTGCAGAAGTGTGTAAACAATTGGATCTCATGAGGTCATCCACATTTATCAGCAAGATAAGTAGGATACATAAAAATTACATTAAACAAATAGGCATGTGAAATATGTTACTTTTTATAAAAGAGTCAACTTATAGATACTTGTATAGCCTCTTCTGTATGAGAAAACGGTGACCTCATGCGACCACAGCCTTGGTCTTCGACAAAAGCGCATCCATGTACTCGAATACGTATGTATGTATGTATGTATTATTGTATTTCCTTATTCGTTTTGAATTAGGTTGCATGAAGATGCATTAAACCGTTCGCTAGTCTATCTAGCGTGTTGTTGTGCTGTACACATAGTCATATTGACAAACGAGTTAAAGAAATTGAAGTGACTGCACGAAAAAGAAAACACATCACGATATAACCCTATAATAAAAGTGGCTCAAGCAATTACTGATGAATGTTGAATTGTTGAGGCATCATCATTTCATCAAGCAGAAAAAACCACGAGAGTGCAGAAAGCTCAAAATTGACTGCATTGTTTGTGCGCACGGCCACGAAGAGCAGCATATAGGCAATGTCAATAGGTTACGTCAGTGCTATGCGCGATATATATCGAATCACTCGATTCATCGATATTTTCGCAAAAAATTATCGATTATTTCACTCGATAATTTATTTTCGATATTATCGATGCATCGATGTTTTCATCGTGATTTTTTTGCGCACTCAAACTCCACCGTCTCAGCTATAATAACACGCCTCGT
Source organism: Cheilosia scutellata (assembly GCA_955612985.1). NCBI lineage: Eukaryota > Metazoa > Arthropoda > Insecta > Diptera > Syrphidae > Cheilosia > Cheilosia scutellata. The sequence continues at coordinate 79,454,806 of OY015313.1, read as the reverse complement.
TACTATTCAAGAACCTTACATTTTATTATAATTACAATATCGGATTAATGTACATAATATTTGTACAATATACTATTTCAAATAAGCTATTTATTTATTATGTACATATTTCTGAAGAAAAAATAGTTTAATTGGTAACTATTTTAATTCACAAGAATTGGATGTTTATACCCGGTACCACACTGTGGTGAGGGTATATTCACTTTGTCATTCCATTTGTAACGCCCATAAGGAGGCGTTGTAGGTGTGACAAACTATATATATTATTGATCAGCATCACTTTCTTAGTCGATCTAGCGATGTCCGTCTGTCTGTCCGTCTGTCTGTCTGTCCGCACGATTACGGCCGTAATTTAAGAGCTATCGACTTGAAATTTGGTACGTAAGCTTTTATCCACCAAACTGAGGCTAAGTTCGAAGATGAGCAAGATCGGATGAAAACTACTACTACCTCCCATACAAAAATATCAGATTTATATAGCTTTTTATGTTAAAAATTAAATTTAAATAGCTACAGTAAAGATAGCAAGTTTAAACTTTGCACATATTGTTTTAATAATATTTTAAAATTTTTGACAAAAAATGAGCTTGGTCGAATAAAAAGCACCCATACCTCCCATACAAATATATAATTTTTTAATACTAAAATATTTTTTTTATTTTAGAATAATATAGTTCCGGGTATTTGAGCTTCGGCATAGTCGAAGATAATTGTCTTACTGGTTTTTTCTGTAAATTTGTATCTTATTGCTTTTTTGATTTGCTTGTCCCTGAACTTTTAAATAAACAGAATACATATTTCAATATAATCAGAGTTCCTATACATAGTTACTATCCAAAATCTGTACCTACATATCCTTTTATTTTTATTTTTATTTTTCAAGAATCATTAAAAAAAGTTAAATTCTTGCCTTGAATTATTTCCTTTGTCAAATAGAAATTGAAGTCCTCTAAACTAAACAATAAAAATATTTTTTTTTCAATAAAAAAGAATAGAAAACTCAGGAAAATTTTAATTTTGCATATAAACCGATATTATCGATACTATCGATTTTTTTGGGTCGATTTTTTGTTTGCATCGATATTTTCATATTGATAATAAAATATCGATGTATCGATGCGGTTTTGGATTATCGCGCAACACTAGTCAGTGCACACTGCACAGTGAGTGCGGGATAAAAACGTATTTGCATAGTGATAAGGACGAGTGTTTTGGCGACCCCTCACGAATTTCAAAGTTTCGCATGAATGTGTTTGATAAAGCGGATAGATAACATATACTCGTGCAATATATAGAGGAGGACATTTTTTTTTTAGGTTCAACGTCCAGTACCCGGTGAGACGTGAGACATCATTCTTTGAGCGATTTTCTTTTGGTTTTGATGGTTTTGTGTGATATTTTTCAAGCAATTAAGTATAGTGTTAGTGGTAGACTGACTATCATCGTCAATCACCAATATCTTGACATAAAAAAAATTCCAATAGATGTTGTTTCGATTATTTTCCATATACACTTGAATAGCTTCGATAACGATATAGACATACATACGAATGCTAGCTCACAGATGGTAGACAAAAAAATAAATAATTAGTTGGACCACCAGGTCCCTTCAGGCACCCAAGGGCTAGCTTCTCACAGCCATTTATTTGTGTTAGTTTTTATTTTTGGGATCGAACCTATGAGACCCCATCGCCTCGCGCAATAGTCCAGCACACTAACCACTGCGCTACTGCGCCCACACCATGTTAACAGCTTGTCTGATTTTTTACTTGCGTTGTAAAGTTCAGGCCCAGGTCCACCCCGGACTGTAGCGCCACCTTAAGTTAAGTTGTAAAGTTCCGAGTTCTCAGCTTAGTGGTGCATAATGCCGAAGTACGTAAAAGAAACCCTCCTGCAAACTAAAACAACCTCGGATAAGATTGATTTTACTATGTATATTGACGACTCACGTTACGACAGACGTTCGAATATGCGCGTGGAGAATGAGTATACGACCCTATTACAGTCACGGGTTGGCAAAAATCTGACGGAGATGAAGGCCTGCAAAGCTGTCAACTAAGAGGTGCGAAGGAATCCACTGGACTGAAAGCCTATGTCTATTTGGATGGGGATTTAGCATTAAAAGTAGATATATGCAACAGTCTTGACGTCTTGAGCATTCGGCAAGTAAGCGAACTGACAATCTGCATTAAGGCTAAATTCGCCTGATATGTGTTTGCGCGGCGTTGGAAGAAAAAAAAAAGACAGTGACAGGGAATGCTTTTATGAGTTTTGAAGACGACCTATATTAGGAGTGTTGTCTTCCTAACATTCAAATCGTACTTGGCGATTTAAATGGCAGAATAAGGGAAGAGGACAACTTTGGTTATGTACTCTAGACTATGTACTAATTGACTTCGCGACAGGTGGCGAAAGATCGTGCTAGCAAACAAGCCGTATGTCACATCTCGACACAAACAAACAAACCTGCCTGCCCACTGATCAAAACACTATAAGTCATATTGATTAGAACACATTGCGATCTATATCATCAGCAGGACCGTAGGTCCCATTATTTAGGAGTTCTCACATTCAGAGGTGCAAAAGTTCGGCTCTGGCCAATTTTAAATCAAATGGACCTCGCCACATACTTTAACACGTACTCTTCCTCCATTTGTTTGCTGGGCTAAATTTGCTTATTTTTTGAACTTCATAGAAAAATAGGCTCAAACCCTTTCTGCAGTGCACTGCCTTCGTCTTTTAACGAGTTCTATGTTAGAATAGCTTGCTGGAAAATAACCGTAAATTCCATACGTAAGTGGCGAAGGTCTATCCCGTACAGACTTAAAGAACTAACAATGAAAAAACGTACAGCTATTTAGCTTAAACTAAAACAAGTAAAAGTGTTATTATTGGCTTGACCGATGCTTTGATACCCTCCACTGTAGATGCATTGTACTAATATTGGTTTTGTATGGGAGGTACCAGAACTACTTGACCGACATAGTCCATTTTCAATACCAACCTGACGACGGTAAAAAGAAGTCCTCTCACAAAATTGCATTCGCCTAGGTCAATTCGTTTGGACGCTATCGTGTTTTAAACAGACAGACAGACAGACGGACATTGCTAAATCGATTCAGAATGTGATTCTGATTCAGAATATATATACTTTATAGAGTCTCCGGTGAATCCTTCTTGGCGTTACAAATGTAATGACAAAGTGAATATTACCTATATAGGTACCATCCTGTGGAGGGTATAAAAATAAATAGTAGATGAGCAGGGAACAGGGAGGTAGTCAGAGGAAATTAAGACTGTGGCGTTTTAAAGAGGAATTTTTACGAGTGAATTTGGAACCATTAAAGATAAAAAACGCCGGCAGTGTTTTTTCAAAGCAATTGCGTTACGCAACATTCTGTAGATATTGATTCATAATGACCATAATTGGTGTGGTAAGTTACGAGATAAAACAACTGACCTGACATTGTAAGAATTTGAGTAAAGGATCCTCATTAGAAGCAATCGATGTTTCCATTCAGTAATTGATGAATAGGGATTATATATCAGCGACTTCAAGAGGTCTTTTTATTAGAGGCTGCATATCAATTCAATTTAATTGATGTCCGTAACGAGGCAAGGAAATCGATCCAATGAAGAACCCGATCCCCGAAGGCCCGAAGTGCGAAACGTATAAACCGTCGTTGAACTGCTTCAATTCAGGGAATGTTATGCCAAGTTTAGAACACTGGTATTGGCTACCCCCAATACAGAGTTCTTCAATGCAATCTTCGTGTAAGCTGAGGGATTCTGTCCGCAGCAATGGCAAATACTACAGCGTGTTTGAGACGACCTTAATCCGGCTAGTAAAACATTTCACAAATCCATGCTGACCGCAGTAAAGGATGGTAACATTTTTCTTGTTATTATTTCAAAAAGTTTGAGTATAGAAAGTTTAGCAACATGCCTTTTTATATGAGTAGCAGCTATATATACGAGTCCTTTCACATAGAGGGAGGATTCCACCAGCTGCAATAGACCGGACGAAAATGGGCAGCTAGGGATGATTTATATATATATTTTCTTTGGGGCTATATAGCAGCAAATTGGCAGAGCCAGGAGATTAGTCGTCTTTGAGTGGGAAAATTGTATTACTATAGACCAAAGATAAGGTAACGCCCACAGAAATGAACTGCGTCTGTGGAAATAGTTGCTATTAGTTTCTAAGATCATTGATTAACATAAGTATTTCTCAATATACAAGATACGTTGGCGCACCCTGTATAGGTATGAGGTGATAATTTTCGTAGTATCTGTCAGATGGTGATTTTAGGAATGCTTGCCAAATCTTATTTAAATAAGTAACATCAGGTGTACCGCAAAGAATCGTGTTTGGGCGACTCTCGTAGAAATCGCAAACAGAAAGTACTACTGTAGTGCTAACATTTCCCGATTGCACTTGTGCGTTAGCAGTTAGTACAAGAAAATAAAAGGCGCGCTTGATTGGATGGAAAAAATCCTGACAGATCGCTCATAATGACACCAATTTGGTCCACCGAGATTTCTCATATATAAGCAAACAAATAACTTGCCTCAAATGTTTCAATTTTTGAGCCCAAATTAGGCCAAATATCCCGACCGACGCAAAGTTATAATCAAAGTCAAATGTAAGAAAAAAATTCAAAGAACTTAAGAGCATATTGGGTTGACCAAATGAGCTCAGGCCAAATATTTGAATGAAATTATATACCACTAGCACATAGATACAAGTTCTAAAAGACATGGCCATCTTTTGATTTTTCAACAATTTTAAATAGAAACCAGCGGATGGACCACCCTTGAATTTCCTATAATAATATCAAAAAATAACAAAATACCCTTGTGGGATTTTTAAATTAATTGCTTTGCTGACAATATTCCAAAATGTTAAAAATTTTCTTCCATTTCAACCCAATTTCACGTCAAAAACTTGAACATAAGTTGGGTAGCAGCCATAACGCTCTTAATCATTTGAACACTTTTAACGACAGTTTAATACAGTTAGGTTGTGAAAAAAAAAACTTTCTCATTAGTCATACTCATACACCAATTCCGTAACCACAGACACGTTTAACCACAACAACTGGTAAGGTGTGCAGCCGGCAGCCAATTTCAAAGAATATCCACAAAGGATTTTGTAGCTAAAAATATGCGTATATACCGACTACAAACTAAAACCCACCCAAACTCATATACCTCTACAAAATGTCGCACAGCAAACCTTTTCCATTAATTATAGCACGAGTATCCAACACTGATTTCACTTAAGGCCATTTCATTTGTATAACTTTTGTTGAGTTTATATTACCATTAAGTTCTTATCTAAATAAAAATAGATTCATATGTTGCCGCACAACTATGAAAAATCCTCCCATTATAATATCCTCGAAAATTGTAGGTATACCTACTATACCCAACCCACCTTACCTACAAAGGTAGTAGGTAGTAGTGGTAATAGGTACAACAATTTCGTTTTTATTTACAGGCATAAAGCAAGAACTGTATTCGAATCCTCATGTGAAGTCATACATTCAAGTGAAGTGAAAAGTTAAACCAGACATAAACGTGTTTTCTACGTCCAGCGTCGTAGAATTGCACTGGAATTTCTATACCAGGAAGGATAGGGAACGCAATTACGATTTTTAATTACTCTCCAGGTGTTTTAGCTATGCCCTCATTAGTAAACTTTTTAATAGGAGAAAATTACACAACTGAAATTATTTCACTAGAAGAAGTAGCTGGTATGGTACGTGAAGAAAGAACTAGGTACAACACTAGGAAGAGAGTACATAGTATGCGCTTTTGAAAATTGTGTTCATTTACACAGCTTAATATATTGAACATGATATTTTATTTTTAACCCTTTGCTTTTGTAGAATGTATGCAGCTACATAATTTTTAAGGGCCAATACGTAATAAAGACCTCAGATGGCAAACGGATGATTCTTTTACCAGTTTTGTCTGTGTTTTTGAACTAACTGTAAAACACGCACATTTCAGTTTGTACCGGATGTTGAAGGAGTGTCGTTTGTAGTGAATAAAATTAGCTGAACAATAGTACTCATACATACAGTATGTGTAGCGCATTAAGATAGCACTTCAAAGCCACTTGATCTCATTATTTGAAAACATGGAAGGGCATTTAGGGCATGACATTATAAATGAATGACAAATAAAATGTCATTCAAAATGGCGATGTAAAAAATGTTGCCCTAATATTTTGGGGGGATGCCTACTTTATTTGGTCGTCATTTTGGGTAAGCATGCATTTTAACAGTTCATATTTGGAAGTCGTGAGGTGTAGACATTACCCTGATCTGGGGCGCGACCCTCATAGAAGAAAAGATTATGCTATACAGTCAACCAAAGACTGTTTCTACGAACTTCTTAATAAAACCAATTAGTTGTGATTAACATGAGGCTATTCTACAGTATATCTGAAGGTTCTGTCAACATAGACTCAGACCTTTTTGTGGCCCTATAAGCTCTATAAGCTCTATGATCTTGCCGGCAACCACATGCAGCAAAACAACTCGCCTGCAAAGCGGCACTGCAGAAAAGGACGAGAGAGACTCTTAAACTCTATAATATGCCCAGTTGCACAGTCAGAGTTTAAACTCTCGTTTTGGTTTAAACCTTCGTTCAAAAAATTTTCGGTTTCACTGTGTTCGTTTAAACCCAAAGTGGAGTTCAACTCTCGGTTTAAGTTAAACGCCTGCATTCTGCCGATAAACTTTCATTTGACAGCTGCTATTTCATACGGAGTGATGAGTAAACCCACTGTTAAAAAATGTCATCAGAAAATTTCAATAGATTTCCAACCAATATACTTTTTAAGGAAAAACCCTTTTTTTCATGTGAACATCACGTAGATTTTAGCCCAAACATAATGTAGACAAGCGTAAATAGTACCTATTGAGGTTTTTTCAATACAAATTAATTAATTTAGTGTGTGAATATGACGATTATTTTTTTGTAATGCTACTAGTGATTTCTTTAGATTTCTGGCGAACAAAATATATCTATACCTACACACTAAAATCTTTCACCTTTTGTTTTGGCTGAAACAAGTCACTACCAACTCTATGCTTTATACAATGCAATTTGTTTGTCCGATTTTGAACACACTTCTCGGAGTTCATACCATTTTTGTATACAGATCTAGATTACATTTTTGTATAACAGGAACAAGATAGCGCAGATTTTTGCAGAAACACCAGCAAAAAACTTTGCGCATACCTATTACCAGACAATGACAATTAGAGGCTCATAAAATCCTTTCAATTTTCATTATCATTACTGGCGACGGGTGATCGGATGTGGTGACAAGAGTGACAAGAAGCAGTAGGTACTGTGATCGCATCCGTCCGAATGCCCACTACCTACATTTCAACAACTAGCTACATATTATTATTATTGAAAAAAACAAAAATTAATTACATAGGTACTGCAATAATTAAATGGTGAAAGTAGATGACAGTTCAAACATTTGTCAAAAATAAATCAATTCACTTCGTTAATACCGAAATACATAATGTAATAATATTGCACACATTTTCTTTTATTTACAAATGGTAAAATAGATAAAGTTGAGAAAAGCAATAACCATTTATTTGATCAAAAGTGCGCTGGTAGAAAAATATCCCCTTAAGGGAAATTGTTCTGCGCTTCCACAACTGCGTTTAGTTAACTGGAAGATTATTTTGAACTGTGAAACTGAACGAGTTAAACCAAAAGTTTAAACTCTCGGTCAGGTTTAGTTAAACTTCAGTTTAAACTCTAACTGTGCAACTGGCCATAAGCAAAACAGGAGATAGGGACATCGACATTTTCGGAAGAAAATGAAAGAACACTAGAAGCGAGCGATCGAGGAAATAGAGAGATGCTACTCCAGGAGCACTGTTCGGAAAGGTTAGATTGGTCTAACCGAAACTAAGTTAGTGGGTTGGAAAAATAGGAGAAACCTGTACGTGCCACACTTAGATCAAAGACAAAGTATATCCGTTGTGATGATTGGTAAACCAAACAGATATATTTACGAATCTAAGTAGAGCATTAATGGACCTGTCGGAAAGTTCTTCTAAATCATCGAAAAAATAACAAGGATTCTATTTCTTATGTGGCAAAGCTCTGGAGCAGTGGCAAAGAAAGTGTGGGGTGTCCTTATGTACCTCCTCATCACCGCATCCTCTGCACAGGACACCTGTACTGATTCCCAATTTCTTGTTAGGGTATTTCAGCTTATTGTGTCCGATGATAACATACACAATTGAGGACAATGATTTCTTGTTCAATTGTAAGATATTTTTAAGTTTTCTGTTTGTTGTAAATTGGCTACATTTTCCTGGTTATGGCACAGGAGTCGAGCTTGCTCCATCTTTCATTTGTCGCCATTAGTATTTTGTTCCCAATCGTCTGCCTGAGATTACAGGGGGAAATCATTACTGTGGTGTCGGACTGGTTTAGATCAAGGGAGGACCCTTTTCTTGTCAGCTCATCAGCTTTTTGATTTCCAGACACACCTCTGTGCCCGGGAATCGAGGAGAGTCTTACGTCGTGCTGTGCTGCGCGTCAAGAGCTGTAATGGACCGGTTTGCTCAGGATGCATCTGCAAGACAGAATACAACCGTAGACACTTGCGTACTGGAGCGGGCATGCACGCCTAGCTCTTTCTCTTGCTCAGCTCGCCGGATTGGGAGGGGGGTTCTTGCTCGTTTCGCAAGCGTCTGGCCTTCCATAATTAGTTATGCGTGCATTATCAAAAGCAAAAGAAAAATAAACTACAAAAATCCTATACCCTGGGTCCGGTACCACGGGTAAAGACGTCCTATCAAAACAATAGTTGCTGTCACACACTTCCTTAGCCTCCAGGGTGGTATGTAAAGATGATGCGACATACCTTGGGCTTTTCCCACCCAACCTAGATCACTTTTCTACTTCTTAGTGATCCCAAAATACCCGCTGGTTACTTACTTGCTGATGCTATGATTTTTAAGTGGTTCCCATCTTCTTCTGAGTTACCAAAAATAATAACGATCGAGTTACCAATATGAATTCATGATTGTTTATTTAAATGTAAACTAAACTACTAGAGGATAGGGCCTTTAGCCTTGATTTACAAAAAAAAAATTCTTAAGAGCCAGAAGGGCCTTTTAACCACTATTCTTACTTTAACGTTAACTTTAAATTCATATGTAAATCAAAAGAGTTGTTGAGTACTTATGCAACAAAAGATAAGTACAATTAAACTTAGAACTAGCGATATTTAGCCTTAAGGGCCTAAATCGTATTTAGCCTTAAGGGCTGCAACGGTACTATAATGCTTAGTGCATTAATCTATCCAGCATGAAACAAAATGCGGGATTTACGCCTAATCAACTTCTGACTCGATATTCGTCGAAACTTGCTTTAATTCAATCTAGAGCGCTACCCTTACCTCGACAGCGTTGACGATGAGCAGGTGCTCTATCCAAATAGGTATTTAATTCTAGTTTACCTGATCGAAATTTCGACAAAAATCTAATCGCGAATTAAGATCGCGCGTGTTGCTTCATACTAATTCTTAACCTAATGGCAATAATAAATCAATGAATGAAATGATTATATTATTATTATATATCTATACATTTTTTTTTTAAATCTACTTCAACATGTCGCTATACGACCAGCAGAATAACTTAAATTATCTCGAAAATGAGCAAGGTTCATTTGAGAGTAATATTTGCGAGATTTTAATATCGAGAGTTCTCTGATAGAATTTTGAGAGTTTTATACCTGAAAGTGCTCTCATAACCGTGTCCACTTGATATTATCTTCCGCTGGTTATCATTTAAAATGCATTCCTATACCATGTTCCCACCAACGTTATTTAGCTAAATCCGATAGGTTGCAGCTGCTTCAATTATTATTGGCACTAAGGGTATTCACTTAAACGCGACGATTTAGGCTCGGAAATCATCCGCGGAAAGTTACGCAAATCACAATCGTCAAACTTTGACAGATAGTCGAGTCGTATGAATTATTGTTTGTTTGATTCCAGTCGAATTACGCATTCGATTTACGCAATTACATTTCCGAGGGGTGTTCACGTAAAAAACCGCAAAAATGTATACATTTACGAGCTGCATAAATTTATCAGATTAAGTGAATACCCAGAGTAAAAAGAAATGCCGGATGAAATGAGGGGTCGATCCGATCATCGTCCACTCGGTGAAGGGTCCACTATTACAAAAGAGCGGAGGAATTCAGGGATTTTTGTCATTTGACAACAAGTGAAATGGAATATTATAATTCAATCGGTTGGGCCAACTATTTATAAAAAGGATAGGTACCAAATTAAGGGACGCTATACCAGTACGTGAGCGTATATTGGTACCACTATGAGTTATTGATTTATTTCCTACGATATTCATTGTTCTGCCATGTCGACTCTCGACAGCTACTCGCAAAATACGAACTATGTTGGAATATTGAGATCTGATCTCCGATAGTGATAAAAACATGTGTCCACTAGCGAGTGACTTTCAAAAGGTTCAAATATAGAGAGTACAAGGCTAGATATCCACGAACTACTCTCAAGACTGTGTCCACTTGCGAGTTTGCTCTAGAGAGCTGCTCGCAGCATTTTTACTCTCAAATGGACACCCACCTTTAGACCAGCATAGGTCCATTGCGATACCACGAAAAATGGATCATATAAGATATCCCTACTAATTGAACCATTTCGAGCTCTAAAGCGTAAGAGGCTTCTGATGTCTGTCGTTGCAATGGAAGACTTTCAAGTGAGAGCTGCGCAGGAACAAAGAAGGTGAGGAATAGTTTCCTCCTCTTCTTCATCCAACGACACCTGTAGTGATGCCTATATGGTATCTGTTGAGAGAAATCAATTTCTTAGAGCGTTTAAAATCCAGGTAAACCAAATTTGTTTTGTCGCTAGTCAAGTGGTGCCACTTGTCCACCTTAAGATTTGCAGTTTCGATAGCATCCAGCTTCAATTTTTGCTTGTAAGTAGCGATTGGTACGCCTAGGGTACCTTAGTCCGGCAGGATGGTATAGTTTTTCCAATTCTGGCGATTTCATCGGTATTACAATTCCCTGCAATGGCTCTATGCCCCGGCACCCAAAAAAGGTGAATGTTGAACTCTTCGGCCATCTCCGTAAGAGATGATCCGCAGTTGAGGGCTACTAAAAAAGTTATAGAGATTGAATCCAAGAGTTTGATAGCTGCTTAGCTGTCCAAAAATATGCAGTTATCTTTAACTGATATCACGATTTTCTTAAGAATTTTTTATCGCCATAATTTCCGTCTGGAACATGCTACAATAGTTTGGTAGATGGAAGGAGAGAGGAGAGATTAAGACGTTCGAAGAAAACGCCCCCACCACCTCCGTCTTTGGTTTTCGAGCCGACAGTATAAAAGTGAATTGATTCATATTCTAAAAGTGTATTCTCTTTCCAGATTGTTCGGGAGCTAGATTGTTTAAAGCATTTCTATAAGCTCTTTTAGAGTATTTAGGTGTTTTCCTGGGACAGCTAGAGCAACATCATCTGCATAAGCGATCGCAGTGCATACTTTGTCTTCCAGGATTATTAGTAGTTCGTTGGCCACCAAATTCCAAGGAAGGGGGGATAGAACACCTCCTTGCGGAGTGCCTCTACTAATCGATCATTTTGTGGACACCTCACCCAGCTTGGTGTTGATGTCGACATTCAGGTCTGATAGCGCATCTGCTATCGCTGAGGTATTGACTTTGTTAAAAGCTCCTTCTATGTCATTGAGTCCTTAAGGAAGGCAACCATTGCATACGAGTATTCGATATTACGTGCATGTTGGGCCGCTGACAGTAGTTTTTCGGACGGTCGGAAATCTCGCACTTCAAAGGTTGTCCTCATTCCTTAATAATTGAGGGCCAAATGAGAGATAAACCCATAGTGGTAAACAAACGATAGTGAAGCACATCAATATTGCGTAAAACAAACTAATACTAATAGTTTTTGATCGATACTGTTGCGTCAGTGGATATCAATCAGTCGTGTTACAAGTGTTTGTAAAAGGAATGATGATAGACTAATAGGTCTAAAATCTTTAGAATTCGTATGGGAGCATTATTTACCTGCTTTGGGTATGAAGACAACTTTAACTTCTCTTCATACCTTTGGAATATATACCAGATCAAGGCAACTTTTCAAGATTGTCTGAACCATCGGCAAGATTACGTCCGATGATTTCTGCAATTCGGCAGGTATTATGCCTTCCGGTCCCGCGGATTTTTATTGTTTGAAGCGGTAGATTGTCCAGTTTGGTTTACTTTAAGTAACCCCAGTCGGTAGAAGGGAAACTTTACGAAGCTCGATAAAGAGTTAAAGTGAGGATGTTGGTCAACCTAGATCAAAAGTATTTTAAATAACTAAAAGTGTTATCATCGGCCTGGCCGTTGCTTTAATACCCTCCACTGCATAAAAGTCATGCAAAATGCCATGCGAACTGGTATGTAGTATGTACTATGTACTGTACGTGTACACGCATGGGTCTAATATTGGCTTTATATGGGACGTACCGCCAGAACTACTTTACCGACACGGACCATTTTTAATACCAACGACGCTAAAAGTGTTCTCACAAAAGTCCACTTCACGAAAGTGGTTTTATTTCCCACCAGGTGGGAGCTAAGTCCCTAAGTGGACTTAGTTCCCGGGGACTTATTTCCTTGCACCTGCAGAAATACTGTTCGAGATTAAAAGAATTCCAAAAATGAATAAAACACGAGCTACAACGTTATAAATTAGCTTTATTCAGCGACGATAATAATCTCAACAAAGCGCGAGCAAAGATGTTTTCGCGTTGGTGGTTGCTATGAAAAGAGAACGAGTAACCGACTTGCAATTGCAATCAACTCACAAACTGAAACCAAAGTACCTCTTCGATCCCACACACAGCACAAGTGAAAAACCAACAGAAGTAAGGCATATGCATTGCATAGGCAAATACTAGGGAACAAACCGTAGGTTTGAACCGCTAGCCCTTGTGCTGCAATAAGCATAGTGCGTGTGCTGTGCTGTGGAATCATATAGGCAAATGCACAAGTGTACATACAATAGAGGTAATGGGAAACCAATGCGAGATCATCTTTGCTCGTTGTAAAAACAATATAGTAAAGCTGTATAGAGTATGTTATACAATGTTTTGGGTAAAAGTAAAAATGTAATTACATATATAAATTCAATTAGTGTTTACGTTAAATTCATTTCTTAACACGCCGCCACCCCTGAAGGGCACTTCAGGAAATTGGTAATAGAGCCAGCTTGGTAATGGGTCTCTTGAACAGCCCGTTCTTAGTGCGAAGGGTAACCACACGAATATGTCCATCCTTGCTTGAGTGTAGCTCTTCGATACGACCCAAAGCCCATTGGGAAGGTAGCAGATTAGGCTCTTTCACCACAACTAGATCACCCAGTTTGAAGTCTCGGGTAGTCTGTCTCCATTTCGGCCGTTGCTGAAGCGATGTTATATAATCAGTCTGCCATCTCTGCCAAAAGCCTTGCAGCATATTTTGCACCAGTTCCCAACGTCCCAATCGATTGGTTGGATCTTCCAAACAACTAGGTTCTGGTATGGCGGTGTATGGGCGACCTATAACGAAATGAGAAGGGGTTAGCGGATTCAAATCAGTATCGGAAATGGCACATAAGGGTCGGGAATTGAGCAAAGCTTCTATTTGGGCTAGCAAAGTGCCCATTTCTTCAAAGGTGAGAAGATTATTTCCGACGATGCGATGAAGATGCTGCTTGACACATTTGACACCCGCTTCCCACAGTCCTCCAAAATGAGGAGCATAAGGCGGAATGAATTCCCAGCGAATGTTCTCTGCTGCCAAAGCCGTTGACACCAGCTCGTTGTGCTTCGAAGACCGAACCAACTCGTAGACTTCCGATAATTTGCGAGCAGCTCCTTGAAAGTTGGTGCCATTATCAGAATGGATGACGCTACACTTTCCCCTTCTAGCGATGAATCTCCTCAGGGCGGCAATAAAAGCATCCGTAGAAAGGTCGCTAACAACTTCCAAGTGTAGCGCCTTCGTGGCCATACAAACAAAGAGAGCAAAGTACCCCTTTACCAGCTTTGCTTTGCGAAGTTTCGATGCGCGAAGCGTAATTGGACCCGCATAGTCGCAACCGGTTTGATCAAATGCAAATGATGGCGATAGACGAGAGGACGGCAAATTCCCCATCAGCTGAGAGGACGTCGAAGAGCGCAAACGAAAGCAATCCAGACAGTCGTGTACCACCTTACGAATCATGTTTCTGGCTCCAATTATCCAGAACTCCTGACGCACCACGGAAAACAACTCCGACACACCAGCATGAAGAAACTTCTCATGGGCATCCAAAAGTATGAGCTGCGAAATAGGATGATTTTTTGGCAGAATTATTGGGTGTTTAATGCTAAAGGAAACATACGGAGCATTCGAAATTCGTCCCCCAACTCGCAGCAACCCTACCTCATCAACAAATGCACAAGTGTACATACAATAGAGGTAATGGGAAACCAATGCGAGATCATCTTTGCTCGTTGTAAAAACAATATAGTAAAGCTGTATAGAGTATGTTATACAATGTTTTGGGTAAAAGTAAAAATGTAATTACATATATAAATTCAATTAGTGTTTACGTTAAATTCATTTCTTAACACGCCGCCACCCCTGAAGGGCACTTCAGGAAATTGGTAATAGAGCCAGCTTGGTAATGGGTCTCTTGAACAGCCCGTTCTTAGTGCGAAGGGTAACCACACGAATATGTCCATCCTTGCTTGAGTGTAGCTCTTCGATACGACCCAAAGCCCATTGGGAAGGTAGCAGATTAGGCTCTTTCACCACAACTAGATCACCCAGTTTGAAGTCTCGGGTAGTCTGTCTCCATTTCGGCCGTTGCTGAAGCGATGTTATATAATCAGTCTGCCATCTCTGCCAAAAGCCTTGCAGCATATTTTGCACCAGTTCCCAACGTCCCAATCGATTGGTTGGATCTTCCAAACAACTAGGTTCTGGTATGGCGGTGTATGGGCGACCTATAACGAAATGAGAAGGGGTTAGCGGATTCAAATCAGTATCGGAAATGGCACATAAGGGTCGGGAATTGAGCAAAGCTTCTATTTGGGCTAGCAAAGTGCCCATTTCTTCAAAGGTGAGAAGATTATTTCCGACGATGCGATGAAGATGCTGCTTGACACATTTGACACCCGCTTCCCACAGTCCTCCAAAATGAGGAGCATAAGGCGGAATGAATTCCCAGCGAATGTTCTCTGCTGCCAAAGCCGTTGACACCAGCTCGTTGTGCTTCGAAGACCGAACCAACTCGTAGACTTCCGATAATTTGCGAGCAGCTCCTTGAAAGTTGGTGCCATTATCAGAATGGATGACGCTACACTTTCCCCTTCTAGCGATGAATCTCCTCAGGGCGGCAATAAAAGCATCCGTAGAAAGGTCGCTAACAACTTCCAAGTGTAGCGCCTTCGTGGCCATACAAACAAAGAGAGCAAAGTACCCCTTTACCAGCTTTGCTTTGCGAAGTTTCGATGCGCGAAGCGTAATTGGACCCGCATAGTCGCAACCGGTTTGATCAAATGCAAATGATGGCGATAGACGAGAGGACGGCAAATTCCCCATCAGCTGAGAGGACGTCGAAGAGCGCAAACGAAAGCAATCCAGACAGTCGTGTACCACCTTACGAATCATGTTTCTGGCTCCAATTATCCAGAACTCCTGACGCACCACGGAAAACAACTCCGACACACCAGCATGAAGAAACTTCTCATGGGCATCCAAAAGTATGAGCTGCGAAATAGGATGATTTTTTGGCAGAATTATTGGGTGTTTAATGCTAAAGGAAACATACGGAGCATTCGAAATTCGTCCCCCAACTCGCAGCAACCCTACCTCATCAACAAACGGAGATAAGGACGATAATTTCGACCGCTGGGAAACCTGATTTTGCTCTTTCAACATTTGAATTTCTTCCTTGAACTCCCGTTGACAAAAGCGAAGACAAGTATCCTTAGAGGAACGGAGCTCAGAGAAGTCCAAGAAACCAAAAGACCGCTCTTCAAATGAAAGCTTGCAACTCCGAGCAAAACGTAGGACATATGCAACAACTCGAATTAGTTTGGGCCAAGAAGATAACTTACTCAGCAGTTCCTGCTCAAAATGAACTTCCGGTAGCGAGGTAAGTACAGCAGCTGGGCGTCTCCTTTCCTCAGGAATATCTTTCACTTCCTTGACTGCTTGGGCCGGCCATTGGCTGGGTTCTAAGGCGATCCAAGTCGGACCTTTCCACCACAGATCCAAATCCATCAGCTTGCTTGGTTCCACTCCTCGTGAAGCTATATCAGCTGGATTCTCTTCAGAACGAACATGATTCCAGACAGAACGAGGCAGGTTATCCAATATTTCAGCTGTGCGGTTAGCCACGAACGTACCCCATCTGCGAGGAAGAGAAGAAAACCAAGCCAAAACAATAGTCGAATCAGTGAAAGCGAAAAGTTTCCCGGGTGTAACATCCAACGACGAGCAAACCAACTTCATAAGGCGACTGAGAAGAAGAGCCCCACATAATTCAAGGCGGGGAATCGAAACCTGCTTGACCAGTGCGATTCGACTTTTAGCAGCTACAAGATGCACCTCAACGACACCATCCTCCGAAATGCTGCGGGCATAGACTACCGCAGAATATGCCTTTTCCGAGGCATCAGAGAACCCTATCAAGTCAAAGCACTTTGCATTCAACGTGTACCTTCGAGGAATCCTTAGCTGGCCAAAATGTTTCAGCTCCTGCCGATACGAAAGCCATTTTTTTGCAATTTCTGGGGGTAATGGATCGTCCCAGTCCATCTTATTCAACCAAAGCTCTTGGAACAACATCTTAAAAAGAATAACGGAAGGGGATAAGAAACCCATAGGGTCAAAGATTTTCGAGACTTCCGAAAGCAAAGTTCTTTTGGTAGGCGCCGCAGAATCTTCCAAGGTTATTTTGAAGGTGAACATGTCGTGGTAAGGATTCCAGACTATTCCAAGCACCTTTTTCCATTCTGTTTCGGGATCCAATGAAACAGTCTGACACTCCTCCGTAGTACTGAGAATTCCCCAACAGTTAGACACCCATTTGCTCAGCTCTAATCCACCACAAGAAAGAAGTCCTACCAACTGTTCCTTCAACTCCAAAACACCAGACAACGAATCCGAGCCAGCCGCAAAATCATCGACATAAGAATTGTGCAGAATCGCGTAGGAAGCCTTTGGAAACTGCTGCTTGTAGTCCTTAGCCAATTGCCTTAGGACTCTTATGGCCAAAAAAGGTGCGGGCCCAGTACCATAGGTTACCGTACTCAGACGAAAATGAGCAATGGGGTCAGCGGGAGATTCTCGCCAAACAATGCGTTGGAAATCGCGATCCTTAGGGCTCACCCAAATTTGGCGGAACATTTTCACAATGTCAGCGCAAAAGACAAACCGATACAAGCGAAACTGCATATAAACATTAAGCAAATTTTTCTGCAATGGAGGTCCGATGTGGAGGACTTCATTTAAACTAAGCCCTGCCGAATCCTTGTACGAACCATTGAAAACCACCCTCATTTTGGTTGTCACGACGGCATGATGAGGCAAGTAGAAGGTTTTCCCTGACGTAGGCTCAACTTCTCCATCTGGAATTCGCTCCATATGGCCTAGTTCTTCGTATACCTTCATGAACTTGCAATACTCTGCCCGAAGATTTTCGTCCCGAGAAAAGCGCCGCTCCAAACTAAACAACCTCGATAAGGCACCAGAAAGGGTATTTCCAAAACTCACATCAGCCTGACGAAATGGCAGTTCCACAATAAACTTGTTATCGGGAGCTCTAGAAAAGGTTTCTTCAAAATGCTGATCAGCGTCGTCTTCACTGCCAACCGATGGTATATGAGAACCGACCTCTTCTATCTCCCAAAACGATTTTAAAAGCACGTCGATATCCACTCCTACATGCAACGAAACGGCGTGATTGTTGGGCATATTGCCCGCAATTACCCAACCAAAGACAGTGTTGTGGGCAATGATATTACCAATACCATCTGAACGATGACCATCCCGCAAACTATTCCACACCCTATCCGAGCCAAGCAAAATATCAATAGGAGCCGGGGTGCCGAATCCAGGATCCGCTAACGGCAGATCGTTCAAAGCAAGATGACCATCAAAATCAAAGGAGGTTGGGGGGGTGATGGAGGTAATGGTTTTCAATACAAAGGCTTCCACATTCATCAGGGAAGTATCAAAGCGAGGTTTCAATTGCAGATGTACGACTCCTTGCGTAACACCAGCATCAACAGCAGAGATCCCAGATATGGGCAAACGAGCATGGCGACGAGACAGCCCTAGCATCCTAACCACTCGATCGGTTACAAAGGAGACCTGCGACCCAGTGTCCAGAAGAGCACGACAAATTTGAGGATTTCCTGCAGCATCCAACACTTCTACGACAACGGTTGGTAGAATCCCAGATATTGGATTACCGGGCCTAATATGATGACTCACAATAGATGGCGACGGGGAAGAAACAACAGCAGAATCATTCGGAGAATCGCTAACGGTATTTGCGGAAGAGGACCCAGAATTATCCAGATGCACCAACGAATGGTGACGCGCGCGACAATGGGAGCATCGACTCCTCGCATGACAACGCGACGACGAATGTTGTGTTCCTAGGCAGTTGTAGCAAAGTCTTTGGTCTCTAGCAAAACGACGACGATTTTCAATAGACAAAGCGATAAAGTCCGAACACTGATACAAGGGATGACTACCTTTGCATTTTGGGCATGTTACATTTGCAACGGCTAAGCTTCTCACCCTTCCCGAAGGGGTTGACGAACGCGAACCGGTTTTATTAGCACGAAATTTAGTCTCACTTGTCTCTAGTGCACTACATCTATTCTCTAAAAAGTCTATCAGTTCCTGAATAGTAGTGACTTCCGAATTTTGGTTCTGTAAAGCCCAAACTTTACGCGTTTCACTGTCAGTTTTATTAATCAAGAGGTAAATCAGCCATGGATCCCTATCTTCAGACTCCATAGCCTTTAAACCACGAATAACCTCATCAGCGTTGTCTACTAATTTGCGCAACTGACCACTATCTGCACTAGTTGCCGACGGCATATTCAAAAAGGTTTCAATGAATTGGTTGATGATATATAACGGCCTATTGTATCGGCGTTCAAGTTTTTCCCAAGCCGGCTCATAATTCGCATCGGATATATAAATACCGTTCAACAAACTAGCAGGTTCATCCCGCAAAAAGGATTTGAGGTACCGAAATTTTTGCGAACTAGATAAATGTTTTCTACAGTCTATGCTACCTAGGAACATATCGCGGAAACACGGCCACTCCCGATAATCACCAGCAAAGGGTGTAATCTTAAACGATGGCAACTCAATCTCAGAGAATCGTAAAGTGTTCGAAGTAGAGGGAACATTTTCAAAGTCAGCACTAAACATATGTGCCTCATCCCGAGCTGGAGTTTTTTCATTAGAAGCTGCCATATCCCGTTCAGCGGAGGAATCGTTTCCATTTTGGATTCCAATATTCGAAGACCGAGCGGGAATTTTCCCACCAAACGAATCGCGAGAGGGAATTTTTCCTCTAAGGGATTTTAAAAGCAAAGATTTAGCCATTATAAATTTGTTTTCGAAGCTAGCAAACTCTTCTTCCGGATCAACATATCCTTCATCAGCATGGTATTGGTGGAGGTCATATTGATTTGCGCTGAAATCTTTCCATGTCTCCTCCAACCTATCTAAACGCACTTCCAGAGCCTCGACCAAAGTATCGTCGGGAATAGATTCCGTGAATTTATATATGCGGTTGATGGAAGCTTTAATATGCTCACGCGATTGCAATAACGTTTGCATGGTTACGTATTAAGAGCAAATCGAAACACAGCACGGCCTAACAGATCCTATTGCTAACACAATTCTAAAGTGCCTTTAGGAGCCCCAACCAACTTTTTTGCAACAATTCTACAGCAACACCGACCAACAAAAATCACCAACTCAAGGATCCGCAGCAACAGCAACAGCAGCAATCACCAATCAATATTATTGTAATTAATTATTACCTATCCTCTAGGATTATGTGTGTACGTGGACTGTATGTAGTGTAGGTATCCAAATTCCAAATCAATAGCAACCACCTGAATTGCGGCAAAACGAGCAAAAAAAACAATGATTCAATAAAAATCCGGCTTCACGAAGGATCAATTTTGTTCGAGATTAAAAGAATTCCAAAAATGAATAAAGCACGAGCTACAACGTTATAAATTAGCTTTATTCAGCGACGATAATAATCTCAACAAAGCGCGAGCAAAGATGTTTTCGCGTTGGTGGTTGCTATGAAAAGAGAACGAGTAACCGACTTGCAATTGCAATCAACTCACAAACTGAAACCAAAGTACCGCTTCGATCCCACACACAGCACAAGTGAAAAACCAACAGAAGTAAGGCATATGCATTGCATAGGCAAAGACTAGGGAACAAACCGTAGGTTTGAACCGCTAGCCCTTGTGCTGCAATAAGCATAGTGCGTGTGCTGTGCTGTGGAATCATATAGGCAAATGCACAAGTGTACATACAATAGAGGTAATGGGAAACCAATGATCATCTTTGCTCGTTGTAAAAACAATATAGTAAAGCTGTATAGAGTATGTTATACAATGTTTTGGGTAAAAGTAAAAATGTAATTACATATATAAATTCAATTAGTGTTTACGTTAAATTCATTTCTTAACAAATACCATACATAGAAAATGAGAATTAGGACGAATTACCTCACTTTTCGACAATTTAGAAGAAATTTCCAGCAGGTCCGTAAATGACCCTGAAGGCATGAGCATTTCTGACAAATTTGATACTCACAGAAATCCGTATAAACAACGTAAGACTACTGTGGCATATAAATCCTTTTTGTGACTGCATTACTTAAGGACTGGCAGATACGCGTAATAGAGCACTATACCTATTTAGGGTCCTTTTTTAAGGTTCCGTTTCCATATGGTGGAACCTTATTGCTTTCGCTTTTCGTGTCTGTCCGAACCCACTAAGCCAATTTTGTACCTAGTTCTATCTCTAGAACTAATTGACGTAGAATGCTGAAATTTGCACACAACATCGGGTATACCGTATACGTATAACCTCTAGTTAAACGACAAATACCAATATTAACACTACATCGGCTGGTTTTGGAGTTATTATTAATTTCGTGGAAAAAATATGTTCATTCGCACAAAAAACTGTTTATTTTTATATTTACAAAAAATACATGTAATCCTTTCTTGTAGATCATCTTCGTAGCTATATATGTGCTGAAGACTGTTATGTCGAAAAGTTAATATTTTAGAAGATATTTACAAAAAAACTCAATCACCACATAAAATACGCCACAATTGGAACTTCCATTCCAATCCCAATGTATACCCATCTCATACACCATTGTCAATGTGACCACACCCACACGGCCATACGCATATACCATATTGGTGTTTGGTGTTTGGTGAACATTGCATGGGGAGATTTCGTAATTTCGTATTGGATATGAGTGAATCTGGAATGTCTGGGCTGGCACTCAGTGTTGTTCCTCTACATGTCGACTTTAATTGTCGACTTTTCAACGTAGACAATATCGTCAACAATGTCAACAATGTCGAAAATGTCAACAATATGTCGACAATGTCAAAAATATGTCGACAATGTCATCAATACCTTTCAGATCTGCCAATCTATCATTCATCTGTAAACTTCAATCGAGAAAGTACACTTTTAAGAATTAATTAAGAATTTATTTTCTTAAAAATTAAAATCCTGTGTATCATAAACATAAAACTTTACATATGTCTGGTCGACCAAAAAACAATGCTTTTGAGGAGCTAGGTTTTGTTTTGGTGAAAACAAACAACAAATACTCAGCACATTGCACAGTTTGCAGGAAAAATCTTCAAAATACTGTAGAAACCCGTCTTCGCAGACACAGGTAAATAATAGTGTATTTTAATTTCCATTGATTTACCAAAAAATTAATGACCAACTATTCTTTTAGATGTCTGTTTCTGTTACAAATATTGGTGAAGGTGACAATCAGAATGCAATAGTTATCAATAATCTTGTGAGTATTTTCTGGTATATTACATTTTAGTTTGAATTAATTCTAAATTTCTACCTAAAGGAAGAAGACCCATTGAGAAGTAATTCAATTCAAGCATTATCCAAGAACGCTTTCGGTTGGGTTCTTATATCTTATTGGCAATTCTTCTAAAATAATGAAGTTTGATATTAAGCTTATTAAAACTTAATATAAAGTTGTTCTGTTTTGTTTTTTTTTAAATCATAATATAGATGAAGGTGAACATGTTTAGAGCTAAACAATTTTTTTTTGTTAAACATCATAAACTTACTTTGTTTTGTTTTTAAATAAATATACGACATTGAATTAAAAGTTTAATACAAAACTTGCTTCTGTTTTAATGATTTGTTAGGAAACTTTACAGGAAAAATTAATAAAAAACTTGTTCTAATAATTATCTACATTGTCTACGTTGTTAACTTGGACATGTCGACAATTGAGAATTGTTTACGCAGAGTTGTCTACACGTAGACAATCGTGTAGTCTACATTTTTAGTCTACATGGCACAACACTGGGCACTTGGCATTGGCTTGGCAGTGGTGGTTGCTGTGGGAGAAAATTATTTTTGTTGGATAGGAAAGGAATAGGACATAGGAGGCGGATCTTAAGTGAGAGACATAATTCATATAGGATTTTTGCATATGAGATGTGCTGAGGAGAAATACTTTTTGTGAGGTTTGATGGGAGAGCATGGTGAATATTTTTTGTTGTGCATCTCGGTCTCGGTCGATGTCACGAATCACGATCATCGCATTGTTTCATATTCGTTGTATCGTGTTCGTGTATGCGTTTTTGTTGCACGTGAGCTCTCTTTGTTCATTTGTATTATTACGAGTTGGGTGCAGCGTTGCCGAAGTGGCACAATTGTGCCATTTTGGCACCTTGGCACCTTCAGTTCTCAGCTAGATACATTTTAATACATAATATTTAATAAAAAGCAGTTCTTAAAATGTTTAATGTGCAAGTCATTTTCTCTTTCATCTGCGAACACTTATTTCATATTCACTGAACTGAATCATTTTTAACAACATAGAACGCAGCCCTTGTGTATGAAATCTATAGTCAGCGGCTGTTGTTACGTTGTTCTATTGGTTAATGAAAAAAACTTAATAAAGTCATTTAAAAAATACTGAAAAGAATGTTTTTTTTTTCAAGTAGTGAAACATACATATCGTGTGTGTGTGTACGAATTCATACACAAATAATCGTAATGATACTAATGCGAAATTATATGTTTCTTGTGTTTTTAAATATCTCTCTGCCGTTGAAGGGCTGGTGGCACCCAGTTGGCACCTTTGGTTACCGTCAATGGCACCTAAGAACATTTTTTTGCGGCAACGCTGTTGGGTGGGGCCGATGATTTTGCAATGAAATATCTTGCTCGCATTTTTAGGGGGTAGGTCAGTAAAGGTATGTATATAGGTACTAGGTGCATAGTTAGTTTTCGAAGATCCAAGTAGGCATAGGTCAAAACTGACGAGTGACGACCACCGACATTAGGGAACAATACCTTAACTATGCACGCATATTATTATGAACTAACGTACGGAACCTTCGGTGCGCGAGTGACACTTGCACTTGGCCGGTTTTTTACATTCATATTTTTGTTATCATATAATATTGAAATAGAAATTTCTAACAACGTACATTTTACCATTAATTCAAGGACGACACGATGAGGATTGTGTATACATGTACAGTGATACAGATCCCACATACGGATCTATGGGACGCCCGGTTCTTTGTCGGAAATCGCTGATGCATTTCGAGCATATAGACCACTTAGGTCAACGAGATGGTCGAGTTAGAGTACTTGAGCTTCGCAATTAGGACGTAGAACTGCCCAGTGGTGACGATACGCTTTATTGGTGTAAAATGTAGAATCTGGAAGACGTTAATCGAAAGCATCATTTAATTCGAGTAAGAAATAATCACTTTTTACATTTTTGCTCAGAAAGTGTTCTATAGCCAATCCAATTTCCAGTATGAGCCAAAGCTCGATTCATCGTCAAGCATAGGTACCTATACTCCATATACGGTACCTTCATCACGTGACTCTACATGAATGTAAGGGTACACATTCAGACCTTGAGCTGATGGCTCGAGAACAGGGAAGACAATGGCTTGGAGCAAGGGACATGCCATTGGCTTGTTTGTAATGCGATAGTAGCTTCATGGTCTCGGGGATCTGAGGTAAGCTTATGTCCATATATATTTTTTAGATGGAAACAAGAATGGTAACATATTAAGTTAATCGTAATTAATCCATGAAATTTCTTTTTATAGGGCTTTTCTTTCATCGATGAAGCTGGCTATCCAATTGACTCACGACAGGCGAAATACTTTCTAAAAGAGACTCATCATTACAGTAATTTGCAGCCTGATTTTTTCACAATTACAAACGAAGCAAATGGCCGATAATTCCGGATGGAAAATTTATTTCACCCATATCCTGCTACCAAATGACGCTGGCGTGTTATCCATCGGTGAGACGGTGAGTTCTTTATACTATTATGCGGTTACGACTTTTGAGTACCTATTGCATATTATTTTGTATTGTGGAAACAATTTGTAACATATTTCAACTCCTCTTTTAGGGATGGATCCAAATTGGCGACATATTATTCCACCAGGCAAAAGGCGTGTACTTCCAATGCATAGAAAACTGCACAAATTATGCATTTCCACCACAAGGCATAAACATATTTGCCGTTATGATTCGAACTCATCAAATATGCAGACAAATCAAACTTCGACAGGTAAGGAAATTGGAGTTAACACCCGACAGGTACAAATTGCTAAAGTATCATTATTCTTCTCTAGATACGTAGAACTGAAGAACTTCCACCAATTGCTCAAGATAGTAACATTGATTTAAAAAATCAGATATAAAAATCATTCATCAGTCATTTATAAAAATCAGTCGGCTCCATGCCCGGGGATAGATTAATTGTCGAGTGCATTGATGATAGATCGTCTGGAAAGGCTATTATTTTAGGTAAATATTTCATAAAATTATATTAATATTTACAAACGTTGGTGCATATTTAAAAAACAGTGAGCTGTTTTAGAAAATTACTAATTGAATGCTTTCACTTTTAGGTGGCCTTACTATGAAAGAAGAAAGTTGTACTGTGTTGACGCTTTACTATCCGCGGCAGAAAAAATTAACAACGTGTCATTCCCTACCGAGCCTTCCAACAGCAACAGTGCTGCATTCTTTAGGCATTGAACAATTAGCTAAGTAAGTATCTATCCATTTTTTATAACCTGATGTCCGTTTTTTGTTGTTTGTTTATTATCTAAATTCATTTTTTTTTTTAAATAATATAATATATACATAATACTTACGTTCATTTTTACTTACTCTTCTTAGCAGATCGTGGCGGTGGTTCGGACTTCATTTGTTCGCGTTCAGTGGCTGTTCATTTGACAGCGGTGCGTTCCAGGGTACGTTATTTACTTATTGAGATGTGTTGACGTCGACGATAACTTTGACGGTGATGACGCCAACCCTGTACCAATGGGGTGGAATGCACCAACCCACAACAAATATCCCATAAGGGAAATTATGACAAATGTCAATAATTAAGTACCTACATAAGCGAATAAAATTTTACTTTTTATTATAAAGTTTCGAAGAACTGTGCTTTTCTTTTTCGTACGGAACACTTTACCCGAATTTGTAAAATACATAGTTGTTGCCACGGAAATCTCTGGATGCCAATTTACTAAGTTTTTCAAAACCCGAAGACTGGTCCATCTACGCCTACTTTTAATAACCCGGCACAGGCACTGCTTTAATTTGGTGGCCGGAGATTTTTCTATACCTACATATAGGCAATCTACAACTGATCAATATTTTTCATCAAGGAATCTGCAAATACTCAACCAACTCACCAACACAAATTTTCTCCAATTATAGTTCGTTATTCGGCCCCGGAGATTTTCAACCACTAATCACTAAAACTAGTCGAGGGATTTCATCTGTAAAGGACTATTCACATGAGAGCGACCAACTACCTACGAACGAATGAATATTCGCGAAATTTCACAGTCCGTTCACATGAACACGACAGTTGGTCGCAGCAGTTCGCGAAGTTTAGTCATCAGTTTCTACCCGTTTAGTAATGTCAGGTTTGAGGT
The DNA here is from genome assembly GCA_955612985.1 of Cheilosia scutellata. Taxonomy (NCBI): domain Eukaryota; kingdom Metazoa; phylum Arthropoda; class Insecta; order Diptera; family Syrphidae; genus Cheilosia; species Cheilosia scutellata. The sequence goes on along the minus strand of OY015313.1, from coordinate 79,428,444 downwards.
TAAGTATTCGCACAAATGTTTTATTCGCTAGTTTGTGGAACGCGAATTAAATGATGTGGATTCCGAATACAGTTTGGAATTCGATATTTCGTTATTTAAATTGTTTATAAACTTGTTTTCTGAATATATTTTGATGGGATAATTAATAATCCTCTAAAAGGGTGTTGGGCAAGAATCTGAAGGAGATATGTGATGAGAAACCAGGAAATCCAACAGAAGTTGCGTCAACTAATTTTTTGAAACTAGGTTCCGTACTTTGGAGGCAGCAAGTTCGAGTCGCTCCGAATCCCATGAAGCCAGTGTCCCAACAAAAGGTAATGCATTCAACCACCAACGCAACGAAGCAAAATACTCTTGCAAAATTTGCAGCAAGGGCCAGCATGCTATTAGGAAGTGCGGCAAGTTCTTAAAATTGAGTATTACAGATCGCTGTACTCAGGTACATAGCTTAGGGATATGTCGAAATAGTTTAGCATTTAACCATACCTCTGAGTATTGTCCAAGTAGTCGCCGTTGTTATTACTGCGAACTGCCAATCACTTGTCCATTATAACAGCAATACGAGTGTGGGGCAAACAAATGCTTTCACTGTACAAGGACACATTATGGAGCCGACCACTTCCTATATGACCACTGGAGCAGCTTCTTTTCAACACCAACCGCCTCTTCACACCAAGTAATGTCGGGGCAAGCGAACGCTTTGACTGTTCAAGAATATACTGCAGGACCATCCAACTCCAAGCACTTCAAAGAGAAACAGCTGCAGTTAGGCCAAACATTAACGCATTTTACGCAACAAATGCAGAAACACACGTGTTACTTGTTACTCAAAGTGAACTCTATGAACGGTGATTCCTTTTCATTACGAGCTCTATTAGATTAAGGTTCAGAGGCCAGTTTCATAACAATATTAGCTGTTCAGCTGCTTTGTCTTCCGTCAAGGTTTCTGGGTTGGGTTTGGTCAGCAGTGGCGTCTGCTCAAAGGTGGTAGATATCTGCTTAACCTCCCACCACTCATCGTTTAGAGTGTCCACTCAAGCTCTTCCTCCTCAAGTCGCTGTCTGGGCATCTTCCAACCCAATCCTTGACATCTACATGTTGGGAACATCTGACTGGCTTAACCCTAGCGGATCCCTATTTCAACCGATCAGCTAAGGTCGACTCATTACTGGGCAGTGATGTTCTGCCTGATATATTGCTACCGGAAATGATCAGACCAGCGGATAACAACTTACCGATAGCTCAGAAGACCAAATTAGGATGGATCCTAATCCCCAACGAATCAACAATTTCCTACGAACTCCGTATTTTGCGAATTAGAAGAGATCTTTAACGAACCATACAAAAGGCCGGAAGACAAAGAGTGTGACTGTGTGAGGCATGTTCGACGCCAATGTGATGGTCGATTCGAAGTGTCCCTACCGTTCAAGGGTGCTGCCCGTCCTATGTTAGGCAGATCAAGAGAAGGTGCTCTTACTCGCTTCAAGAGTCTCGAAAGAAAGCTGGAAAGAGATCAATGTTTAAAACAACGCTATTCATACTGCATTGGAGATTACCTGAATCTTGGTCATATGGAAGAAGTGGAGGAATCCTCTATTCCGGATCGGAGGAGCTCGACTGCTAGGCCCAGAGTGGTATTTGATGCTTCGTTTAAGACAGCTGATAGCGTTTCATTGAACGATCAACAGATGGTAGGCCCAGCACTTCAACACAACATCACGGACATTGTCCTCAGATGGAGGTCCTATCGGTACACATTTACCGGAGATATAGAGAAGATGTATCGGAAAATAAGGGTACCGGAAAGTGATGCAAATTACCAACTTATTCTTTGGCGAACGCACCCATCCTTTGGCACAGCACCTGCCCCATATCTGACTGTAAGAAGCTAGGCTAAGGGTGCTTATAGTTGTACGGACCCATTGGCGCACGCGAATTATTACCATTGTACCTTGAAATACATGAGGGAGGGGCATGTTGCACCCCTGCAACCCTTTACAGGGAGGAGTGGGTGCGAGAATGGTTATATGCAAAGTTGTCTTAAAGTAATGAAGTTACAGCTTTTTTCAGCCTTATTTTCATTATTTTTGAAGTAAAATTAAGCAATTATATTCTTTTAATTTTTAGTTTTAAAGCATTTTTTTCAAAAACTATTTGTAAAAATAACTTGATTTAAAAATGAAATAAAAGAATGAATTTGTGGCTTTAAGACTGCTATGGTACTTTATTGTCAGTATTACCACTGTTTTTTGTTTGTAAATTTTAAAGTAAATTTTAAGTAATTTTTCTTTTTAATTGACCCTCCCTCTTAAAAGGGGGATGGACCCCCTTCAGTTCGAATTTTCACCGTCTTCAGAACTCAGTATACATATCTCTGTTTTTTTTTATAAAACCATCTAAGACCTATGAGTATCTAGATGGTTGCAGATGCTGATGTACTTAATATACCTACATACTTTGTTCTTGAATTTAAAAGACTGAATGTTAAATAAATTGTTTTTTTTCTAGCTGTGTGAATAGGAAAAGAAAAATCTGCAAATGGAAATTTAAGACTGTCCATTAAACACGAAAAGGAACACCATCAGCAAAGAGAAGTTTCTCGTTGTATGCTCAGCGAAATGTACTCGCATTAATCTTACAAGTAAATTACATGACCATTACAAGAAAATCTCTTCCTCATCTTTATCGTTTTTTTTGTTTTCGTTTTTTGTTTTTGTGCGCTCAGAGTTAACTGCTTTTTCATTTTCGCAGGCACACTTTTTGTTCGTTTACTTTATGTAGAAATGTTTATCATGTTCCACTGATTCATTTTATTTACTTTTTTTTTTATAATGCGAATGGTCATAGGTACGTACAGTTGTTGTTGTTCTTAGGTTCAAAGGAATCAACATTTTATTTTTTGCTCAGCTCTAAAAATAAATTAGAAATGAGTTTGTGTTAATATAAAAGAGCCGTTAATTGAGTTTTATGGATTGTGAAAATTACAAGGCGAAGGCATGCACTGTACTGCCGAAGGAACAATTTTCATGAGAAAGACGGAAGTACCAAGCGATTGTACGAAAGTGCTTAACGTCAACGAAATAGGTTTTACAAAGTGGTTTAAAGGGACGGTTCTTATACTGGATCTGATGAATAATGAGAGTGCCTACCAGAAACGTGCAGAACACAGTATCCTGTTAGGGAATTAGTATAACATTTTAATATACAAATCGTAACAGATAAAACCATGAGTCACTAACGACTAGATGGTCAGAGGTGGGTCATTATTTTTATATAACCCCGCGCAGTCCGTCAGATCATTGGTTCCTTCTTGACTGCTTCGAATTTCGAGAGAAACTTATCAGCAAGCTGGCAAACTGCAACATTAAGTGAACAGGGTGACCAACACGTAGCTAAGCTTGTTGACACAGCGCACTATGCATTTGCCAATATTGTTTGCGACGGTTACCAAAGCTTGCTAATAAAGTGACATAAGTCGTTGCACTTGTGAAATAAAAATGGCCGGCTGGAAGCGGTTTTGCTACACCGCTCTATTGTATTAGACGGTACACAAGCGTTTCTAGAAACTGGAGTACAATCAAAGATAAAGGCTTGCACTTGCGAACTAATTGGTTGCATAAAAACAACAATAATGCAATGTTGTCATACACCGAGAGGGAGATCGTACTACGAAATTCCGGAAAACAAATTCAGTTTAAACCCCCATCCATGGCTGGTTAAGTTAAACTCGGTTTAAACTCTCGATTAAGTTTAAACTAGCACTGTAATACACATTTTCGTGTTAAACGTCGGTTTATACCTGGTATCTTGTTAAACGGAGTTTAAACTTGTACTGTAAAACCGGATTATCTTTCATAAATGTCTATATAGTATTTGAATAGCATTGTTGTAGGTAGTGAGTTACCTATGTCCCTCCTAAAGACTACCTCTCTGTCAAATTATATTACGATTGGCTCAGATGATTAGTCGTGAAAAGGTAACAAAGAGACAGAGTCACTTTCGAATTAATAACGTTAGTATCGATATAGATCTACAGAAGTGACACATATCTACTATTCCTCTTGTATGTCGATGTTGGGGGTCCTTCTGACAGTCTTCTGGATGACAAATATTTTAGGATTTATGTCGATCGACCTATGAATATTCAGCTGAATAATCTAAATCATAGATTATGTCTCTTACAGATGACGGCCTGGATTTCACACTTTATATTACTTAAATATGGAAAACGAAGGCAGTTCTTTTTTTTTAAAGAAACCAAAAGAGCATCCTTGGATGCACATGCACAATTTGCCTCAAACGAAGCCAGAAAAAAATAAGCAGCTACCGTATTTTGCATTCCTTATAGAATATGAATATATTGAATATTGCTTACATATGAATACATCTCTATGAATAATTTACCTATGTCCCTACCTAGATGAATTATATAAAAAAAACCCTCATTTCCCATCAAAGTAATTAAAAAACCAAGAAAAAACCAAAATACTCGTGGAAATTTCCTATGTAACCACAAAAGGGAAAATTGAAAATCTCCCAGCCACCCACCATTGTTAAATATAATCGTTGGCATTACCGTTACCGTGCGTCGTCGGTTGGTGTAATTTGCCCCAACAACGAAACTCATTAATCCACCCACAGGGAGAGAGAGGACAAGAGCAGAACAAAGCAATGTGCTTGTGCATGTGCACTCCCCGCCGTTCTTTCACAAGCAGAATGCGTTGAGTTGATTGTGCTTTATGTTCGAAAACGGATTCTGCTGGAACCATGAAAACAATGTCACCTATAAGAGTATGTATTCGCATTTCATAAATACACATGTACCTACATTGTAAAAAGAAGTAGCAAACTTATTTAAAACCTCAATTATATGGTCGGGAATTAATTCCGTTTTCTGTCAGAAACCGATACAAGAGTCGCTTCGCGACTTCTTTCACAAATGGTGCATGGCATGTCTCTTATCCCGAGATAAATGCAAGCTTTAGCCTTTGTATGTAAGGATAGGTGAAATGACGTAGTATGTGACATCCTTTAATATTATTTTTATATCTACTGTAATTACAATTTATTTTGTTATTTGTCGGGAAAAAGCTGATTTTATTCATAATGATGATCATTATGATGACAGAGCCGATGATAGTGATAGACCGGGTGGTAAACCTGGCACATCAAATGAATGCAAAAATTGAATTGGATATGTGGTTGATTCGTTATCATTGATCGCCTCAACCGATTTGAACGAGTGGAATGTGTCTGAGACTTAAATTCAAATCATCGACGTCCTTATTCGTCGCAGTTAATATCGCGCGTTCACTCAGCCAATCGTCGGTCAAATAATTGCGACCGATGTTCGGGAACACTTTGCTGATGAGTTCTTCCTTCGATGGTGTGAATTCAAAAAAAATTTACGGAAACGAATCAGTCTGTCTCACAATTAGAGCTCAATTGTGATATGTCCGAATTTTTCGGGTAGGCATTGTACCTATAACAGTGTCTTATGTACACTCATGTTATACCCTCTCTTAATACTAGCATGTAAGTTTCCTAGTTCTAAGCTTGTCTTTTATATGGAATAAAGTCGGTTGTTAACTGAATGCTGTTATATACTGAAGAAAAGACATCCGTCTGGTTCTATAGTCTCGTATAAAGTGAGATTTATTTTATTAAATCTGAAATTTTAAGCAACGTTAGCATACATTAAACCTCTGACAATTCTTCTTTTTCAAAATTAAATTAACCTTATTTAACTTTAAAATTAAGTGAAATTCAAAGTGAAGGTAGGGCTAAATAATTCGATAATTCCCTGACGCAACATTTGATCTCTTTCGTCTACTAACTTGTTCAAGGCTACAGGTACTCCACTACATAGCTGTGCTGCTTGTTTCACATCTGACAAGTAAACAGGCACTTGTTGAATTATGTTTGTTTGACAAGTGTAGATTAAACGCGTAACACAACAAAAACCGTAACAATTGTTAAAACCCGAAAATTTCCCTCGAATTGTTGAATCAGTTCAACAAGTCAGTCAGTATTGCCAGTCCCAGTCGGCACTCGAAGCTACGATGAAGTTGGTTAGTTGAAGACAGAAAAAGTATCACTTCGCAATGTTTATGACAAACCTATGGAAGGGAATGCGCTGCAATTATATAGTTTTTTACAAGTGGACTTAAAATATGTAAATAATTAAATCTTAGCACGTCAGTGTACCTATAAAGTAAAATCATTATTGACTGTATGAATGTTAGTATTCCTTTACTTATTCTTTAAATAAATAAATAAAAAAAAGAATATGAAAAATACTGATTACAGAATAATAAATTAGTCTTTATATTTAGCGTCGGAAGCTATTTTTTGTATAAACTTTTACATTATTTGCATTAATTTAATTTTAACTTTCCACAGTTTATATTGATTGTATGCAAGGTTTCGGTTTACAGGTCCTTTAGAGGATACTTGAACTGACTTCTATTCTAATACCAAACTTCTATACGCTCTTATTTTTCAGACTTCGATTAAATAACTTCAGCAGGCCTTATATTAGCCTAGTTAAATAAGAATATCTCACCTCTCTGTGCAGCTTGTGAAATTGTTTCCCAAATGCCTTAAAGAAGCTATTACTGAAAATATATCTTGAAAAATTGCTGACATCTCGAAATAAGCCTTATAACAACAATATAGAAGTTCTAGCTTATTAAACTTAAAAAATTGGGCCTTATACAATTTAAATTGTTTGTTGTGATAATTTTACTATCACCGTGAACGTCACCTATAACATGGTACTGGTACTAAGATCCAGTCCCAAACCAATGTGAGACTATTAATATTCTCTTCCTAACTTTTGCTTGTTTAACTCTAACAAGTCGGTCAACGTCGGTTAGAATTAATCAACTTTTTAACAAATCCATTCTCTTTTCTTTAAGCACTTGTTGTTTCCAGTTACAGAAATGGAAGAATTATCAAATTTCCCACTTGTTGAAATGTTCTAAAACAATTGTTGCCCGCAGACTGGTTATTACGGGTTACAAAAATGATTAACAGTTGTTGAATTTCACTTGTTTAACAAGCACTTGTTGTATTGTTCTATAGGCCCCTGATTGGTAGATATGTACATTTATGTATATCAATTATTATCACTCCTTTTATATTGCTGAGTGGTTTGCAATAGATTTCCTTTGAATTGATAGCATTGACACTACCAACATATGAATTGATAGCATTCACACTACCAACTTGTGAATTGAGATCGATTCCTATTCTCAGTATCCGTTTCATACCCAACCCAAGCAGCACTTTTCTAGTTCATTTGTCACATAAAAATTGGCCAACTTTTCCCGTTCTCCCGCTTTGATGACAGCGGTTCCAATAAATTTAAGTGGATATCCGCCATACGCACGAGAATCGATATCAACCTCTTTGTGCTTGTGAGCTGAGTCCACGATTAATTCAATGTTAATACCGTTAATAGTACACCAAATCTTGCTACCCTCATCATTAATTTGAGTCAATGGAGAAAATTTGTTCGTTTTTTCTTTTCATTTGTGTCACCCCGCAATCATTTTCTCCAATCACTACCGCAATGTCCGTCTGTCTTGAAATCAAACGGCGGCGCGGCGCGATCCGTCTGTCAACTTTGTTGCATGTCTGAAATTTAGCATGACAAAAACAAAATCATGCCTGATATACAATGCCTGATATATAATTTAATAATGCCCCATTGCTCGAACCTGAAAATTGCAACTATAGGTGGTATGTAGTAGGATGTGTTGAACCTTCGGGATTCAAAAATTTGAATAAAGCCTGAATAGGGTAAGTTAGGCAAATATTTCAGTGTGGGTAATATGTCACCTCTCAATATTTCGCATTTCGCGTTAGTACTGGCCATGCTAAGAATGCAATTCATTATTCGTTCAGTTTAGGTAAGTTGTATGGCCAAAAGGACGCACAGGTTTCTCAGCAGTAGAATTAAAAAAAATATTCGGGAAAATACATACAGTGGATTCCGCGTATTTGGGACACACCGGGCTAGACTGTTTTGTCCCAATTAAGCGGCTGTCTAATCTATATATATAAAAATGAGTTCTAAAATGTGTTCGGATACGTATAACTAACCGCCGACTCTATTGCGCCCATATTTACAGATAATCTTAGGTATTAGCCCAGGTGTGCACTGAATGAGATTGGTCAAAATTGGACAAAGTGGCGTGGCACCTCCCATACAAAAAAAACACTCAAAATCGTATATCTCGAAAACTCTACGGGTTTGTTCGTAGTTGCTACCCGAAGGTTTAGGAAAAAAATAAGGTAAAAGTAATCGATTTGTTTTGTTTCTCAAAGATAAATTTTGAATATGAAAGCTAGCGAGTAGACGTCTGATTTGTCTGGCAATTTGTGTCTCTTGTAATTGATCATTAAAAGTGTTAATAAAAACTGTGTATACCCTTAAAAGCTGAATTTAAGAAAATTCTACAAATCTATCCCCATTTCAAAGTGCCATTCAAAGTATTAACATAAAAAAAATCAAAAAAAAAAGTTGTCTTTTTTTCCATTTCCAAAAAGAAAAAATAAAGAAAACTCACTTGTGTCAAATCCCTATTGCTTCTCTTGTGTGCTCTCTTAAACATTTGTATGTCACCCCCACACAAACGTATCGGAACCCGCTCTACTAAAAGGGATTCACCGCAAAACTCTCCGAGCTCGCCATTCCGCAAAATCGCTGTCAGGCCTATGGAGAATGCCAACAACACTTGGGAAGATAAGATGGACGAAAAACTTCGTAAGCAAAGCGAATTCATTATCTCACTGCTTTCTTCCAAAATGTCGGCGAGTGAAGCAAATATAAAACAAAAAATTGATGTTGAAATTAGTGAAATTAAAAAAAACATTTGCGACATCAATGAAAAAGTGAACCATATGGAAATTTCACTCTCAAACACCAACTCCGATATGCACTCAATCAAATCCGAACTCGCCGCTGTAAAAACAACACTCACTGATGTAAACAAAGAACTTGCCAACGTCAAAGCAGACCTTGCCCGTAAAAACACTGACCTTTCCCAACTTCAAAACGATTTTGACACTACCTCGAGTGAATTAAAAGAGGTTAAATGCACACTTTATTCACAAGAAAACCGACTTGTTGCATGTGATGCATTTTTATTCGGCATCCCGCACTCACCCGAAGAAAATCTGAAGACGATCTTCAATACACTTTGCCACGCAATTGATATTAAACCCCCACTTCTTCAGAGCATTTTCCGCACTCGCCCAAAAAATACATCACACGATACCGCCATTATGATTAAATTCTTCTCAGCGTACGAACGAAACTATGTGTTAACATCCATCGCGACGTTCCGGAAAAATAAACACCGCCAACTTTGTTTACATGATGCTGACGTCACAATCTACTTACGGGAAAGTTTATCCGCCCAAAACAAACTCCTGTTACAACACGCTCTGGACTTGAAAAAACGTAAACAACTGATCTCAGTATATACTGCACAAGGATGTGTGTATGTAAAACGTCATCAAAACGATTCAGCTGTATTAATTGACTGTATTGAAAGTTTAGAAAAAGTTGCCAGACCACAATTTGAAAATAATTAAATATAATACAGTGCTTTTTTTTTATATAAAAAATAATCATAATATTAATATTCTCTTTCTTTAAACTTATTTTTTAAATATTTTAATTGAATTATCTTTAGACTTCTTTATTATTTTTTTTTTTTTCTTTTAGCAGTATTTTTGTTCTCTAACTGAACTTTAAATCAAAGGAAAAGTCTATAAGTAACACCAATAATTTGCGTGTTTGCTTTTCAATCTCGTTGCATTGTCTCTTTTCATTTATTTTGTGCTTTATTGCTCTTTTCTATATATATTTAATTACGGACATGGATGGAAGTGGGGTATCGCGCACTATGATAAGAGTATTGAGTCGTCAAAAAGATGGTTTTAAAGTTTGCCATATTAATGCACAAAGTTTAATGCCAAAAATCGACGAATTTCGTGATTTGTTCGAGGACTCAAGTCTCGATGTTATCTGCGTGACAGAAACTTGGTTTGACGGATGTTTGAAAAACAGGTTGTGTGGCTTAAAGGGATATAAAGTTTTTCGCTTCAATAGAAAAGGTCGTGTTGGTGGTGGTGTTGCGATTTATGTCAAGAAAGGCATTAAATGCAAACTCAAGTGTAGGTCCAAGTCTGGTAGTGCAATTGAATATGTCTTCGTTGAGATTATTGGTGAGGGTGATAAGCTTTTATTGGGTAATGTGTATAGGCCTAATAGTAACATTGATATTTCCCCTTTCATTGAACTAATGGAGGAAATCTCTTTAATAAGTCCGAATATAATTGTATGCGGCGATTTCAATTGCAATATCTTATTGGACCAATCATTACCTGATGCAATGAGTGCATTTAATTTGCGTGCTGTTAATTCCACCAACCCAACACACTTCTCAAACTATCTTCCAACTTTGCTGGACTTATTTTGGGTTAGCAATCTGCAAAAGGTAATGCTTTATGATCAATTGTCGGCAGCGGCCTTTTCAAAGCATGATCTTATATACATGATTTTTGACTATAAAGTAATTCCAGTAGTTCAAAATATCCAATACAGGGATTTTAGACTTATTGACAATGCTCTATTGGAAGAACATATCAGAAGCATTAGATGGAATACAATTTATTACTTGCGCTCAACCAATGAGCAGGTTAATTTCTTTAATGAGTGTGTCTTGAGGCTGTTTGAAAGGCATGTTCCACTGCTAACAAGAAATTGCACACCCCTCATAAAGCCATGGTTCTCGCGTCATATTCGTTCGCTTATATTTGAGCGCGACAAAGCGTATATCCGCTGGAAACATTTCCGCTTACAAGAACACCTTCGCATATTCCGCTCACTTCGAAACCAAGTTGTAATGGCAATACGCACCGCTAAACGCCAATTATATGCGAATCGGTTAAATCCTTCACTGAGTGGACGAGATCTTTGGAAAAATCTTCGCCAAATAGGAGTCGCAAAATGTCGAAACAGTTGTGCTGACAGTATGGACTGTAATGCAATCAACAAACAATTTGTTTCCCTACCCGCACCCCCATCAGACCTTGCTACTTCTACAGTGGCTCTTACAATCAATTCCACTCCAAATTCAACGTTCGCATTTAGAACAGTGGATAGTACCGAAGTGGTAGCAAGTCTACTCTCGATTAAATCAAATGCTGTTGGACTAGATGAGATGCACCCAATATTTCTTAAGCTTATATTACCAATCGTGTTACCCTTTATAACCCACATTTTTAATAATATTTTAACAACAGGAGTATATCCGGAGCGGTGGAAAGTAGCTAAGATATTACCCGTCGCAAAAAACTCACAGGGGGACGAATTTAGACCTATTGCGATCTTACCTTTCCTATCAAAAGTCTTTGAACGAATCCTGCAAAATCAAATGACATTATTAACATCTAAGCAATCTGGTTTTCGAAAAGGCCATAGTTGTACAACCGCTTTATTAAAAGTCACTGAAGATATGCGACAAGCTTTGGACAATGATAGCATAAATTTTCTAGTCCTTTTAGATTTCTCCAAAGCATTCGATATGGTCGACCACTCTATTTTATGTGGAAAACTTAATCGAAACTTTAATTTCTCACCTTGCGCCGTGAAACTGCTATCATCTTATCTAACAGACCGATCACAGGCTGTCCAGCTTAACAATAATCTGTCAGATTTCCTTCCAACTTCAAGAGGAGTTCCACAAGGTTCAATTTTGGGGCCTTTTTTGTTCTCCCTTTATGTTAATGAACTACCGTCTATAGCTAAACACTCTTCTATTCACATGTATGCAGATGACGTGCAAATGTATCTCAGTTGCCCACTCGGTCTTATTGAACACGGTGTAAGCTGTGTTAACGAAGACCTCGCTGACATCGCCTGTTGGTCGCAGCAAAATGGTCTTATTTTAAACCCTTTAAAATCGAAGTGCCTTGTGATATCAAAGAAAAAAGTTGACCTCTCATACTTTCCTCATATTATCCTGCAGAACAGCCTAGTCACGTATGTCGAAACCGCAAAAAATCTCGGCAGGGTGTTTAATCGCACCCTAACATGGAATAACCATATTAATATAGTCGTGGGTAGAACATATGGTATTCTTCAAACTCTCTGGGCAACACAATCCTACACTCCCATAAGAGTACGTACGTTGCTGGCGAAAACGTTGGTTATACGACCCACCCTGATTTATGGTTGTGAAATATATTCACATTGTGACTCTGTAAGCAAAAGAAGGCTGAATGTAGCATTTAATAGCATAATACGCTATATTTTTGGACTACGTAGATATGACAGGGTATCCAATCTCACTAAAAGTCTGCTCAACATGACCTTTGAAAACTTTCTTAAGTATCGGGCCCTAATCTTGCTTTCAAACATCCTCTTAAACCATCAACCACAATATTTATATGAAATGATCACCATGGCATCTTCGCAAAGATCGCGAATGCTAACTCACCCGCGTTATGCCTCCCTCACATCCGAACGTCAATTTTTGTCTACTCAATCCGCCTTTGGAATTCTCTTCCGCGTTTTATAAGAGAAGTGAACGACTTATCGAGATTGAAGAATAAAATTAAACTTTTCTTTTCCCAGTAATTCCTGCTACTTATAAAGTTTATGGACTTTTTCTAATTTTTTCTATTCTTTTTCTAATCGATTCTCCGTTCTTTTTATTATTTTTTAGTTTATATAATGTAATATCAATTACTGAAATTTTAGTTTAAAGCACTTGAAATTAATTTTTTTTTTTCTTTTAATAAATAATAAATTTTATAATAAATCTGTGAAACCCTAGCTTTCATAATGTTAAATTTTAGCAAATCACTAAATTATAAGACAACATGTCTTAATGTGATTTTGCATTTCTTGAATAAATAAATAAATAAATAAAATAAATAAATAAATAAATAAATTATTGATATCTAGTGAAAAATTTATGTTCGATTTATACAAAGTGATGATCAGTTCGATATTTGTTACGATGCCAAGAAGAGACAATGGTAACAGTAGCCGGCGTTCTCAGAATGGTCGCTGAACCAGTGAAGCTGTCCGCCTTCATTTTCTATTAACCCGCCAATGGTGACCTACTGGTCTGTGAGACCTGGTGTGTTAAAAAATTCGAATAACTTTATTCTCCGTTATAATGTTATTTGTTGCAATTTCGGGTAGCTGCCGCATTGCACGTCCCCCACTATCAGTTCACGTCGAAACAGCTTAGTGAGCAAACGTTGTGTAATTTTTTTAATAACCCGGTGCGTGAGACCGTGCATTAAAAAAAAACATGAACTTTAACACGTTTCGAAAAATCTTCAAATTCGCGTCACCATTGGCGGGTTAACAAAAAAAATAATTGAACAAAAAATATCAAACTAGATCTTGAAATATTTAAAATAACTATTTTAGGCAGAACAACGTTTGCCGGGTCAGCTAGTTTGATCTAAAAATTGCACGAGGACTGCCTTAACAAGGAAAAAAATGTTACAATTTAGGTTATTGTGCTAGCGGAAGCGGAGGTGCGATATGTAAATGACCTCGGGTCATTCCGTAGAGTAGTAGTATGTATAGTGTATGTATAGAAAGAACTATCACAGAATCCGTCGTAGTGGAAATTTTTGCTGCGAATTTCGAAGAAGAATACTAATACGAATACTAATTTCGAAATTCGTAGCAAAAATTTCGCTTTTGCGCCTAGAGCTCGCGAAGCCGCTCTATACATATACATACAACTCTTATTTTGCTGCGTTCACTTTTCGACATCATCAACCCAAAGATTTTTTTATTTGCTATCTCTTTAAGCCTGCAAGGTCGAAAAACCGTAATTGTATCTTTAGGTTTCAATATTTATTTTCCCTTACAATTCGAATTTTTGTTCGCATGAATATTGAACAAGCCCCGAGTTGAGTGTCCCAAATAGATAAATTGGCAAACATTTTCCAGCAAAAAGCAGTTCCGTTGCACGAAAAAAAAATATTCCAATGCACAATGGAAACCTCAAAGCTCGATGGATACAAAATTGATGATATTTACTCGTGTGTGCATTTCGTCGGGATTATTCCGTAGCACTGCGTCCGCGAAACGATAATTGCTATATTGAACGCTTAACCCTTCATATTCGATATCATTTCTTGTTTTGATGGGACGACAGCGACGACGCCGACGGTTGTGAAAGCCATTATTTTATGAATTCAATTATGCATCTCGATAACCATTTGATGTTTTATCTCTATTCCAGTTCAATTGAATCATAAACCCGAATGAAGCAATTCTTTCTAGGTATACCTTACCTATACATATCTATACGTTACGATGCATAACTATCTGATGTCCTATTGTTCGGAAATTTGAAGTACAGTCCTGTATAGCGGCTCCATTGGAGTTTCATATTATAAATATTGGATCCTGGAACTAGGACTACAGTCCAATTAGTGTTTGGTTTTCATTACGAAAATAAATCCATTCCGGGATAAATCAACTTTGGCCAGAGAAGATCCTGAAGCTTGGTTACAATACAAAATCAATAGCTATAATAGGTATCGAAAGGTTACGCGTAAATAAAAATTGTAATGGCAAATAGTATTATAAGTACGCTGACCATCCGTCCTTTATTTAAAAGGACAGTCCTTTCTTTTTAACCTCTGTCCTGTATTTTTTTATTTTCAATAAAGGACGGATTTTGTCCTTTATTTTTGAAACCGTCCTTTAAAAACTGACAAAAAAATTGTATGCATACCATTTATTTCTCAGAAAAAACAGGCTTATTTTTAAATTGCCTACGACTTTTCGATATCATATAAATTTGTCCTGACTTATCAACGCCCAACCCATACGGTAAGAACTAGGAAGCAAATATTTTGAAACAAAATTCCTTGTATGGCCAAAGTAAGCACTAGAAGCGATTTGGAGAAATTCGAACTCCAAAAGGGGAAAAGTTTGTATCGGAAAATTAATATTTTTCATGCGATTGACTGTTTATGTGAAATCTGTTTAACCCTCACATGGACAGTATCTACCCGGGTACACATTTGAATTTTCAACTCTAAATATCTTCGGTTTTTTATTAAATTTTAATGCAATTTCGAATCAGTGACTAAATTATTGTTTTATTGAAGATAATTATGAAAAAAATTTTGTGAGAAGGTAGGTACTTTCTTACTATTTTTTAAGTTTTGTCTTTTTTTCTGTCTTACATGGACAGTATCTACCCAGGTAGATATTCGTTGAATTTGCATGCAAAATGTCGATACAAAAATATAATGTTTGCAGCAAGTAGAGCTTAAAAGTAAACTAAAGTATATTGTATGAGACATACAAAATTTCCGTAGCAAATAAAATAATAAAATACGATTTATTGCGAAATTGCTTTGAAGCGCCTCACCGATATCGTTGCTCGATAAAAGGGAGCGCTCAAAGCTGTGCCGCTGCCTCAGATTCCTCCAGGCATAGCTTACAAGTATCATCCTCTCTAAGTCACATCTTCCTTAAATTATACCAGAAATTACCATGACCTGTAGTTAAACCCACCACCCATTTCAATGTTCCTCGACTCATGCTTAGAACCTTTCCTTGAGTGGAGTAGGTCGGCCATTTTATTGCCATTTTAGCTTGTCTATACATTGTTTCACTGTTTCATGGTTGACCACCTTCTCAAATGCTTTGCCGTGATCTACGAAGAGATCTGAAGAGAATGGTTCTGGTCCCAGCAACTTTCCTGTTTTGCAAGGGAGTCCGCCTTTTCGTTGCCGTCGATCCCTATTTGTCCTCGTACCCAAGGCAGTATTACCTGATTTTTAGATGAACCCTTATTGAGCTTGAATACACATTCCAGTGCCAATAATGTTGTGATGGTTGTCTGATCCATGCATCTAGTCACCGCATGATTGTCCAGTGCTATAAGGATATTTCTTCCTTCCACCTGACTCTCAAGCAAGTAGTCCAACGCATGCAACAAAGCAATCATCTCAGCCAGGTATACTGAAGTGTGTTTCCCGAGGCTAATGTGACGGGCTTGTTCCAGATCTTCTGAAAATATACCGGTCCCTGCTGCGCCATCCCCGATGGATCCATCTGTGAAACTCACGGTTTCACCATTCCTCTTTTCTGGAAGTAATCAATTCTCAATACGAGTTTTGTGCTAAAAATGACAGGCTTTCCGTATTGCTTATTGACAGTTCCTGGTTGGTTAGTTGCTAATATATACGGCTATATAAGTGAATGACAATCCAATATTTTTTTTATAGAACTATATGTACTATGTATTAGTAATGTTCATGTTTTTTGATATCTTATTATTATTAATTTTTTTTTATGAAATACCTACAGTTTGTAAGTAGAAAAATTATTGTCCTTTTTTTTCCTTTGACAAATATGGTCACCGTAATTATAAGGGTAGACCAACAATTAAATTTGACATAATATACTTATAATGAGCTAAGCAAACGACTCAAAACGACGTCTCATTACGACCATTGGAAGGGAAGGATGCCAATCGTAACCCAGAGTGACTAGTGAACTTTTCTGGAAGTTTTAATAAAGGAAGGTGATGGAGAAGCATGTTAGATTAGAAGTGTATGTACCTTCGCGGGCAAAATTATAACAGGTCCTTTAAATTTTGAATGCAACCGAATGTTCATGCAATTGAAAAGGGCATCGTTCGCCAAGATAGTTTTACAATTGCAGCAATATCCGGAGACGCAATCGTGTTCTCTTAGCACATAAGGGTACTCGAGTAAACTGGACTGTCGCTACAAGACTACAACACTGAGTTGAGAAGCAGAAAATTGGCATTAGCTCGGCGGTGGCCTTGGTATAGTAGTTGGAGTCATTGCTTGTGAACCGAACGTCTTTGGTTTGAGCCCCGGCGGCGATAAGCTGCTTCTGCTTGTATAATGAGTATAGCTTCAGTCTCGGGGACCCATCGGAAATACAACCGTAGACACGACTTGCTATTCAATTTAAATCGCAACACGCTTAACAGAGCAAATTAGTTGAGCTCAGCAATGAGGAACTGACTGAAGCCATCTTTCGTGTGTTTCTATAAGGTGAGTGCTAAATGCATAATGGCTGAATTTTTAATTTTTTTGGATGAATTGAGAAGATCTACATTTTTATTCCGAGTCCGAGTATTTTGGGATGTTTGTCCGACTTTCGCGAGAGGAAGAAACTTCAAGATATAAACACTAACTTCTGAGCCGCATTCAGGGAGTTTTGCGGTATGTCTTTTAGAAATTGAGTCTTAAAAGATTTTAGTTTCCAGAGTGGCCCAGAAAAGCCGAGTAATATCCTGGATGTGTCTATGTCCCTTACTTTACCATACTGGGTACCTGCCCTCTTTTATGGTGTAATTGGATCAAAAGTAGAACTACTACTGTCCAAAAGGATGCAATGGTACGTATGCTTCGTTAGCTGGTGTAATGGTAGCGTCTAATACTTGTTGTCCATTTTTGACAACTCTAATGAGTTATGAGATTATTCAAATAAAGACGCACCTCCATGTTATACTCGCACATGATTTACACTGTCGAGATGCACACTATATCCCATCACCCTTCTGGTCAAATTAGTCGAACGGTTTGTAGGTAGGTGTGGCGGTTCACTTTGTTACCACAAACTCATTTCACCTGATTATTGTAAGTTTGTCGAAGGGGGCTGAGATCCATCCTGTGGAATTCAAAAAGGTTATCAGTTCTTTAAGGCTACTATTAGAAAACTCCTTAAGGGAGTCGAAGAATGGTGTTCCCAGAGATCACTTTCTGGTCCTGGCTACACTGTCAGATAGGCGCATAGGTATAGTAGTGAGAGTTTATTTTCAGGCTGCGTCCTTGCAACTGCGACAGTGTGTATTATGCCGGATGCCTAATCTGACCGTATGGACCCCTAAAGGCCAGTGGCCTGTATGGTGATTGCTGTTATTCTGGAGATATCTTGCCGTGTTTTACTTAGAAGCAAAGACTGTTTTTTTTTGTTTCGAACTATAAGTTGTCCACATCCTTCTGGATATGTTGCAGTTCGGTGGTGGCAGTGATGGCAGCTTGACTGTCGATAAATATGTCTATCGTTTGCCTCTGAACTATGTTGGCGGCAGGCCTCGTGGATGACAAGTAAAGGGTGTTTTTTTAGAGGTATACAAATTCAATATGAAATAAAACACTTGAAGTTAATGTTTATGTCTATTTAATTAATAGAAAATGTTATGCCATTACTGTTTAATAATTATTTCGGGCATATTGGCGCCACAGCTAGTTCGAATGAAGTGCAATTGCGAAGTTCAATTTTCGACAACTTTATCGAGTAACTGGGCCCCAGTATATTAGCAATAACACGATGAATGTTGACTTCCAAATAGCCCAACGTGTCTGGTTTATCGGCATAGACTAGTGACTTCACATACCCCCAAAGAAAGTAATCGAAAGGTGTGAGATCCGATAGGATCGTGGAGGCCAGTTCACAGGTCCATTATACGAGAAATTATGCGCACAGCAAATGTTTCCTGCAATAAATTGATGGTGTGGTTCGCTCGCCGTGTGGCACGTTGCGTTATCTTATTGAAACCAAAGCTGTATCAAGTCAATGCCATTTAACTCAACCTGGATCTTATAAGCTTTTAAGCCAAAATATTTCCGTAAAATCTTCCACAACGTGAATGGTCATAGCTTCAATTGCTGTGCACGGCTCTGCGAAATAACGCCCAAAAAAATGAAATAAGGCCCCAAAAAATTATACAGGAAACAACAACAACGATTTTTAATAAAATTTGGGGGCGTTATTTCCATATCGATTTGGGCGCTATTTCCTTGGGCGTTATTGCCTAACGCCTGCACAATTTGCACTCGTTGTTCTGGCGTTGATCTATTCATCGTAAAATGGCAAAACGTACTAACCAAAAATCAACTTTTAACTGTCAAATTGACAATCTGTAGAAGCAGTGTTGCCAGTTTAAAAACCAAACGTCCAAAAAAATACCCTTTTTTCCGCCTGAAACACACTGGCCGTATCCGGAAGCCTAAAGGATTTTGAGATGTTCAGAGACTCAAAAAATACATCGCGCTATGTGGTGTGATGTTTGTGATGTGAAGGTCTAAAGGTAAAAGATGCATAAGGACTCTGAGGGCATCTAACTGCGCGGCGTTGACCGCAGAGCACCTATGGTGCCTATGCATTCTGTTCTTTGGACTTTGTTGAGTTTGGTTATGTTGTAGGCTTTTCTAAGAGCCGGTCAGACGGTACGTGTGCCGGGATACGAATGTAGCTGAACAATTTCGCTGTCTGAGAGAGGTGAAGAATGACAAAATCAGCAGCAAAGAACAAATAACTTATACTCAGTTCGAAAGTCCTTCGCTAAAGCTGTGCTATTGCATTCAAGCAATTACGGAATATAACACTACGATCGCGGACCGATGTGCGCATGCTCTGATGGTCCTCTCGTCGGGATCGCGTTGGGATCTTTTAAAATAAGCCAGAATTCTTTATCTCTCAGGGAAGAAGTTTTATAGTTTTAGAATTGGCCAAGAGCCCGCGAAACCCTAGGGCTACAATAGCTCTATTGCAGCTACGCCACTGAACACACTCTGTTAATGACTTTTGAATCTAAAAAGTTGAAAATTCAATTCAATTTCAATTTCAATTTCAATTCAATTTCAATTTTATTTGGCAAGGTACAAATAAGAACAAAAGTCTTTTATAGTACTAAAAAGCTCACTAGAATATGCACATTGAATTAATTTTGGGAAATAAGGAGCACTATTAAATGAATGTTTAAATTAAAATTTATAGTTTAAATTAAATCTAAAATTAAATTAAAAGATATGAGTGATACAAAGGAAGGAAATCAAATAGATGGAAAAGTGGGAAATGAAGGGAGAAAAGAGAAAAGCTGAAACTGAAAGATGAAATAGAAAGAAAACTATAAAAGTAGATTACAATGACGAGAAGTGTGCAAATAAAGCACTTTTAAATTGCTTGGCTCCTATTACTTGTTTGATGGTTATAGGTAGTGAATTCCACAGTCTGGACACATGAACAAAAAAGAGGCGAGACGAATTCAAATATTTAGAGCTAGGCGTAATAAGATTAAAAGTTCTTGGCGACTGAACAAATTTTAATTTTTCAAATAAATACTGAGGTGATCGATCATGTATTAATTTATGTAAAAATACGCAGCATCTAATTTCCCAAAAAATTTCAAATGAACATCCAAGGACATGCATATGGTAATGAGATATATGGTCATATCTTCTAACTCCAAAGACATATCGAACCATATCGTTAAAAGCTACACGTAATTTGTGCTGGGAAACGAAATCTAGTTTACAATAGATAACTATAGCGTAATCAAAGATCGGCAAAAGAAGGGATTTTATCAACCTCAGTTTGGTGTTATAAGGTGTAAAACTGGATAACAGCCACAGCTTTCGCAATCCTCCATAAACACGAGCTATAATACAGTTGACATGATCAGTGGCGGAAAGGGACCGATTTAATTTATATCCAAGACTTACAACGGTGTCAGATAATGTAAGCCTCGTGGAATTGAGGAAAATGGGCGGTAATTCTTCAGCATTGTATAGTTTTTTTGAAATCAAAATTAATTGACTCTTTTTTGGATTTAAAATCAGTCCATTATCTACAGACCATTTTGCAATGAATGACAAGTCCGAATTAAATCTGGCCACAAGGTCTTCCACCAACCCAGACGGTCGAGAGAGGTATATCTGCGCATCATCAGCATACAAATGTACAGATGTATTTCGACACACTTGTGGTAAATCATTAATAAAAAGACAGAAAAGGATTGGACCCAGAACTGAACCTTGGGGAACTACACAGAGTATATTTTTAGGTTGGGAGTATTTTAGATTAGCAATTACTCTTTGAACGCGATTAGTAAGGTAGTTCCTAATCAGACACGCCGAGGAATCACTCAAACCAAAGTAAAGTTTTAATTTTGTGCAAAGAACCTCATGACTGACCATATCGAAGGCCTTCGAGAAGTCCAATAAACAAAGCAGTGAAAGATATTCCTTATCATATTGTATTCTAATATCGTCAAGCACTTTGATCATAGCTGTAGAACAGCTATGGCTAGGACGGAAACCTCATTGTACTGGCGATAATAAATTAAAACGGTCGAGATGGTTAGAAATCTGTTTCGCAAGAATTTTTTCAAAGATTTTTGATAAACAAGGTAAGATACTTATTGGACGAAAATCTGTTACTAATATGGGGTTATTCTTTTTGGGCACAGGTATGACCTTTGGCTTTTTCCAACAATCTGGAAAAGTTGAAGAGGTGATGCATAAATTAAACACATGTGTTAGTGAACTAATTAAATGGGGAAGTATTATTTTTATAAAACGTAAATTGATTCCCTCCTCACCTACCGCATTAGATTTAAGGGCACGAACCTGCTGTATTACATCCTCTTCGGATACAACTTCAAATTCCATAGAGGTTGATTCACAAAAGAATAGCTGATTTTTTGGCGAAAACGACGAATTGCTACTAGGGTTGGGGGAAAAGGCTTCAATCAACTCATCAGCATCAGGCATTTTCGTTACTAATCGACTTTTTCCAATTCCAATGGAACGCAAATTAGCCAAAAGTTTCTTTGACGGTTGATCAAGGCTAAGTTTGGAAAGAAAGTATCTTTCTTTAGCTCGTCTGGTGACAAAAGAAGAGTAATTCCTTGCTCTGAAAAATACCTCCCAGTTGTGACGGGTAGACAATTTTTTAAAATTAGCATACAGTTTTCGCCGTGCTTTAATAGCATTATGTACCTCGGTGGTAAACCATGGACATTTACTGTTGCGCAGTGTAACAGTCTTAAGGGGTATATGTAAACAAAAAAGATGATTAATTAGGGTCTGAATAATTTCTACCTTTTCATTAACGTCCGAGGAATAATAGCAGGACTGCCATGGTAGGAGGCTCGCTTGATGGTGAAGAATGTTATAGTTAATTGATGCAAAATCTCGAAATTGAAAAGAGTTCTGCTGATTCACCCACGAAGATTCGATACTGGGTCGAAAAAAAGTAAGACTCATAAAAACATTAAAAATGTCCAATGCAATTACACCTACGTCAGTAATACTGTTGCACCAATTGGAATAATAAAAAACAAAATTACCTTTTTCAAGATTTGGGTGTAACTTTTGATCCACATACTGTCTTCTGTATGTGATTTGTAAGTGTGCCAGACTTTGTGCTATACCCGAAACATGATTTCGAAAATCAATCATTAATGAACTGCCGCAACATCCTTAGGACCAGAAATACGTTTTTTCGCAGTCTCTATATGGTACCATCAGCGGTTGAATGTTCTTTATGTTATCAATTTTCTTCTGACCACGATAACATGTGGTCCGGAAAATATCCCAAAGAGATCAAAGACATTCTCAGCACATCTGTGTTAAATTTGCCTTTTTAGCCTAGCCCGTATTACCTCTTGACTAAATGTATATAGCAAGAAAAACCGCAAGTAAAGGCTTAAGAGTTTTTATTTGTCTTGATACCCTTGCAATAATAAATCATGTCTAAACTCCAAAACTCAATTTGCAAAAGAGATTTCAGCCAGCAGTGAATTTTCTTGGCACGTCTCTCACGAAAATTTCAACCGAAGTTTTGTATACTCCTATACCTAACCTATCAGATGCTGTGCTGGGAAAGAGCATACTGTAATAAATTGCATATGCTGAAAGCCACAAAAATATGAATTGTATAAAGGTCAACACTTTTTGGTGTATACAGCAGTGAGAGCATAGTGTGTAGGTAATGCTATCCACTTTGGAGAACGAAAATGCAAACAAACATTTGGTTATAGATAAATGAAAGGATGAAATTCAGTTCCCTGCAGATAGGGGTATTGAAGAGACAACAAAAAAAAAATTCGAGCAATGGGTATAGATTTTTTATTTTTTTCGTCGTTTCAATAATAAATGTGTCAAATGGAAGTATGTGCTTTCTAATAGCTACCAACTACGAAATATTATTTTAGATGCCATCCTAAGACGGGACACTTCCTGCAAGTGCATTTATACTTTTCCGCTTCCATTTCGAATTAGGTAAGTACCTATTTTAATAGTAATGAAGCTGGAGCTGTATACTTTTCAATGGAGTATGAAGTCTAGGTAAGGTAGGTAGCTATACTTGGATTTTTTTTATATAATAATATTTTATGTATTGCACAATACCTTACAATTTTGTGTCCTTGGATACTTGCAGATAGATGTTATTTCCGCAGTAAAAGTGTTGTGCAACAAAAGTAGCTTTTCCTGTAACAAAAAGAGTTTTGCAAGAGTGATATCCTTGCGGTTGGCTAGTTTTACGCCCTGAATGGCGCTGTCATATGTCGCACTTCGTGGAATAATCTCGTTCAGCTTATTGTTATTTTTATTTTTTTTATCAAGAGTACATATAGAATTGGCATAGCTACTAGATTCTGTCTGTCAGTGGCTATCGATTGGTGGTTGGATGTGTTTGAATAGGGTAGGCGCTGGTATTAACTTGCAAGTGTCTCAAATACATAAAAAATGTGCTAATTCTACCTCCCCGTGGTAGCCACCGGGTGCTGGAACTGGTCTTGATGCTCCTGAGATCGACTTGCTAAACTTACAAGCATGAATGTTGAACACGAAGAAAATAGCAACACTACGAGTACCTATAGTGCTCTGTTGGAAAGACTGACTGATCTATTGCGAGTCTTAGAAGTCTTAAAATGAGGAACTCAGAAAGAGGACGTGCTGCATATAAATTCTGAATGAATGAAAATGAATGAATGTTGTCGTCTATACAGTCAAGATGGCAGTTACCTTATACTGGAGCTATTTCGACTTACTGGAAGGTTAAAGCTGATGCCAGTAAGGATTTTTCAGGACTACTCGGGGTGCTGTGGATCAGTGGTTAGTGTGTTGGACTACTGTACAAGTGATCCCGGGTTCGATCCCCGGAAAAAACTCGTCTTAAGGTTTTTTCCACTGCGCTACCTTTCGCGAACGTCTGACAAACATCCGAGAGTAAAACTGTTCTGAAAAAGCGTCTCAATTTAGCTGTTCGAACTCGGCATAAAATTGTAGGTCCCTTTCAGCCCCAAAAATAAAACCTCACACAAACGAATGTTTATGAGAAGCTAGGCCTAGGATATTTACACGCCTGTTACGCTAACTATTTTTTTGGTTTTTTAGTCAGGGTTTTGAAATAGAGATGATGGCGGATGAAGCTTAATGGGCCAAGGGAAGCACTCATATTCCCGAAGTGGGGGTTACAATACTGACACCGGAATTACCGACCCGCTGTCCTAGGGTCAATCAAGGGCCTGGCCTTTTGGGTTGGGGGATGGTGGGGTGAGGTTAGCTACCCAACCACAAATGAAAAAATTGTTGCAAAGCAATCAAGAACCTCGGATAATGATGAGTTTAATGTTGACCACCCTGCTAAATGGAAAATGGATAAAAGGCATAATGATATTCGGATTTGCACGTAGAATATTTGGAATTTGAACAGTCCGAGTACAGCCGAACAATTAGCGAAGATCCTCTGCGGATATAACTGCCATCCGGGAAATACGCTGGGATCACAGTATCACACTTTGATATAAATTACGGCGACTGCTATAGAGGGCAGTGAACTTTTTTTGGAGTTTTTGGTTACGTTTTTTAGGGCGTTTTTAGATATTCATGTCATCTTTTGGTGCATTTTCTTTGGGGAATTTGGCGGCGAGTTTTCGTGGCATTTTTGGTGAATTTTTCGGACCGATTTTTGACGTATTCTGAGGGCTTTCTTGGTGCATTTTTATTAATTTTTTTTGTTTCGTGGCGTTTTTGTTGTTGCCGTTTTTGGTACGTTTCGAATTTATTGTTGAGATTTAACGACCAAATATTACAAAATAGCATAATAACCATAAATTTGCGATTGTCCAAAAATAAAAAGAGGACGGTCGCCATAGATAGTTGGCATCAGAACTGAATTAACTTGTGTTCTACGCACCACGCCTACGGCTGCACTTGAGGGGTTTATGTACCTACCTACTTTTTAACACCGGACTAAAAATAATACCACTAACACTGGGCTCTTCAAAACCAAATTTGTGAACTTGTTGAATCGACGAACAAACTTTTCTATTGGTAACAAATACGTTTGCTGGCTGTGGTGTTGCAATTTGCTGCTATGTGAATTTTTGACGTCCATCCATCGACTATTTTATTGCTGCTAAAATGCTTGGAGGCGCTGTTACAGGCGCTGCTGGAGGCCCTACTGCTGCTACTACTTACGCCCGGTGGGGTGTCTCACCAAATTTGTCTTCAAGGAGCATTTGATATATTCAACATAACCGACGAGAGAATTAAAGTTAATTGCCTACTGCATTGGATAGGTCCTAATACATTTGACCAACTCTGTGATGGCATTTCCCCAGCTACGCCTGAAAGCCAAACATATGATGAATTGGTTAAGGTGCTCAAGGAAGTTGCTGAATACTATAAATTCCATCATCGTGAACAAGTAGAGGGTGAATCAGTTCGAGATTACGTGGCTACCTTACGGAAAATGGCTATCCTTTGAATCTTTGGGTCATATATGATAACCGCCCTACGAAACCAACTAGTCTGTGGTATAAATGACAAGCGAATTAAGGATCGGTTTCTGGAGACGAATGGTCTCACTGCTATTTTGGTAAAAAGAATGGCTTACTTGCATCAGTTGAAGTATAGTTGCTGAATGCTAAGCCTGACAGAATGTAAGTGTAGATTATAAGGCACTCGGATTGTGTAATCTTTGCATAAAATATTCTATATCTCAAACAAATTATCAAATCGAATTTTGAATATTTTCCGCTCAACAGAATAATTATAGACAATATATATATAAATTCAAGATGCCCTAAAGATTTTTATCAATTCGTACATATTTAACAGGCAAAAGCAGAGTAAATTACATTTACATGTTTTATTACATCACCCGAAAAAATCAATGGAAAGCATGTTTTTTTTTTTTTTGTTGGGTTTTTATTTAGCTTTGCTTTGTTTTGCCTTCCAATTCCATGGGGTGAATATGTATTTTCCATTCGCCATTCTATTGCGAAACGTGCGTGAGCATTGTTAGCGCGGATGCCCTAGATCTATAGTGCAAATAAGGACACAAATAAAAATTTAACTCCAGGCGGTGATTGATTTTCTCTCTGCTGTTCGTATAGTCGTATCTGTTGGGGTTCAGCAGCCTTTAGGGAGTCGTGCGGGATTTAAGATATACATATACAACAATAGGCATATTTAAATAAGATACCTTTGGTTGATCGAATAAGTCTACTGTAAGAATTTACGAATTTGTTTGTATACCTCCGTATCTATTTGTCCGGAGATCTACAAAATGTTTTTGTATAGGCCAATTTGAGTTCATATCACGTCTTGCCAGGAAGATAACTTAATTTTTCTATTAGGTATGGTTCAGTACCCTATAGTAGATTTATTGGTGGGGAATATACGAGAATGAGAACATTGATGTGCATATATCATTGATGCATTGCCTTAGGAAAATACTAAATAATTTGCGGTTTATTGTTACATATCTTCAAATTCAGCGTAAAGTTACATCCCACAATCGATCAAATATTCACAAACGCCAAATCCTGGAGAAATCCCAAGAAGTTCAATTCGATGTCTAATATCTCTTTACAGAATACTGTAGAATTACTTACAGCCCCGAATGATATTGAAGTCATTGGTAAAGCTTATGGGACACGAATCAAAACATGTTTTAGACGTCGATAAGGGCAAAACCAAGTATGTATACCTAAGCTACGCATGAAGGGACAAACAACATCGATGAATCGGACGGACCTTCATATAGTAAATAGCTATAACTTTGGGGTAGTTAAGGAACTTTATGTACCTCGGCTTCGATATAAACTCTGAAAATTGCATCACATCACAAATATTTTTCTTTGACATATTGAGTATCTACTAAGGAGTAAGGACTTGTGAAAAAGCTCATATACCTAATCCAAGTCACGCTATCCTACGGTGCAGAAGTTATATGGGTCTGTATTTAGTGGGAGAAGAAGATTCGCCTTTTTCGGTTTAGACAAATGCTGTTTTCCACTTTCTCGGGAAGAGTCCAGAAGAATAGGAGATTTTCCCTTTTTTAGGGACGTTCTGGACAAATGCTTCTTTCCACCTACACCTGGAAAGAGTCCAGAAGAATAGGACAGATAAAAAAGCTTACGCAGTGGTTTTGCCAGAGTGGAAAACACCTCTTCAGAACGAAGGGAGAGATACAGTCTGTGTAGAGCCGACAGCTGGAGTGTCATTGTAAATGTGCGCTGGGATCATTGACGAGGCCGAATTCTTAATATTTTCTACAAATGACCAAAAGTTTTTACTACCCTTGGCACATTTTTGTATTTTATGCCTCAGCTTTTGGTCTTATGAGATTTTGACACGCTTAATAAGGACATTGCACTTATTTCGGTTTTCCTCAGAAGGGTTGGCTTTATAAGTCCGAAAACTTAATCTAATAGCCTCCTTACAGCTCGATTGGTACATACCACGCGTTTTCTTTTGGTTCAATACCCTTTATCCTATTAGGTATAAAGTATAATGTATAAGGGATTCCATACCTCAGGTGGACTATAGTTGACTTACCTCAGCAAAGATCTGCGCACAAATTCCTTCGGCTACTGTCTGTATAGATTGTTGAAGCCCAGTCAAAATCGTGGGTATTGAAATCGCCCGTAACGACGATTTCTATGTTGGGGTACAGGGAGACAATTC
Source organism: Cheilosia scutellata (assembly GCA_955612985.1). Lineage (NCBI taxonomy): Eukaryota > Metazoa > Arthropoda > Insecta > Diptera > Syrphidae > Cheilosia > Cheilosia scutellata. Next base: position 79,400,625 of record OY015313.1, on the reverse strand, counting down.
TGGCTATGGAGTCGACAGCTCATCGAACCCATTACAAGTTCAGTCGCTGCCAAAGCTGGGGCTTCTATAGATAAAACAGTAATGAAGTGTTTGCCTACGGTACGGACATGGAATTTAAGCCATTTCAAATTAGATTCCGGATTTGGAAACATGTGCTGCATGCGCTTGTCAATGTGTCCCAAAATCCATGAAACACGCGATTTCTCACGCTGTTACAGATAGAGGCCAATGACAGACGCATGACAGGCAAATACACAACGTGACAAGATGACACGTTTGGAACGATTATACTTTAAAGCTAGGTACTTTTGGTGATAGTTTGTCGGAGTCGCAAGTCCCCTTAGGCCTACCGCTGCTGGGTTTTGAGTGCCAACAGCATCGGCGATGCGATCACACAGTTCGGCGGCGCGCGGTTATATAGCACGAGCTTGCGTTTGCTCGCGCTATATAACCTTCAAGTACCTAGTGCCATATGCCGCGTGACACCCTGTATGACAGACGATCATACAGAATGACCACTTTAGGGCGAAATTTGACATAATAGTGACGTCAGCATATCACAGAATGATACGATTGGTGATGTATGCAATCGTAATTTAGGGTGTTTTTTTTTTATGTGTAATAGAAATTGACACCCACAATTCTCGTTTCACAGACACATCAAATATGTTCATATTTATTGATAGCAATTTACCATTATAATGCAATTTATTTTCAGAATTGCCATTTTCACTCAAATTGACAGCGTTTGACAGCACGCACTTGAAACCATCTATTCCCGCATACATCCCGAGGACATTTCCAACTGCAATTTACAATATTAAAAAAAAAAAAAAAAAAAAAAAAACTATCTACCTCTATAGGGTTTGCATTCACATCACAAATCCATTGAAGCAATTAATTTGCTCTGACAATATTTAAACGTAGTAAGGGCCAACCGATTGGCTGTTATGAAATAAAGTGAAGCCAATGATGCGAATGTATATTATGATTGAAATTTAATTTCGTGGCGATATTTACAATATACCAGTACACGATAGATTGTTTGCGAAAAAAAGGATACAAACTCAAAAAAGTAAACCTACATGTTATTTATTTACATTTTATTCCAGAGCTCATTGCCACTTTCGAGAGAATTGCAATTCGTTTAATTGCAAACTATTTGAAGTGAACTGATCTGTTAATTTCAATAAGGTAAATAATATCGAAATCGAATTCAAGTGCGTTCTAATTAATTGCTACTTTCACTCCAATGGTACCAATGAAATTTATCAATTTTGGGCTAATTTTTAAATGATAACGCTTCACCCTCTTACCCGCACTTGTAACATCAAAAAGGTAAATATAAACTGACAACAAAGAGCAGCACTCGATGAAACAATGGTATTGCTCCAGAGTAAAAATAATCGGCAATTGGATATACCTAAGTGCATAGAGTACTGGGTGCAATGCAAAGTCTTTTGTTTATATGTATCTCTCTATGAATTTGTTAGTTAGTGAATATATGACCAAAATGTCGGATTCTCGTATCTACTTATGAACGGAGTTGGTATGTAGATCAAGAGATCCTATCGCAAATAGTCTTCTACTTCCCAATTAAGCCAGGCTTAGTTTAGGTTAGGTTCTGTTGCTGTAGGTGTAGCGTCTGTTACTATAACGCTATCCAAATTAGTGGCAGCGCAGGGTCTACCCCGATATCTCGAAAAAAAAATCTAGAAAGCATAATTTCGAATAACTAAAATCTCAAAAAAAAAAAAATCTCGAATTATCTTTATTTATGTATACTAGCTGACCCGGTAAACGTTGTTCTGCCTAAAAGAGTTATTTTAAATATTTAATTTATTTTTATATTTTTGTTCAATTATTTATTTTAGTAGGAATGAAGGCGGTTAGCTTCAGTGGTTCAGCGGCCATTATCGGACTTACAATCTTACATACGCACCAACGTTTTTATATAGGTAATGTAATATAACTGTACCCGCCCGGCTTTGAACGTGCACATAAGTTGTATTGCTTACTTCCTTAGATGGCGCTACAGTCCGGGGTGGACCTGGGCCTCAACCAACATGCCTCTCCAGTTAGCACGATCTTTGGCTAACCGCCTCCAGTTGCGCACTCCAAGTTGGTTGAGGTCCCCTTCCTAAGGCGAGGTCTTCCTCTACTGCGTTGTCCCTCCGGGTTGGAATCGAAGACTCTTCGGGCCGGAGCGTTGGTGTCCATTCGCTCTACATGTCCTAGCCATCTTAGTCGACTGATACGTACTTTTCTGACCAGGTCGATGTCGTTGTACAGCTCGTAGAATTCGCTGTTAAATCTTCTCCTCCAAAGCCCGTCAACGCAAACGGGACCGAAAATCACTCGAAGAATTTTGCGTTCGAAACGACCAAGAAGATCTTCATCCGCCTTTGTTAACGTCCATGCTTCTGCGCCATAGAGTAGGACTGGGATGATGAGGGTCTTATATAGAGTCTCCTTAGTGTTTCTTGACAAGGCCTTACTAGTCAGTTGCCTTCTTAGGCCAAAGAAACAGCGGTTGGCAAGTGTAACTCTTCGTTTGAATTCTGCTGTGGTATCATTATCAGAGTTTATAGCGGAGCCTTCTTCTTGACAGCATGTACTTTGTTTTGCCCTCATTCACCACTAAAACCCTTTTTGCCGCTTCTGTGCTAATACTTGCAAACGCACCAGTAACAGCTCACTGCGTTCTGCCAATTATGTCAATGTCGTCAGCGTATGCAAGTAGTTGCACAGACTTTTGGAAAATTGTGCCCCTGGTGTTGGCTTGCGAGTTTCGCACAATTTTCTCAAGTATGATGTTGAAAAAGTCACATGACAGCGCATCACCTTGTCTAAATCCTTTTTTGACATCAAAGGTCTCGGTGAGATTGTTTCCGACCTTTACGGAGCAGCGAGCGTTCTCCATCGTCATTCTGCACAATCTGACAAGTTTGGCAGGGATGCCAAAACTAGACATGGCTCTGTATAGCTCGTCTCTATAAATGCTGTCATATGCGGCTTTAAAATCGATAAATAGATGGTGAGTATCGATTTGGACTTCTTGGGTTTTCTCCAGGATCTGTCGTAGTGTGAATATTTGGTCGGTTGTGGACTTACCGGGCCTAAAACCGCACTGATAGGGTCCAATCAGTTCGTTGACAAATGGTTTCAGGCGTTCACACAGTACGGCAGACAGGATCTTGTAAGCGATGTTAAGGAGACTGATGCCTCTATAGTTGGCGCAGTTTAGAGGGTCTCCTTTCTTATGGATCGGGCAAACAATGCTGAGGCTCCATTCATCAGGCATACTTTCCTCTGACCAAATTTTAGAAACGAGTTGGTGTATGCTCTCTACCAAGTCATCTCCCGCTGCCTTAAAAAGCTCGGCAGATAAACCGTCCGGTCCTGCAGCTTTGTTTGACTTCAGTTTGGAAAAAAAAAAATTGTATTGCTTAGGTCTTAGATAATAATGTTCTATCGTAAAATACAAAAAATGAGAATAAATCGATTTTCTGGAATTTTATTTCTGAGTAAACCTGAAATACAGCAATACGAACAAAACAAAAAAAGAATCATGAGAATCGCCCCAGCGGTTATCGAGTTACAACGTCATCGATTTTCACCCCATAGAAGATATTTTTTCTATGGGAGGTGCCACGCCCCTTTGTCTAATCTTCAGAGAAGCACTCCTGGGCCAATACCTAAGATTGTCTGTAAATTTGAGCTCAATCGGTTGGGCGTTTTTGTAGATATAAGATTTTGAATGTTTTTTTTATGGGCTGTGCCACTCCCCTTTGTCCAATTTTGACCAATCTTCCCAGGTGTACTTCTGAAACAATACCTAAGATTATCTGTAAATTTGAGCTCAATCGATTTGAGTTTTCGAGATATAAGATTTTGAATGTTTTTTTTTTGTATGGGAGGTGCCACGCCCCTTTGTAACTAAACCCACTAAACGGCCAATCTCGAGTTATGGGATTACATCGCACTTCGGACACTTTCTTTTATATAAATATAGATAATTCTTCTGTCCGTGTTTATTACCGTACTCCTCCTAAATGGCTGGACCGATTTTAATGAAATTTTGTGTGTGTTTTTGAATGTGTCTTGGGATGGTTTATATTCACAATTGGACCCGGTAGGTGGCGCTGCGATCCTATTCCACAAAATTTCAAATAATAACCAGTGTTGCCACTAAAAAAAAGTGAATCCGGTCAAATCTGACCGAATGACCGGATTTTTATTTTCTAAATCCGGTCAAAAAATCCGGTCAATAGTTAAAATGAGAAATTTTGACCTGAAACCCGGTCAAAAATAGAAAATACCTATACCTACCTATACAATTTACGAATTTTTATGTTAGCGCTGCATTATCGATGTTTAGAAAACGTTTTTATAATATGTGAATCTTGAGTTTGTGAACTTGTTTTTTATTTCGTTTGTTTAAAATTTATTGAAACTAATTTTTCAGTTTATATGACATGTTTTAAGTTCTGAAATACACTTTTAGTGCATGATCATACACGCCTTCCAATGAACGTCGTGTCCAGCGACACAGGTAGATTTTGAGTGAGTAGATAAAGGAGAATGGTAGATAGCATAGAAAATGCACAGAAAATCCACTTTCAGAAGATACAAATCTTCATTTGATATTTGCGTTGATAGAGTGAGGACGTCAAAAACGTCAACGTGCCAAATTTTATTTCATTGCAATGACGACGCCTGGTTTTTGTGTATAGCCAAATCGTTAATGGAAATGAAAGTCATGAGAAGATGTGTGCGGCCAGGCCATGTACTAAGGCCGTGTCAATAATTAAATACATAATTAAATAATTATTCTCGGATAATTTTCTGACACTTGAAAAGAGTAGTTCACCAAACTCCAATCTGAGATTTATCGAATTTCACACTCTAATTAATTCAAATTCATTGTTTAATTTCCTCTTCAACATTCTAGCAAAAGAAAACGTCAAGAAATTAGCTTATAAGATAATTTATTATCCTGCTCCCGGAGCAGAATAGGGCAACTTAATTTTTCCGGTCAAAAAAGAGTTTTCCGGTTAAAATCGTTTTTCGTTCCGGTCAAAAAACGGTTAGGCCGGATTTCAAAATTTTCTCCGGCAGAGTAAAGAGATTTCGGTCAGATATGACCGGAATCCGGTCAGAATGGCATCACTGATAATAACCACTCAACAATAAAAAAAAATTAAAAAGCAAAAATCTCATGAATAAAATTTCAAATAACAAACACCACCGATAAAAGCTTGCTTGTCGGTTGTAACTTGTGGGTTATGGGTATGGCCAATTGATCTGTGCTCCTAGAAGCACATTTCCCGCAGTCTCAATTCATTGAATTGAAAAACTGACTAATCATGCCGCTGTTTTTTTAAATTGGAGTTTGGTGAACTTCTTTTCAACACTTCATAATGGTCAAAAAATTAAACGAAGATACCTAATTATTTAGCGCGGCCTAATAAAGTGTAGAAATAGTAGTTTAAAAAAATGTTAAGCATAATCCGTTTCTTTCAGCATTAAAAATTGTCAGGACTAGTTTCTCTTTCCGGATTTTTTCTCGAACAGGCCTTATATATTAACATCTCGAAGCCTCTGTCTCGATGAGGCCGAATGACATATGATGTATGAGGTCTCAATATATGCTGCAGACCAAAATTAGTGCCGTTGAGAACCGAAAGCTATGCGGAAAAAGAAATCGATTATTCAGAAGTTAACAGAGAAAGCACGAGAAGTTAGAGCGGTGATTGACCTGGAAAGTTTACTCTCAATCAACTTTTTACACTCCAGCCAATCTTAGAAAATACAGATCAATGCACAACATCTCTTGATCGAGTTTAAAATCGCCAACTATAGCGCATAGCATAGGTACGCTGGACTCGTATTTGATGAAAGGTTAGTATATATGTAAATTTTGGTACTCCATTAAAGTCGACAAGACCGTTAGTGACCGTACCATTTTAAATACAAGGCAACGAGCTATCATGTAATTCTTCAAGCAATTGTACGTACAAAACTTGAAAGCCAACATTAGTGTTACAAGTTTTCAAAAGTCCCTTTAACTACTGGCAAAAATGCTGAAGATCTTGAAAACGGGAAGAGCGTGGCGATGGGTCTGGCAGTAACAGCAGACAAGACAAAATACCTAATTGCTGTTTTTAAGAAACTACTCTCAACACCGGCGACTCCAGAAAACAGCCAGATATAACTTCGAAGTACTTGAAGACATAACGCTCTTATAGTGTTACAGACAAAGTTCGGTTTGTTTTCCATCTCCATACTCCATCATATAGACTAAGATTCACATATAGCTTCTCTGTACCTCTGGATCATTATTTTCTGTTCCTCAGATGTATAGCAGTTTGCCTTTTTGTACTAAATCCACATACATTGGTGCAGCTCTTAGTAAAGAGGCCCATGTGCTTGTGCGTGTCTTTACAAAAATTTCAAAAAATCGCCGATTGTTGTTGAAGTCGTCGCCATTGAAAGTTGCCCGCCAAACTCTTGTTACACTAGGTAGGTATACTCTTCTTTGTATTGGTGTTCATTTTATACAAATTATACCTATGGACTCTCTCCCCGCGCACGAAACGTGGAAAATTGCATCCAGATATATGTACTTTCGGCGTGTTCACACACTTATCAAGCCATTTAGCAGTTGGACAAGGAGTAGAAGCAGGGAACCTGGGCTGTTGTATTACAACAAGTCACTACATATATGTATATATTTTATATGAAAATAATTACCACATAATATCAAGGACCACCCCAGTTCTGTGCGTGAGCTCGTCTCTGTATGGAGGTTTCTTCATAATAGGCAAAGCGACAACAAAAAAAAGATCCCCAACCCCAACCCATATACTGTGATGTCTGCAGTCGAATACCAACCAGTATTGAGTGCAATCAAATGAAATGTGAAACTTGGATATTTTTGAAAAATTTAATTTTCTTGAATTTCCCATTTTCACTTTATCCATTTTACTGTGGCAGCATCTTGAGGGCAAAAACGAGGGCTGTTCTTCACAACTGAGTGAATATAGGTGTATGCAAACTCCTTATTCAACCTTCATCACTTATAAAAAAAAGAAAATGTGTAGCGGTAATTTAATTTCGAAAGTTTTTTAACATTGCATATGTATGTAGTAGCATATTTTCTCGAGCAGAATCCCGTTTTTTATTTATTCCTTTATTGTTTTTAAATATAGCACGTCAACGTGTCGATTATGACACCATAAAGTTAAACATCACACATGTGAATGAAAGGATAAGTGGTCTCTACTTCCCCGATATGGTGGATGGCCGGCCGGCGGCGGTGGGACTGGACTAAGCAGTACCTACATGTCCACAAAAAAATATCTGATATAGATGGGTTTTTCTTGCTTGATGGTTAACGAGTCATTGTCCTCAAACACACTAACATTATGATGAGTATTGACAAAAATTGGGACAATGTCTACATGTGTCTGTTACTGACAATCTGACATATTTGACATGTCGTTTACTCGTAATAAATCAGCAATATTACTAATTTTAGGCAGGAAAATAAATTACATAATATATATCCATTATGACACCCTTACAGTCCGAGGTTGACCTGGGACTCAATTAATACGCCTTTATTTAGCACGGTCTACGTCTAACTCTCTCCAGTTACTTAATTGGTTTTGGTACGTTTCACCTACGGTGATGTCTTCCTCTACCTTGGATCCGAAGCCTCTTTAGGGTGGGGCTCTAGTTTCCATTCGCTTTAAATGTCCTAGCTAATTTATTGGTAGTCTTGAAACCAGTTCCAAGGCATTCATTTTATTTCAAGTTCACTTCATTACTGCACATCACCTCTAAATCTTCGGGTTCGGAAACGAATAGTTTTCACCTTCTTCTTTTAGCTGTTTTGACGTTTCAAAAATTTTAACTAATTCACTAATATAGCTTAAATTTATATTAATGATTCTATATGTAATTAATTTCTTTCTTGTAAAATACTAGTAATTTCGGCCCAGTTTTTTTTCTATGGAATCAAGGAAAAACTATGTATTGTGTTCCATCGTGTGCTTACACAGCTTTTTAAAGATGTTTTTAAGGTCGAGTTATTGCCGAATTTTTTTAAATATTTAACAAGACTGGCGCATGCATTACATAATTGAAATATGTTAGGGGTTTCTTTTAAAGCTTTTTCTATTACATTGTGTATAAGGTGGTTTATGCAAAAAAATATAGTTTTGAGAATGAAAGGCAGCAATCATGTTTGCCTCCCTGTCCGCTACTATAATGGCCTTTTCGCTTATTTCACATTCAAATTCTGCCAAGAGATTCCTGACTTTGGACTTAATATTCTGACGTTAAAGAATAAAAGGAATGTTGCAAACTATAATTGCACAATCAATGTTCCGCGGGTTTTCTTAAATCTCGAATGTAAAAATCTTGAAAAAAATGATTTCTTCTTTTTCACCAACGATTTTTAAAATATTTCTTTCTTATTTTAAAAAGGTACTCTCGTCTTATCTTTTTTGTTTGCCAAGTTTCTATATATGTACGATACAGGCATAAATTCATTTTCTAGGACTTCATTTAGCTTGTTAAGTCGAATATGAGGCCGTCATTTAAGTCTTCTGTGACAATACTAACCTTGTTTTGAATCCTCGGCAGGTTAGTTTGAAGTTGGTCGGCGCAGGACCAACATTACGGTGGGTAAATTTGTTTGGACTATTATTGGATCCAATATAATTTTTGAAAAAAAAAATTTTCCAATTTTATTACTATTTACCCCGAATTGATCACTCATTGCCTTGAAGTAGTCGGGAATTTCATGTAAAGGAACAAAAATGCTAGTGGTTTGAGCATTCGCATTTGGAGACTAAGATCCAAAGACAAAGATTTTCGCCAATATATCGAAAATAAATAAAAATTTTATTACATATAATAAAACTGTAGGAATTTTCTTTGTGAGTTAAAAACTCGAAAACTACTGGACAAATTTCGATGAAACTTTTTTTTAAATGTTCCTTAAGACTGTAAGACTGCTATAGGCTGTGTCGTTTATAGACACGTCCTTAGGAAAAGTTTTTAGCCAAAATGTATTTTTTGAAGTGAAAATATATACAAATACATACACATATACCTAGCTACAAATGGATGTTTATACTTTTGCGATCGTGCGACACGACAAACAAAAACAAAACAACACTAGAATATGTAGGTATACCTCGCATTCGAAAAGGGCTGATTTGTTTTCGCAGTGATCGTATGATCGTATATTATGATCGTATGCCCTGCCCGATGCCGGATGGTGATGGGGTGGGTGATGCAGGGTATATTAATAATCATCATAAGAGAAGAGACGTATAATACAAAACAGGTTGCATTTCAGAATTTCATTCGATATGTGGTATGGTAACAGTGTATGGTTGGGGTAGGTAGTTTTTTGGATTCCATAGGAAAGAAAGTGAATGATATTTGGGTAAATTTAAAGTGGACTGTAGTAATTTTATATATCTAGTTCCAAATATTAAAAAATAAAACAACAACTATTTTTAACCAACACTGATTTGAACTTTATTATAATACTAGCTAATTGTAGGAACAAAACACGACCGCTTCCTTCAATGGTTAATACAGAAGTCCTGGACAAAACATGTCCGACGTCCTCGGTGGTTGAATTGTAAGAGGTTTTCCTTCGACTCATGAGTGCATACTGCACAGGATTGAAGGATCGTGCACAGCAATCGACTTGCATTTGTGTGCGTAGACACTTCCTCGCTTCGACATATATTTTGTCCGTACATGTATGCGGATAGCTTATCGCCATTCGATGTTCTTCAGAATATTGAACACAAAGGAAAGGAAAGAAAATGCAGTAGTATAAAGAAGTGGCAAGATCATGGAGAGGGAGGGCGATGCAGAGGGTGCATATTAAATCGATATCTATACTTATAATAAAACTGTAGGAATTTTCTTTGTCTCCTAAAAGCGCGAAACCTACTGGATAGATTTCAATGAAATACTCAACGTGTAATCTTAAATGGACCAAATATAAGTTTGTTTGTTTGCTAAAGGCGAGCACGGGTCAGCTAGTAGACAGATGTCTGCCGCTATGAACTCAGACAATGACACCAGTGCTGAGATTAAACGAATAATAATTATTGCCAATCGGGATCATGACGTTAACTAGAACGACTAAAATCTAGAATGGTCAAAATCTCGAAAATGAATTTGATGAATCTCGAATGCAAAAATCTCGAATGGGTTAAAATCTAGAAAGTACAAAAATCTCGAAAGACTATCTCGAAAAAATCCAAATCCCCCCATACGCATCGAGATTTTTTTTTCGAGATTTTTGTCATTCGAGATTATGCTTTCTAGATTTTTTTTTTCGAGGTTTTTTTACGAGATTTTTACATTCGAGATTTTTGCTTTCGAGATTTTTTTTTTCGACATATCGGGGTAGACCCTTACCAATCGTTGTTTCTTTGGGTTAAGAAAACAATTGAGTACCAAAGGTTTATATCTCGAGTTTGGCTACACCAAATTTTATGATTCTTTTTTTGCTGGAAAGATATTCTTTGTTAGCAGGTTTGTATGTAAACAAAAAATTGGACAAAGGGGCGTGGCACCTCCCATACAAAAACCAAGGTATATCTCAAAAACCACAAAACCGATTGAGCTCAAATTTTAAGAAAATCTTTGTTTTTGGCACAACGGCTATTTCATTAAGTTTGGTCAAAATCGGACAAAGGGGCGTGGCTTCGCCCATACAAAAAAAACATTCAAAATCGTATATCCCGAAAACCACCAAATCGATACACTGAACCAAAAAGGTACGTCATATTAACAACAAAGTTCGTCATATTGAAGAAAAAGTTGTTATTTTTGAGCCAACAACCGTAGTTGTCAATATGATGAACTTCGGTTGTCAATTAAAATTGAATCAATTAAATGTTCATAATGACAATCGCCGTTGTTGATTTGATGAACGCAGTAGTCAAATTGGAGGAATTGATTTTCATAATGAAAATCGCAATTGTTAAAGTGAAGAACTCGATATTCATAATGAAAATCGCAATCGTCAATCTGAAGACCGGCGAAGCAAAATTGAAGAATTCGGTTTTCATAATGAAAATCGCAGTACCTAGTCAATCTGAACATCGCAGAAGTTAAATTGAAGAACTCGATTTTCATATTGACAATAGCCGTTGTTGATTTGATGAACACAGTCGTTAAATTTTAGGAATTGATTTTCATAATGAAAATCATAGTTTGTCAGACGTTCGCGAGAGGTGGCGCAGTAGAAAAAACCTTAAGATGTAATTTGTGTTTTTCCGGGGATCGAACCTGGGATCCCTCGCACAGTAGTCCAGCACACTAACCACTGCGCTACTGCGCCCACATGAAAATGAAAATCGCTATTTTCAATCTAATGAACGAAGTAATTGAATCAAAGAATTCGATTTTCAATAAAAACGTCATGATTTAAAACACCTGCTAGCTAGATTAAGGAATTTATACTTACAATGGAGTGTCAACATATTATATTGATAATACACATATACACACTCCCCGATGACCCACCGCATCGGGCTCATCAGTAAACAAAACCACCACCATACGTTTACCGAGACTATCATGTGTTTCACAGTCAAAAGTGACTGTAAACTATAAACCTAAACGTGTTTTCTTGAGTATTCATATTGACAACTGCGATTGTCCATATTACAACAAAGTTCATCAATATAAAGATTTTGAAATACTGCACTTATGTGTTAGTCGTATTGACAACCCCGATTTTCAATTCAACAAACGCATTCTTCAATGTGATTACAATCAGTGTTGTTCCTCTACATGTCGACTTTAATTGTCGACTTTTCAACGTAGACAATATCGTCAACAACGTCGAAAATGTCAACAATATGTCGACAATGTCATCAATACCTTTCAGATCTGTCAATCTGTCATTCATCTGTAAACTTCAATCGAGAAAGTACACTTTTAAGAATTAATTAAGAATTTCTTTTCTTAAAAATTAAAATCCTGTGTATCATAAATATAAAACTTTAAATATGTCTGGTCGACCAAAAGACAAGTCTTTTGAGGAGCTAGGTTTTGTTTTGGTGAAAACAAACAACAAATATACTCAGCACATTGTACAGTTTTCAGGAAAAATCTTCAAAATACTGCTGAAACCCGTCTTCGCAGACACATGTAAATAATAGTGTATTTTAATTTCCATTGATTTACCAAAAAATTAATGACAAACACAAACTGTGTGGGCGCAGTAGCGCAGTGGTTAGTGTGCTGGACTACTGTGCGAGGGATCCCAGGTTCGATCCCCGGAAAAACACAAATTACATCTTAAGGTTTTTTCTACTGCGCCACCTCTCGCGAACGTCTGACAAACATCCGAGAGTATGACTGTCCTGAAAAAGCTTCTCAATTCAGCCGTTCGGACTCGGCATAAAATTGTAGGTCCCTTCCATTCGTTCCAAAAATAGAAACTCACACAAAACGAAAGGTTGCGAGAAGGTAGGCCTTGGGTGTCTACCGCCTGTTGCGCCGCCTATTTATTTATTTAACACAAACTAATCTTTTAGATGTCTGTTTCTGTTACAAATATTGGTGAAGGTGACAATCAGAACGCAATGGTTATCAATACTATTGTGAGTATTTTCTGGTATACCTACCCTAAGGGAAGAAGACCTATTGAGGAGTAATTCAATTCAAGCATTATCAACAGGTCCAAGAACGCTTTCGGTTGGGTTCTTAATTCTTATATCTTATTGGCAATTCTTCTAAAATAATGAAGTTTGATATTAAGCTTATTAAAAATTAATATAAAGTTGTTCTGTTTTTTTTTTTTTTTTAAATCATAATATAGATGGAGGTGAACATGTTTAGAGCTGAACAATTTTTTTTTGTTAAACATCATAAACTTTGTTTTGTTTTCAAATAAATACATATATGTATACGATATTGAATTAAAAGTTTAATACAAAACTTGCTTCTGTTTTAATGATTTATTAGGAAACTTTACAGGAAAAATAACTAAAAAAACTTGTTCTAATAATTATCTACATTGTCTACGTTGTTAACATGGACATGTCGACAATTAAGAATTGTTTACGTTGAGTTGTCTACACGTCAATCGTGTACCTAGTCTACATTTTTGGTCTACATGGCACAACACTGATTACAATGAAAGTGCGTACATGATATTGACAACTGCGATTGTTAATCTTACAACTTTTTTCATAATGTTTGGTACTAAAAATTGACAACCACCCGTTCTTCATATTGACTATCCGGTTGTTAAATGTATTTGATATTTTGAAAAAATTTTCATCATATCGACATATTTTGTTCGTCAATTTGACAATTTTCAGTTTTAACAGCCACCGATTGTCAATATGACAACCAATATTTTTTTCAGTGTAGAGCTCAAACTTACAGATGACCTTAGGTATTGGCCTTGGAGTGCTCCTGTGAAGATTGGTCAAAATTGGACAAAGGAGCATGGCACCTCCCATACAAAAAAAAACATTCTATCGCCCCTATCGTGGAATCCGCCGGGGGGAATTATTCACGGAAAAGAATATTTTGGTATCGTCAAAATCGCAAAGTGAACAGTTCTCCGCGTGGGTAATGTGTGTGAGTTTCAATGTATCGTTAAAACGTTCAGATCGAATTTTTCCCGAACGGGGAACTGTTCTCTTTGGGATTTTGACGATACCAAAATATTCTTTTCCGTGAATAATTCCACCCGGCGGATTCCACGATAGGGGTGTATATCTTATACCTCCTATACAAAAAATATCTTCTATGGGAATTGCCGCTTAATAAGTAGCCACTATCCGCTTATGATTGCCGCTCAGTGCGTGGCCTTGGCCTAAGTAAGTAAGTAAGTAAGTTTTTCATAGGGGCCCTGTTCATATTGTCCCTTGCGTCCTTCGATGCCATCTAACTATACTTGTAGTGTGTTGGTAATAACAGTATTCGTATAAGGTCCTGAATAGTCAGTTTCCAACTGAGCTTACTATAAATAATTATAACTTCAGAGATAATATTTTCAAAATGCCGAGGTTATTTTAATGCGACAGGTTCCATCTATAATGGACATTGGACATCAGGGACTCCCCTCCGGAGACCATACATATGGGAATTCCTTAACAATCGTACTTCTGTATTAAAAGGTGCCTTCTAAGTATTGCAACCACATCAAAGTGGTGGCCGTACTCGTATGTCAGAGATGATGGTGTGTACGGTTTCTGAAATCAATTTGGCGTTTTTAATATAAATAATAAATATTATAAATATTTTTAATAAATATCTTAATAATTTTTGGATTGTTTTATTTCTTTTAGACAGGTTTACTGCAGTGGTGGGTATCAAAGCATCGGCCAGGCCAATGATAACACTTTTACTTTTTTTGTATAGACTTTCTGATCCATGTATAATTTTCTTTAATTGTACACATTAAATATTGAAACTCTATACCGATTTTAAGCTTGTTAAAGCAAAATTGCACAAAAAGTCTAATTTTAGTCGTCTTCGTACACAATTTTGTTGGAATTTACATATTATGCGTCGAATTTTTCTACAAATTTGAACATAAAAGGTTTGAATTTACACATTTTATGTTGATTTATAAACATTTCTTTCTGAAATTCTGTTGAATTTTAAACATTAATTATGTAAATGTACATTTAATTTGAACATCTTAAGTGTAAACGCATTTATATTTAATTTAAATTTACACAACAAAGATTTAAGATTTACACATTAAATATTAAAAATTGATACGTGCGTAAAAATACTGCAATTATGGTAGGCAAGTAGATTCCTCGCTTAATGATAGTAAAATTACACGATTTTTTTTGTAGAGTGTAGATAATGCCATCTACCCTCATATGGAATGCACAATACATATAAACATTCACTTAACCGCATACATTTAAAAGAGTAAACATATGCAGATGAATCCTTTCATATTCATACCTATACATTATGTGTTCATCAATTACATGATGGATTCGTTGTACTAACGTTCAAACACAAAATTAATTAACTAAGCGACATACCTAATCTTATTTGGAAAATCCGTTTTAATGTCTAAATTTGGCACACAAACACAACTTTCCCCACAAAATACATTATGGTAAATTTCCTTTCTCGAATATAATTATGTATGTACAGCCGTTGGTTATGCAATTGAGTACACATACTGATACATTTTTGTAATGCCATTCCAATTAAACTAGAATAGAGAATAATATCCCTTCAGTGTTGAAGTACCTAGTACAACTAAAGTAACCTTTCAATATTTTCGGAAATTATTTTTGACGATTAAGGCAGATGTATCTTTTCAAACTATTCCATTTGCCTAAAGTGGGATGCAGTCGTGTAAGTGTTCGACCATAGTCGCAAATTTTGGAATTAATATGTACATTTTGTGACAGAATTAAGGATCGATCTACCATCTTGAACAAAACCGAAAGGAAAAAATCAAAAATATTATATCCTTCATTCAGGAGGCGTGGTATCCGCCCACTTTTTAAAATCGTTTATTATTTATTTGGGCCACTTCCGATTGCCGCAGAGTGGTGAAATTTGGTAGAGTGGTAAGTTTTTCGTTTATAATTTATTTTATTCCATAAATTGAAAATTTAACCAGTGAACCTACCAATTCTTTTAACATTGAACCTTCTTAAGCTAAGAACTTGACATACATTTAGATCTCATTACTTTTCGTGGCTGGCTTGTTACACACTTAATTATTTTTCTATACATAAGAGAACTTGGCTCTTTTATTACACCTATGTTTTTGGTGTGATTCTATTTTCAATAAAGAGATGATGATCCAAGTTAAACTTTAGGTAGTTTATTATTCAGAAGTGAGAGATCCCTCATGGAAAGAAGGAAGAGGGGAGCTGTTACTCGGAGAGTATTCATACTTTATAGCCATAAAAGCAATTCGGAGGTGAGGACCTCTCTTCATCCAGGTAACATCGTCCAAGGCAACTCAACTCATATAACTCGACCATAAAAATCTATTTGTCTGATCCTACTGAGTCTTAGCACATTGGGCACCGAAATCGAGGACTGAAAAACCAGACTTTTCATGGTGATCGAAGTTTGCCTGTAATTCGCCCACGACAATCCTACACGGGAAGTGACAATCAATAAATGCCGATTAATTGAGCTTCGTATCCATGATAAGGTTAACATGAGGTTATTATTAGGAACAAGGAGCCTCTATCGCTTTTTGATACCTACCCTCAACACCGTGCAAGGATTAAAACGTGTGAAAACGGAAACACTCTAAAATGGATGAAAGACTTCAGTGCCAGTACTACGAGGTGGGTCAATAAGTCCCTGAAAAATCAAATAAGTAACACTCTTTTCGGTATAAAAATATTTTATTTTTCAACATAGTCTCATTTTAGTTCGATACGCATCATCCAATGTTTCTCCAAATTTTGTGTGCCCTCCAAATAATTCATTCTTCATTCGACCCAAATTATTTCCTCCGAGCCATTTCTTTATGTTTGGAAACAAGAAATAGTCGCAGGGGGCTAAATCTGGGAAATATTCTGGATGAAGGAGGAGTTCGTAGCCTAACGCATGCAATTTTGTCATTGCGATTGCGGACTTGTGCGCCGGTCCGTTGTCTTGGTTAAAAATAACTTTTTTCTTCGTCAAATGCGGGCGTCTTTGCTTCAAATCGCCTTGAAATCCAGCAATCGGCGTAATATGCGTCGGTCGGTGATCATTTTACCCATTTCAAGGTGATCGAAGTGATTAACATCGCCAGGAGATTTACCAGGAGAAGTCCATTGTTTTGAATGTTCCTTGGTTTCTGGTATATTTTGCGGTGAATCCAGCTTTCATCCATGGTTACAACTACACCGTCCATATATGGTCCATTCTGAAAATCCAATTTTGGATGTCGATAAATGCCAAATTACGCGAGTTTTGAGCTTGCAAATCTTGGATCGTAGCTGGCTTATCGGCGAAGGCTTTTGACTACACATAAACCCAAAGAAAAAAGTCTAAAGGTATGATATGACATGATCTAGGTGGGCAATTGACAGGTCTGAAACACGTTACATAGCTGTCAACCAAAATTATTTCTCAAATTCGCGCTGTATGTGCCGTAGCCCCGTCTTGCTGGAACCAAGAGGAAACGTTGTTGAGGTGTGAGTCTTTCCATGATGATATGTCAAACAATGCGTGATCTGTCAAAAGAAGCCTATTGAAAAAAAAACCCTGATCACAACACCGTTCTATATGCCATACGACGATGCAACGGAAGGACCGCCATCTGCACTCAAAGACTGGCTTCTGTGGTATGGATAGGAATATGAATTTGTCTTAGGTTTATTCTTCATTCAAATATACCTAGTAATCTGGGGACTGATGCTGTTTTTAGAACTTCATTGGGCCTTAGAGAGCTCTAAATATCTTTCGGGATATTGAGGAAAAGTTGCAAAATCGAAAAGGGAATAGCATCAAACTTGTCCTTGCATTTGCTTTCAGACTCTGCCAGGCAAATTGTTATAGAATTTCTTAAATATAATTAAATTACTCAAGCAGCAATCTAATTATAGACGGTATCCGCAAGTTAAATCAACCATTCTATTCTCGCCTCACTGACGTGTACAATAAATGGTATCTGCGTAAATTGGGTACCCCTCTGCGACCCACAGATATGCAAAATACATATACACAATCTGAGATCTAAGGTATTATACACACAAATAAATATTTCCATTATGTATAGTTCAATACACATATTGCAAAACCATGACAAATGGGAATACAATGTCGTTTTTTTAGATTAATGTGACATTCTGAGCACATGTGGCCCGGATTTGTTCCATAATAGGATTTTAAATCGTTTAGAAAAGCTTCACCATGCTGTGTTCAGTTCAGGAGAAAAGAAAGAAGACAAGATGAAAACCCTTTATCCACATTTTCAATCTTGCCTCCAATTCACAAAAGCCTTCGTTCAAGAAGAAGGGTAGTTTCAGTTTCGATATTTCTCTTAAGAACTTTTGTCTTTTCCTTTGTATTATGATATAGAATACTACGTGAACGACACATTCGCCAAAACAAAGGAAATTAAATATTATCTCGTCTAGCTAATGTTGTTGTACTTAAGAGAAGTCAAAATATATACATACATTTAGATGGACAATTTGAGAACAGCTTTAAAGGGGTGAACGAACAGCCAGAGAGTAGGTTGTTGGTATATACCATCATGCTCGTGTACGTAGATTAAAACTTAAATTGCTTAACTTTTGTTCGTGCTCTGGAAATCACATATCATATTAGACTGTCCGACGTTGTAGCGAGTTTTAATCCCCAATTAAAAAAGGATTTATCGTATGCCCACAGGAAATCATTGTTGGAGTAAGATGCGTATCTCGGACTACAGGGCTGTGGTATAAAGGACATTAAGCTTGTTAAATCCGAAAGTAAATGGTTTTGATTTTTAAATTTTGAAAAGGAGTTTTAAATTGAAAACAGGAGCTCCGCTGCGAAATGGCTCTGGGGGCGGTGTATTTCAGTTGAAATTGACAACTCTTGAGTGGATTTCTGAATTCTGAGGACAAGGCGAATAAGAAATCAAATTTTTCGTTCTAGTGTTCATTTTTTTTATTGACTTAATTTTTATACCGAGGGGTCTCAGTTTTAAACTTAATTTTTTTACCTGCGGTATACATGTCGCTAAAAAGAGTACCATTTAAATTGTGAGAAATAAAAAATGTACATTAAATAAATATAATATACTTAAAGAAAGCACTTATAATAATCTTTCTTATATCGAAACTTGTATTTTGTATTGAATTTATAGAAATAAATTATATCTATCTATCTATCTATTTAATTCTTTAGGCACATTTATTTTGAACCAAATTCTCGATTTTGGATGGTTTTATGTGCTATACTTTTTATGTGGTATTAATAATTTATTCTTAGGCCTAGGCCACGCACTGAGCGGCAAGCGGCAAAGCGGCAAAACTCTGATCGGCAAAAAATATTTCAAACATATGAAATTGTATGGGTGTGGCCACGCGGTCGCTGAGCGGCAAACGACGTTTCTGAGCGGCAGAGCGGCGGCGTCGCTCAGCTTTCAATTCTGTTCTCTTATTTTAGTGTAGTGCTGAGCGGCAAGAAAACATCATGTATGTTTGAACGTTTATATCTCGAGTTTGGCAACACCAAATTTTATGATTCTTTTTTTGCTGGAAAGGTATTCTTTTGTAGCAGGTGTGTATGTAAAATAAAATTGGATAAAGGGGCGTGGCACCTCCCATACTAAAACCATGGTATATCTCAAAAACCACAAAACCGAATGAGCTCTAATTTTAAGAAAATCTTTGTTTCTGGCACAAAGGCTATTTTATTAAGTTTGATCAAAATCGGACAAAGGGGCGTGGCTCCGCCCATAAAAAAAAGATATTAAAAATCGTATACATATCTCGAAAACCACCAAATCGATTGAGCTCAAACTTACAGATGACCTTAGGTATTGGTCCTGGAGTGCTCCTGTGAAGATTGGTCAAAATTGGACAAAGGGGCATTGCACCTCCCATAAAAAAAGCATTCTATATCTTATACCTTATACAAAACATATCTTCTATGAGAATTGCCGCTTAATAAATGGCCACTTGCCGCTTATGATTGCCGCTCAGATTTTTGCCGCTCTGCCGCTTGCCGCTCAGTGCGTGGCCTAGGCCTTACACATTCTGCAAAACGGTAATTCTTGGTCTTTGGCACATCTGGTTAACCAACTTTTTGTTAAAGTTTGAATTTTAAAAATAAATTTCTAACCCCTGTTTCACTGTGGACGTAGTTTGAGTTAAACGACAGTATTCTGCCGTAGTAGTCTGCCCCAGTCCCAGATCACTTTTCAAAGCTGCCGATTGTCAAAAACACCAAAAGACAAGGAACGATTTTAGAAAAGTACAATATCTACTTCCAAATTCTATTCATTAAACTTAGTTCAATTGAACTGAAGTTCAGATTACATTGTGAAACCAGACGAGTTGAATTTCGATCTTCGCATTTAAAACCAAGTTCAGGTTCAGTTTGAAATCTGGGGGGGAGGAGCATTCAAATTTCTCAATTTTAAACCGAAATAGCCTAATTTGGATAAATCCCAATTCACAAATTTAAGGAGTGAGTGCACAATTTGAGTAGGTATTGGCGGGTTTCCATTAATAAAATATTTGTTCATTAATATTTAATACATAGCTAATTTTATTAAAAACCAGTAAGACAATTATCTTCGACTATGCCGAAGCTCAAATACCCGGTAATATATTATTGTAAAATAAAAAAATATTTTAGTATTAAAAAATTATATATTTGTATGGGAGGTTTTTATTCGATCAAGCTCCTTTTTTGTCAAAAAATTTTAAATATTATTAAAACAATACGTGCAAAGTTTAAACTTGCTATCTTTACTGTAGCTATTTAAATTTAATTTTTAACATAAAAAGCTTATATAGCTTCTGATATCTGATAATCTGATATTTTTGTATGGGAGGTAGTAGTAGTTTTCATCCGATCTTGCTCATCTTCGAACTTAGCCTCAGTTTGGTGGATAAAAGCTTACATACCAAATTTCAAGTCGATAGCTCTTAAATTACGGCCGTAATCGTGCGGACAGACGGACAGACAGACGGACATCGCTAGATCGACTAAGAAAGTGATGCTGATCAATAATATATATAGTTTGTCATACCTACAACGCCTCCTTATGGGCGTTACAAATGGAATGACAAAGTGAATATACCCTCACCACAGTGTGGTACCGGGTATAAAAATAAATAAATAGGTGGCCCAACAGGCGGTAGACACCCTAGGCCTAGCTTCTCGCAACCATTCGTTTGTGTGAGTTTCTATTTTTGGGACGAATGGAAGGGACCTACAATTTTATGCCGATTCCGAACGGCTGAATTGAGAAGCTTTTTCAGGACAGTTATACTCTCGGATGTTTGTCAGACGTTCGCGAGAGGTGGCGCAGTAGAAAAAAACACTAAGATGTAATTTGTGTTTTTACGGGGATCGATCCTGGCATCCCTCGCACAGCAGTCCAGCACACTAACCACTGCGCTACTGCGGCCACTAATTTTATTAACTTTTTATAATTTGTGTACCCTCTGCATCCCCCCTGCTTATGGTCACTCTATATTTGTTCTTTGTTTTTCTTCATCGCTAAAGTAGAAGGCCATTTTGCATACCTACTTATTAAAAAAAGTTGTTTATGATTTGAAAATAGTTTGATTACATGAATAAGCCAGGCCCTGTGCAAAAAACAAATCCTCTCGGTGATAGTCTTTGAACCAAAGATTCGTCTGAAGTTTGATTCACAGTCAGTTGGTGATTGAAAATCGAGCAAACAGTGCGTCTAGATTAGATGTGGTGGTCGTCTAGAGCTAGACGTCTACTGATGAGCCCACACACAACATCGGGGCGAAACGAATTTTTTGAAGTAGAGGCCAACTCAAATTTAAAAATGTCTGAAAGAAAGTTTCCTCAGAAAAACTCTTTTACAAAAGAATATGTACGTCATTTAACCAACAAAAAAAAAATAAAAGTTTGCTTAGTGCACATATAAACCTCTGCCATAATTAATAATAATCAGTACTGGCAACAGTGATCGGGAGCATTGACCGGTCAACATTTTTTCTGAGCCAGGAGTAGTAGGTTTGCTATCATGTGCTTGCTTCTTAATATCCTCCCGGTTGACACAGGAAAACTTGTATAGTAGATATCAGCTATTAATGACAATAAAATGGCCTTACGAACTAAATTCCACTAAACAAATTCCACTCCCACGTACTAATTCCCATCAAATTTACATATGATATACATATACAAATACATAGTAGTTCATTTATGAACTAACTCCCACGAGGAATTCTTGAATGAACTAAGTCCCAAGTGAGATAATGGTTATTATGCTAAGTTTCGAATGGATTTACAAAAAAAAATACGTATTAACTACAACACTTTATTACTTAACTACAACACTTTATTACTTACTTTCAAATTTCACCCTTAACTGACACTTGAAGGCGATGAATTTCGAATTATATATTGCCACTGAAGTTTTGGGCTTTGCAAAAATATGCCGGATGTGAATACAGATCCGGATTTGGGTAGTCATTTTTGAGAAATATTCATAAAACGGGAATGTTCGAGTTTTCTGAGAAAATTAACTACGTTATGGGTTATAGAATGCTTATGTTGTCTTATGTATTTAGTTAGAGCGGTTTTTTGTAAAATTATGCTGACAAATGTTACAACTTTGGATTCGAAAAGCACTGTTACTAAACTGTTTAGCTTAAAACTGAGCAAATGGTATTACTATGAATTTAAGCATTACCTGCCAGTTACATTTTTATCATAATCAATAATGGCGTTTTTGAGATATGAGCACTTTTTTAAAGTGAATTTGGGTGAATATCAAAGGACGCAGTCTTTTTAGAGAAAAACAGAGTTTGCTTTCAAGTTAACAATGACGTTAGTATCTTAAAAATAAGTTTTTGATAAAATCTTTTGTACAGTTTTCGAGAAAAATCCAATTTTCAAAAGTGTCGTTGCTGGGCTTTTTAGCAAAACTGGGTATGCAGTCATGTTAAGCATATTTACATTGACTCAACTATCAATTTTGGTTCAAATCATTAGAGCCGTTTTCGAAAAAATCTAAATTGTTTAATATTTCGTAAAACTTTTATATGGGAAGTACCGTTAATATTGAGGCTAGAATTAAAAAAACGCCTCTTAGCGGGAAGCGCACAAGCTCTAAATACGAAGTTTGAAACAAATTCGCAATGGGACAGACAGACTTACGGATGGACAGAATTGCGAGACCCTCTTTTTTTAATTCCCATATCATCGGAATATAAGAATTGATAAAAATCTCGAATTCGAAATTTTGTACGAAAACAATATTTTTCCCTTATCTACTACGTATACGAGAAAGTTAAAAAGAATCATGAGAATCGGCCCAGCATAGAAGATGTTTTTTGTATGGGAGGTGCCACGCCCCTTTTCTAATTTTGACCAATCTTTAAGGGAACGCTCCCGGGCGAATACCTAAGATTGTCTCAAAATTTGAGCTCAATCGGTTTGGCGGTTTTTGAGATATGAGATTTTGAATTTTTTTTTGTATGGGCTGTGCCACGCCCCTTTGTAGGTGCACTCCTGGGCTAACACTTAAGATTATCTGCAAATTTGAGCTCAGTCGAGTCGGTGGTTTTCATGTTAAAAGTAGCCGAACACAAATCAGGATCCATTTCCTATTTTCGCATGTTCCCATTTTGTATGGGAACATTTTTATTTTTGATCCGATCGAATTCAAACTCGGTTTGTGTACTCTATCCGGGGTAGAAACTAGTTTTATATATTTGACTTTAATTCAAGTTAAAATGCATGTATGTTGTATGTACTATACAATAATTTTAAGGATGACTTATGTAAGTTAGTTTCTCCATGTTTATAGATTTAATAACTGCTAGCTATCCTGGATATCGTAGGAGCATCAAAGGCAATTATTGGCGCACTGGCGAGCCTTGGAATTGATAAGTCGATTGGCGATTGGGTGAATCTGTTGCTCACCAACAGGTTCATCAACTCATAGATGGGCGAAGCATCGGTTCGGAAGTTGTGAATGAACTGAAGTGGTGAATGAACTACTTCTAATACTGGAAGGGAAGGGTGCAAATTAATTGCCTATGCAGTCGACATTGCTATCGCGGTTTAATGAGAATGCTCTCTCTAATTGGACCAAAAAATGCGGGCGTCAACCCCCAAAAAACTGAAATGGTTCTCTTCACCCAAAACTAAATGGCACTCTGCTGGTGCTCTCTGACATGGCCAAGTATTTATGCCTCATTCTAGACAGCAAATTGAGCTGGAACCCCAATATACTGCAGAGTGCAGAGGGTTCAAAAAGCCACCACGACTCTATGCTGCTGCAAGAAATCTATTGGTAGCAAATGGGGACTCCATAGGATCAAATTACATACTGGCTTTATACTCGTATATGCGTTATTGGACCTATACTCACGTGAGAAGGCTATTCACTGCAAGCACCTTAGTCGTGCTCAAAGAACGACATGTGTTTGCATCAGTGGACCGATTAGGACCACTCCAACAGCGGCGATGGACATAATATTGTTCCACCTGCTACCGCTAGATCTGTATTGTAGAAAAGTGGCAGCAAATGCCATTCAGTAATAATTTTGAAACCGGCATACTCTCCAGGACTGACTGGGAGAGTTATGTATAGTGTATGATTTTATACAGATGGCTCCTAAACTGAAACAGGAGTAGGGGGTGTTTTCTCCCAAGATTTACATTCCAGAGAATTGCAAGGCCGACGAACTCGCTAGGGATGACACAAATTTGTCGATTCTATCGAAAACGGAGAATCTTTTTATGTCTCTCGCTACGTGTAAACTTTTATTTAAACATAATGCGATAAGCGCCACTAATCGATGGTAGTCACAATGTACCGTGCTCCATAACGAAACAGATCTGGCCCATACTGGATCTCAAGGGCTCCAACAATCTTGTAACACTTAAAAGATCTAATATATAATATAGTTCAGCCAATTATTATAGCTGTCATCACGGGACACTGCATTATTGGGAGACATGCTCTCAGGCTGGGCCTCCCTTCCAACGATTTCTGTAGAAGGTGGATATGTACGAGGAGGAGGAAGACACTATTCTTCACCTCCAATACACGGTTACGTGCCCAGCCCTCTCAGCTCGTATAAAACTATATCTCGGAGAATAGTTCTTCGACAATCTCGGCGAACTCGCTAAGGCAAGCATAAGTTGCTTCCAACGCTTCATTCTCAGCTTCTGCTGGTTCAACAGGTATCGTATTCGTATATCCCGTCCCAACTTAAGTGAAAATTTCTTGCGCAGGTCTCTTCACATCAGGGATTTTATTCTCTTACCTACAACAAAACTACTTTTCCAACCAGAACTACAGCTAAAAAAAATATGTGCGGATTTCAAATATAGTCCGTCCCAAAGCAAAAGAAAGATCCCAACATGCGCAGTAGCACTTTATTTAAGGTACATTTTTTTCTCTTAAGGATTTTTGATCGCATGAAATTGTTAATGCTTTTCTCTACTTTATCGCAAAGTATACCGAAAATTCCATTTAAACCCTTTTAAACACATAGTGGGTTCGACGCTGTTATAGTAAAGTCACTCAGAACTCTGGCTTTCATTACTCAACACATAGCTATTTGAGAAGTGCAACACCCAGCAAATTTCCCTCTCCTTTGGGGTGGGTAAATGTGTATCTTTGGCATAGGCAAACGACACGGTGCTGTGCTGCTGCTGTTAATCGTTAAGAGAAAAAAATGTACCTTAAATAAAGTGCTACTGCGCATGTTGGGATCTTTTTTTTGCTTTGGGACGGGCTTTAGTTCTGAGATCATTAGATTCTGTGGTATCACATTGGAACTCCTCTGGCCTAAGTGAAGCTGCTATTGTTTCGGCCGGCCGCCTAACCTAACCTAATCTAATTACTGCTAAAACTCCAGCGAATACGATTAAATCTGTTCATTTCTTAATTTCTCATAATACGAAAATACTTTTAACCCTTTCGGTACATCTTTTTTGTTCTAAGGTTAAAAAAATATTTTATTTCTTTTTGTTGCTACTTAGACTCCTACTAAAAACATTGTAACATTATTTTTGGTAAATATTGGTTCTAAAGTGGTTTTTGGGAACGTTGCCATATGGCATCAATTGTCTCAAGTGGTAGCAAAATAAATGACAAAATTAATATTTTTGTTTTAGTTTCTTATTTTTATATATTCATTTTTAAACAAAATTGAAAAGAAAAAATTATAATTATTTTTTTTTTAATTAAATTGTATTCTAGAAAAATAAGGATTTTTGAAAATATTTAAAAAACACATATTTTCATATATGTATAAAAATAAAAAAACTAAAAAAATAATAAATTGTTGCATTTATACTCGGTTTCCTTTGTTTACATCAAACATTACAAGTACTACAAATTAAAAACTAAGCATATTCCAAGATAAACACGTGTATTTATACAAAAAAAAAATAAAAAAATAAAAAATATAAAAAAAAAATTAAATATTCATAAAAATCTAAGTAATTTTTTTTTAATTCAAACCAAATTAAAAAGTATTGATATTCAAGACTATTTCTGCATAAAAACACATTTATATTTATACATATGTAGGTATATATATAATTTTATTTATAGAAATGATGCCTTAAAATGCACCTCTAGATAATATTGATGCCATATGGCAACAAAGAAAAGGAAAATTGTGCCAAATTGAATAGACGGAACTTATATGTTTATTTTATTTTTTTAATTGTGCGCCTGATATTATTCAATCAAATAAAATCGAAATTGATAATCTTTTTGACAATTATCAATGTAAAAAAGAAATAATAAAAATAGTCTTCCGACGAAAAAATTCGAACTCTATTGCAGACCGATCTTTCACGAGAGCTAAAAGCACAATGACGTCAACTATCACCCAGTTTTTTTGCTTCTAATTATTAAGCAGATACACTAACAAGTTAATCAGAAAAAAAAAATAGATAAAATATACTCAGAGAGTGAGAATGGGTGTTATGAATTTTCGTGTTGCCATATGGCATCAAAATACCGAAAGGGTTAATAAATAAATTAAATAATTCTATTGTTTTACTCAAATTTAAATAAGTATCGCAAAAGAAACACACGGGCTCTCATAAGATATTTATTTTGAAAGACACATACTAAAAGATTAAACAATATACTTCGGCAGTGTTCACCTAACGCAATGCCTTACAAGTTGAAAAAACATTATATCTTGTATATATGTATGTTAGCTATACATTAAACAGTAATCGCATCCAATTTATAAAAGCATTCTACCTGATCAGGCTAGGTATACCCTCACACGGAGCAAATGACACGGATGGATGTATATTATGCATATGCACTTTTAGCCATATACATCACGCCAACACCAGACTCCGTGCATATTGCGAACGCTGTCTCTGAAAAATGTTTGATGTCAACGATGTTGACGTAGTGCAACATCCTGGTTTAAAAGTATGCGGTGCATAAGGCAAACATTGCCATTTTCACAGGGGATTTTCCTTTTTCTAACTTTGTTTCAGCAAATTATGAGAGATTTTTCACCCAAGTGAATGCCAGCAACTTCTACGAAACTCATACATAATGCTTGCCGCATGGGGAGTATACCTATAGGTACGTATCCTGTGATGATGCCAAAAAAACGTATCGCTCCAGATATTGGATTTTATTGTTGTTGGTATATCCCTGTTCCTTATAAGATGACGAAATACAGGAAAAATAATATATGTATCTTTATTTTTATTTGTATGCGAAAACGTTGACAAGAGCGATTACTATGACGAAAATGGAGAGTATGTGGAAATCGGTTGGGTGTGTATGTGTGTGTGTTTTATTTTGCGATAGAAAATCATTCGTTATAAGCCTTGATTCGTTGCAGTATTATTATAGCCTCGAGACATTTTTGCATGAATAATGCAAGAAACTAATGTCATGGTGTCGTAAAAAATTACCATATGACAATAGGAGCATGACACTTGCTGTGGCATTACTCGAGAGTCGAGACCGACACCGAGCATCGAGGGTGTTTGCTTTAGTTCTGCATGTAAACTATTCGAGTAGGTACTATATGTATGTATACATATTGTGTAGTTTTTCCTGGGGGATTACGCAGGAAAAGACTCAGAAGGAGTGCCTATACTTGCTAACTACGAGTACATTGTTTTATAAAGCCTAATGTTACTGTATTTATGTATGTATGTAATAGAGCCATTAGCACAGGCCTCGGCCTTCATTGAAGCTAAGCTCTGGGCCTCCGGGTATCGTAGAATAGCGCCAATGCAAATGGACAAACTAAACCCGTAATTACAGAGACGTAAATATACAAGGTTCTTACATATAACCATATCTATTTATCAGGAATATAGGATGTGGAATTGTGGAGGTCCCATTTATTGTAAATCTTGAAATTACTTCAAGTTCCAAATCTCTTCCATATAGCTTTGATTTTTGATGTTGTTGATTTCCCAACTCAAGTAGCACACTGGTGTATAAATTGGTGTAAATTCGTAAATTTTGGTGCAAAATTGAGAAAACTGAAGAAAAATTCAAAATTTTGGTGTATCTGTCAAAATTATCGGTATAAAAATTACACCATTGTCTTTCCTGTGCAAAATTTCAACATTTCTTTTGAAATTCGGTGCAAAAAATAAACCGATGTTCAGCTGTTTTTATAATATACCAATAATGGTGCATAAAATTATTCGATTCTGAAACCAACCAACATGGCATATTTTATACACTATATTTTGTAGATATTATACACCATTTGAAATGGCCAACTATATTTCGGTGAAGGATTTACACCCTGTGGAAATTAAATACACCAAACTACATAAGTGTGAAAAATAAGCAACAAAATGTTATTGAAGTTATTCAGTCGCCATTTCATTCTTAACGAGCTCTGCATTCTTAACAAGCACTGTCTTTTTAAATTAACAAATATTAACAAAATTTAGTACCTCGAGTTTAATAATTTAGTGAGGCGGCATAGTATAAAATTGTATAACAATTGTGCACTTTGTGATGAAAGCATGCAATTTTTACCATGGAGGACACATTATATGAAAATGATTTTAAGATATTGGGGCACTTCAGATTGCGCCCTAAAGGGGTAAAAGAGGGGGGTCAAAGTTTGTATGGGAAAAAGCTGAATTTCCAAAATCGAAGAAAATAGTATTCTTTATTTTTCATAGAGAGTACACAAACCGAGTTTGAAGTCAATCGGATGAAAAATAAAAATGGTCTCATACAAAATTCGACCCCCTTTTTACCCCTTTAAGAGCTGAATTTCCAAAATCGGAGAAATTAGTTTTCTTTATTTCTCATAGAGAGTACATAAACCGAGTTTGAAGTCAATCGGATGAAAAATAAAAATTTTCCCATACAAACTTTGACCCCCCTCTTTTACCCCTTTAGGGCGCAATCTGAAGTGCCCCAATATATTAAAATCATTTTCATATAATGTGTCCTACATGGTAAAAATTTCATGCTTTCATCACAAAGTGCACAATTTTTTTACTATGCCGCCTCACTAGAAGTGTTATCGTAGAAGGGAAAACTTTTTAAACAAATTTAAAAACATTGTCAAACCAGTTAACAACATCCAGCAAAGTCATCGAAACTTATTCGGAAATTGGGGAAACATCAACTTTTATATTCGGCCCAAAAACTCTAAAAATGGTTCATTATCTGGACAAAATATTATTATAAATGCACCTAATATTGTATGTATTACAGGCAACTGAAATATCAAGTGAATCAATTTCGAATGATGATTTGGATGATAATGACGAAGTTGCGGAAATTGTATATCGCGAATTGGAACTGTCTTCGGAAGATTGCGTCATTGATGTCATTGATGATGTGAACGCACATATTCATTTCATGTCTAAATTAGCTGATTGGGCTGTTTTATTGCGAACTGAAGGAAAAAATGAACTGCCAAAAGATGCACGTACTTTGCTCCATACAACACGGAATATTGCTTTACATACAATGGGATATTGGTACTATGGCATTGAACTGTTTCCGTATTGCATTTCGTCAATTAAATCAAACAATGCAAGCTCTTCTCAAATTCAATGTTGACGGATTAGGTACCTCTCTTCCGAAGTAGCAAATTCCAATTTTGGCCTACTTTTGTATTTTGTTAACTGAAAAAAATGTTTGGAAATATAAATTGTTCTGAAAGAAAATCTCGTCCATTGTATATTTTTTTCACAGTAAATGCTTGTTGGTTAAAAAAATTCACACAGAGAGGTTGGTGTACTTAATACACTCATTGGTTGAATATGCACCATTGTATACACCACACTGAGAGTTCGGTGATTTTAATACACCATTTGGTAAAATATTCACCATTGAATAAACTACACAGAGAGTTTGGTGTAATTAATACACTTTTTGGTAAAAAATGCACCACACCGAGTTCGGTGTACTTAATATTAGTGCTACAGTGTGGTTCACTTGTTTAGGCGTACAAAAGTTACGATTTATTTCTTGTTTTTTTCGTATTATGTGGAAGAAAGGAAACAAAAAACTTATTTGGCAAAGAAAGATAGGTACATTCATACACTATAAAATAATCATTACTAATTTCTTAATACACCATGCAAAACGTGTGCATTTTTTTTTTTGGTTCACTTGAATAGACGCACCTGTTAGAAAGTCGAAAAACAACAAAACACCAAAATTGTTTGCAATATTTTTATTTATTTTAGTAAATTTTTAGTTATTTTAATAATGTGTGAGGCAGTACCATTGGATATAATCTCAAAAGTTATATTCTTCAAAGAGCCATAATGAACTTTGAAGGTAGGTAATTCAAGGATATATTTTCTCAAGAAGCTTGGATCGCTACAATCAGCTCTTGATTGTGTTGATACTGATTGTTGCCTCAAAAAATTTCACGGGGCAAGAGTTTCAATAAAATTAAAATTAGGCGAATGTGGGGACAGTGCAATATTTTAATATTTTCACTGACAATCCATTATTTAACAAGGCGTGAATTGTGCGTATATGCACGTTATCCTTCTGGAATATCCATGGAATAAGTCCACAAAGGTGCTTTATTACGGAAAAAACTGTGTCCAAAAAAAGTTTTGCAAGAAATACTAATATTTTATTGGAAACGATTTCCAATTTAAAAGCGCCGAAGAATGAAATTGCACCACATACCATAAGTACCCCTAATTTTGAATGATGACGGTTCAAAACATATTTTCTTTGTGGAGATTATGAAAGTAATAGTTATAGTTGCAGGACCATTCAAGTTAAACTCCTTTTTGTTCAAAAAGTCGTCTTTGCTTCAATTTCTGGAGACCACCTTAATGTTCATATCCCATGCCATGTCAGACCTTGAAAATTCAAGGCCTGGGTTTCTTGCATCCATGATTAGGCGGTGGTTTTTTTGTAGTTTTGTAAAATTTGGGTATAAAGCATTGACAATAGCACAACGCAAGTGGATTTGCTACAAAAAAAAAAACAGCAAATTCTATAATTTTGTTTGTAAATTGAGCGCCATAAGGCACTATTCTTACAATTTTCGCTTGTTTTGTGGTGTTAAAACTTTCACGATCCTTGCTTTGTAGTTCTTTCCATAAGATACTCTATTGTATACAAAGTTTCTTATCAAGTCTTCACTTCGAGCTATTTTATGAGCCATTTCACGATTTCAAAAGCGTTTCGAGAGTTAAGCTATAACTTTTGACTTTTCTGAAAATTCAACACTTTTTTCCTGCCTAATTTTAATAAAATGTGTGCGTCTAAACAAGTGAACCGCACTGTATTTCTCACAATGGTGCATTTTTCTCATTTCTCCTTTAACTTTGGTGCATTTTTTGCATCAATTTCACGAAATGATACAAATCAGTGAATATTTTACACAGTTTCCAGCAAAATAAATGCACCGAAAACAGAATATTGAATAACTTCTACAATTGTGTATTTTTCTCCTTCTTCTTTTAAATTGGTGCATTTTTATATCCAAATTCAGGAATTGGTGTATATTTTGGACGACGGCCATATTTTTCAAGGAATATTAGGAAAAAATAAGATTCGGCTGGCCGCCATATTTAGAATGAAGACAATGATTATTTATTTTACTATATATATCGACTTAATCACGCCGCATTTTTTGTATTTTTGACTCGTTTTTTAGAGTACGTCTCTAAATAATTTAAAAAACAACCAGATAATTATAATTTTCGAAAAACTAATTTTCACGCATCGAATAAAAAATCTTTAATTATTAAAATTTTCGAGGCGCTCGATTTTTAGACGGGGTAGGACAGAAAATAAATCGACAGATTGGGCTTCGTTGTTAAATTAGGCACTCACATTGATATTTATTCATGATTTTCTTACGTCTATATTATGAATGTGAATACCTACTTAGAATCATAGAATGAGTTTTAAAAAACGGTGTAAATTTTAGCTCAAACTCTGTTTCCGATGCAAAAAATAAACTTCGGTTTAAATTTTAAATCAGAATAAATTCTAAGTTTAGGATTTTAATACGCTAATGGTGTATTTTATCAATCGAATTATCGTGTATTTTTCACACTCAAGGAAAAAGTTTTTCACCAAAATGTGGTGTAAACTGTTTACCATTGGTGTATAATTTGAGCTAATTATCAGTACATAATTTACACCTCTGGAGTATATTATATCCTAGTAACCAGAACAATTTTTATACCACTAGCACAATTTATATACCGAAAATCGGTATAATTTTTGTACAGCCGGTGTTAATTATATACGAGAACACGGTATTATTTACACTGAATCGAAATTAAATGTGCAAAAACTGCACTAAAAAGTGGTGTATTTTTTATATTGAAAATGCATATCACGAAAATGCATAAAATACACCAAATATTTTGGTGTATTGTAGACTTTTGTGCTACTTGAGAATTCTACGTAATTCCAATACTATGTCCTTGATTCTTCTTACTGTTACTGTTAATTTGTCGAAATGTATGAAAATACAAAAAATATTTTAAAATCGTTAATGCTTAAAGACAAGTTGATTTCTCCAAATGGAAGTTGCTTCTTCGGCTGTATAGTGGGAATATTAACACGTTAGATTTAATGGTCAGTAAGTAAACTTAATAAACCCTTGTATTGGATGACCCTAAGCTTACGTTCAAGTACAGCAGCAGTCAGTCGACATATCCGCAGAGGCACTTGTCTGTAAATTTTTATTTATTAATTTTATATATTAGTATACGGGAAAGAAACATCACCCATGCCGGAGCCCGGTACGGCACAGGAAGGCTGGTTTAAAACCGAAGGTCGCCTGGTATTTGGAGTCCGCATATTAGTCGACTAAGCACTCTCTTAGTCACGCATCCCTCAGCATATGCTGTTGCACCATGGATTAGAGATTTTTTAATGCGGATTACTCCCCATGGACTGTTCTTAGTTAGTTGCTCCTCAACGGCGTGTCTGCCATGGGTGACCCTTCCGACGACTACCGCCTCCGACAGCATAGCCCACTGAGTCATTGCAACATTAAGCCTTAGCACCGGCGCTTTATAAAAAGGCGCACACGTCAAGGTCCCTGCCCATAGCGAAGGGTTTTATAAAGCCTAATGTTACTATGTATCAGTGGCGTGGCGTGAATAATTTTAAATGGTAAGTCGAAATGTCAAAATGTCGAAGGGTGTAGGAAACCCTACTTCACTTGCCTATATATTATTTTTATTTTGCGTATATTCAAAAAACTATTAAAGGTAACAACATTTGATTGATGGAAGTAGGGAGAAAAGAAAAATAATCTGACGTCTACTAGCACTGAATGGTCTATGCTAGTTCTAGTATAACACTTACAAGATACAAAAACCCCATATTTTTACCCTATCAAAGAACCACTCCAATACCTAGCTTCCCAAATATCCCCTGAAGGTGTGGCTTAGCAATTATAAACGCTCGAGAGATAGAGTAAAGATTTAATGAGAGCAGGAGATGAGCAAAATTATCGTTGTACAATTTCCTATGATGTGCTACGGATCTTGGTGCTAGGAGACAATCAGGCCACTACTATGTACTACATAAGCGAACGGACGTCAAAGCCGTTTTAGTGGTCGCGTGATTCCTAAAAACGCTTTGTATGGACCAGTTAGGATATGAAGTCGCGAAGGAAAATCGAGAGTTTGGGCAGTCGGTGCTTGGTATCGAGACAGAAAGGTCTCCCTTTGAATAGACGACCAAAAACTATTCAATTTTCGCGACACGTTTTAACAAGTCTTTTTGTATTAAGTAGGCACAGAAGCCACTCACAAAAAAATATTGAACTATATAAATAATAAAGTAAAAAAATTAAGTAAATTTAACTATCGCGAGAGTGTTAATGTTAAAAGATATAAAAATAATTAAAAGTCAAAGCAAAGTTTGTGCGTGCGCGTTTCGTTTTTTTTGTTCTTTCCCCTGTCCCCGAACACTGCCACTAGAGCAGCAGAGTGATAGATTTTACCACAACTTCTAAAAAGTGGCCTACAACAAAAAAGGGAAAGTTAAAAAAACAGAAAAAAAAAACCAACACCTATTGACCAAATCGATTGAAAAAGAGCGGCGATCATATCCACACGCTATCATCTAATCAGCTTTTGATCCTCCCGTCGGCGTCGCTTCCCCGTCAAATTGTTTCCTTCGTCAGATGGTTGGCAGCACAGAGCATCGTCAATACCCACCATACGTCCCGTCTTATTCATCTCGGGTACAGCATCCCAAAGCATCGTGTGTGCATGCGAATCAGTCCGTTTGACATCAGCTTTTGCTTATCATCGACACTCCATAGAATTGCATCCTAAGGCCCTTGCATTTTCTAACATTTTGTCAAGTCATCATCAATCGACATAGCAAAACGACCGACCGACGACGCAACATTGGTCTTATCGCACATCAGCCTAGCGAACAATCACAAGCTCGATTTTCACCACGAAGCAACTCCGACAGCGAACATCTCTCGACCAGCGAAGCTATTAACACCCAACAAGTCTACCTGCATAACAACGTCAGCAGCTCAGCGAGCAACAACAGCGATTCGCCCACCGACCCAAACTCATCTTTACTCTATGTTTGTGAATGTCACTTCCCTTATGTCCCTCCTAGGTTAATAAATCCCCGCAATACATATTTTTATCTAATACCCCAGCATAAAACAAAATAACTATTATAATATAAATCAAAGAAAAAGATAGATTCAACAATCGAAAAACAAGTGTGATTCATCGAAACGTTCAAATTAAATATTATTTTCGGTTACATAATTAAATTATAGGTGAAAGAGTACCGAATTAATGGTACAATCAACGATCGTCCCAAGTAGAAGCTGTGCACAGAGTCGACCGGGATCATCCAGTTTGTGTTGTTTGGGTAAGTCATTGCATATTTTATTGCACATTTTTTTTTGTTTAATTTGAACGTCATAAATGAGATAGGTACAGTCTAAAAGTTAATAAATTATTTTAACACAAATATAACAACGATACTTAAACATTATACAAATCACAACAAAGTACATAAAGTATTAGACAAATTACATTTAAAATTAAAACAAGTATAAGACACATTGAGTTCTTTGAAATACCTACGAAACAAAATACGAATATTTAAATTACATGCTGGATTCTTGTATATTTTCATAATTTCCCCTCCCCCTAGTTTTAAGAATTTTGCTAGCTTTTGCCTAGAGTAAAATTTAGTTTTTTTAGTTTTGTTAAAAATTTAAATTTATCAGATATTGATGATTATTATTGAATATATTTCATTAATTAACCAAACATCGGTTTATCCTTTGTTCGATGAATTATTATTATGCGTTAAGAACTGCATTTTCGGATCGTCAGATTATTTTTTTTGTTCTATTATTAGATAGTTTTATACATTTTAGGAATTAAATAAAATTTGTTACAATTTGAAGTTAAATTTTCTACGTGTTGTTATTATGGGAAATAGTATTTCGAGATGAAATCGATGACAAGTGAGACAGGTCATACACTTTTAAGTGCAGAAGTAATGCACACCATGCAGCATTAGGTTAATTTATTTCGGATGTGATGTGACAAAATAAGATGTAACCACAGGTAAATATTTATATCAGATCACTTTAGGGGTTACTACTAATTTGAGTGGCAGTAGTGACCAAGGTGTGTTCTGGCGGAAGATTATTTCTTTCTTGCAGAATGCTAGGGGTGGGTTAATACTCAGGAGGCACAAACACCTATGCTCTCCAACAAAATGCGCGGCGGAAAGATTATCGAACTATTGCGGGTCCAACTACTATTTTAAATATTTATCGTCGAATTACACCATCGATTTTAATTGTAGGCCTGAAAAAACGTAACACCGTCCCTCTTCCCGGCAGCAAGATCCCACCCATCCGACGAGCTAGGACGAGCTTTATGCTAGCAGGCCTACCGCTGTTAAGGGATGGGACACCCCTTTCACGCTCCTGCCCGGATGGCCTGAAATGCCCTGTACCATTCAGTCCTAAGGGTAGATTCGAGTTTGGAAGGGTTAAGTAAGAAGGGTTGAAGAGGAACATTTTTTTTTTTTTTTGACTGCATCATTACCATTGCAGTAATTATCAAAGCTTTAGGTTTTTGGATACCTGCGAAATGTTTGGTGACCGCTATCTACTATCGGACTTTTTTTTCTGTGGTCATCTTCTCATATTTTCCTTTGACTCTTCTTGCGCAAACTCCGCAGCATCTCGGAGAGATATACGTTACAGGTGGCGCCCAACGTGGGGCCCGACATGGTTCGATTATTTTCGCATTTAGTAAAACAATTTACTTTTCCATTTGCACATTTATGTTTTAGTTCGATTGCTCTTGGTGGCCTATGGAATAACACCAGGATCTTTGTTGTTCTTAACGTTGTCCGGTAATTCAGGACTTTGTATCCTCACTTACGTCCGCTGCTGCGATTAGATAATGGAGATTCGTTTCCAAAGAATTCGTTGTGTGATTATGTAGGACCGGAATCAGAGTAATTTTATACTGATTCGACTGTTGCCTATGAGATCTTGCAACGGACCTTATTTATATGCTTATTTATTTTTGCCATTTTGTTTGATGTTGATTGTTTCGGGGGAGTATCTGTCCGGTAGATTGATTTGTTATTCATTGATCTACGTCTGCTGCATGACTATTCTCACAACAGTCAATTCAAGACAGCATTTATATTATGGCCAAACGAAGTCTACATCTTTCACCACAATAGTAATCAACAGAAACAAATATAAACTTTTGTGCTTAAATTGTTATATACACTGCTTTTAATTTCAAAAATTTTTTGCGATGACCGGTAAATTAAGTCATGGTTAACACAATTACGTCTGCTGCGTCGCTGCTGAGTTTCTTAGCGAAATTTGTTCATAAAATTTTTGTTGCGGAACTATCTATCATATTTTTAGATCAGTGTATCATCACACGCGCATGTATTATATAGATAAAATATAATTGTAAATTATAATTTTTTTTATTGCAATCCTTTTAGCGAAAAGGTTTTGCATCGCCATTTAACCTGTTAGTTACAACATATTTGAGTCACGAAATCACATCCGAAGATATTTATGTTGAGAATTTTTGAAACAATTTTAAGTTTGTTACTTTTGTAGAGTATCTATAGCTTACAAAGATTTAGGAAGATTTTAATTTTACTTATTTTTGAATATTCTATCTTGTATTATACCTATAAATTGTTTGAATTTTATGTTATCGATTATTTTTTTTTACTTTTTCTTCGCACCCATTAAAGCATAAATTAGAATAAATCCTATTTAGGATGTCCGGACGTGGTCGTCCCATTAAAAAGTTTAGTACGTACAATTTACGTACGACTAGTCAAAATAAAAGACAATCCTTAACTGCCAATATGTCAATCAATGCTAGTAATGCGGCTGAGGCAGACATTTCAATTTCGAATTTTGAACAGTCTTGTCCTAATGCTATGGCAGGAACCTCCGGTTCAAATAATATCGTAGGAACTTCTTGTTCCAGCAATGTTGCACGCACTTCTGGTGTCAATAATAGGGCGGACCCTTCCGACAATAACGACAATACTGCGGCGCAAGACACAGTTG
The DNA here is from genome assembly GCA_955612985.1 of Cheilosia scutellata. Lineage (NCBI taxonomy): Eukaryota > Metazoa > Arthropoda > Insecta > Diptera > Syrphidae > Cheilosia > Cheilosia scutellata. The sequence goes on along the minus strand of OY015313.1, from coordinate 79,362,859 downwards.
AAGTGCAGGTTCATGATGAACCACAAGCAAATACCAGTCGTTTGAATTTGAATGTTTCAAATACAGGGTCTAGCGACGGCGAACAATTTGAACAATATGTTCAAGAAATGGTCACAGCTTCCGTTGGGTTACAACGCACTGATGACTTACGCTTTTTTAGAGAAGAGCTCGAAAAACATCGAATAGCTCTTCAACAAGAGGTTACGTCCATTGTAAGAGAAACGTTGTATAACATGGCACCGACACCTCCAACGCAAGTTCCTTTGGAGTCAGGACTATCAAGTGTACCAACACCCCGTATTGAGTGTGTCATTAACAGGCAGCCGGCGAATGGTGGTAGACCAGCTACTACGAATCCTCCTCGAACTGAAAATTCACGCCTTGAGCCTATGATTCATCCGGTGAACATGGCTCGTAGCTCAAACGTTGACAATTTTCTCTCACAACTGGGCAACTTAAGCTTGAATGATCCAACTCCTCGACAAGAGGTTAATATACATTCCCCCTCCTCGTCGAATGGATCAACTAGATTTCCAAATTATCATAAATGGGGGATACAGTTTGATAATAAAAAGATGTCAGTCGATGATTTTTTGTTTCGGTTGGAAAGAGTGAAGGAAAGTTACAATGTCACTTGGAATGATATTGTACTCAACTTCCACCATTTCGTTTCCGGGCAAGTTGAGGTGTGGTTTTGGATGTTCCTTAAAAGTAATCCATCAGCTACTTGGTCCACACTTCGTCTTGCTCTAGTTGAACAATATCGGAGTCTGGAAACAGACTCTGAACTATCCAGAAAAATGTCTGATCGTAAACAACTGCCTAACGAAAGTTTTGACGAATTTTATTCCGACCTGATTCAGCTAAATTCCAAATTACGTATTCCTAAACCGAACAGAGAAGTCATTGAGCTTATTAAGCAGAATGTCCGGCGAAGAATTGGAGAGTTGCTCATAACATTTAGTACGCATAGTATACCCGAAATGGTGTACGTGTGCAGGACTATTGAAAAGTACCTCAATGGGCACGAACAACCACGAAGTAGGTTTCCACAGGCCCCCCTTCCATCATTTCGTCGCAACATAAGTGAGATAGAAAGTCCAGAAGAACAACCATCTACTTCCATGCAGGCTCAAGTCGATGCGGTAGCTTTTCGCCGCAGAGAATCAGCTAGACTTACATGCTGGAACTGTAAGGTAGTTGGTCATTCGTTTTATGATTGTCCCGATCCGAGACGTCACTTATTTTGTTTCAAATGTGGACGCGAAAATACCACAACCCCCAATTGTATCACCTGCTCGGGAAACCTCTCCAGGAGCAATCCTCAAACCGGGGAGAATTGCTCAGGACGGGAGAACCCGGGAGCATAGATAATTTACAAAATAATAATAACCCAAGCATTACCTTACTCAGACGACCCTTAGATTTACAAAATCCAGACGTGAAACTTGCAGATACTGTTAACGTTAAATCCAGTCTCCCAAGAAAATCGCTACACGAACGCCAGATCGAGTACTATGAAGCAAGGAAGAGGATATTTGCGAGTAATATTCCTTCGAAAAAGGTACAAAAACTTCGAAATCGTTTCAAAGAAAAGAAAAAGCGTCATTTTTCGATAGCTTCGACTACTTTGACTTGTGCATCAGATGATCCTCGTCCTTATGTGTCTGTCAAAATCTTTGATAAAAGTTGGCTTGGTTTACTCGACAGCGGCGCTTGCATTAGTTGCCTTGGTATGGGAGCTCTGGAGTATTTGCGAGACAAAGACATTCCTTTCAAAAACTTTTCCTCCAGCGTCACAACTGCTGGGGGTGAAAATCAAGCCATAGTTGGTATGATCACTGCGAAAGTGTCTTTTAAAAGTCGCATCGAAAACATTGATCTTTTTCTAGTACCCTCACTAACCCAGCAGTTGTATCTCGGCGTTGACTTCTGGAAGAAATTTCATTTAGCTCCAGAAATTATTGCGGATATATCTTTCAGATGTGAATCTTCTAAATCGGATATCCTTTCGAATGAGCGCGTGTTATCAGCGGATGAATACAGCAAACTTAAGGAAACGATAAGCTTGTTTCCTTCTTTCTCTAGTATTGGTCTGGGTAGAACGGGGTTGGTAGAACATACCATAGATACTGGGGACGCTGCGCCAATAAAACAGCGTCACTATCCCGTATCTCCGGCGGTACAAACCCTTATGTATGCGGAATTGGATCGCATGCTTGGTATGGGGATCATAGAAGAGAGTTCTAGTGCATGGAGCTCGCCAGTCGTTCTCGTGCGAAAACCGGGAAAAAATCGCCTATGCCTAGACTCTCGGAAAGTGAACCAAGTTACCAAAAAGGATGCGTATCCGCTTCCGCATATTGAGGGGCTGCTCGGGCGACTTTCGGATACACACTATATTTCCGGTGTGGATCTGAAAGACGCCTTTTGGCAGATACCGCTGGAGCAAAGTTCGAGGGAGAAGACTGCTTTTACCGTCCCCGGTAGGCCTTTATACCAATACAAGGTGATGCCCTTTGGCCTGTGCAATGCACCTCAGCGCATGTGCAGGCTAATGGACAAGGTGGTGCCGCATGAATTGAAGGATCAAGTATTTGTTTATCTGGATGATCTGCTGATAATATCGCGCACATTTGAAGAACATATTCGAATCCTTAAAATCATTGCAAAAAGGTTGTCTGAGGCTGGCTTAACAATTAATGTTGAGAAATCAAAATTTTGCTATAAAGAGCTGCAGTATCTGGGGTATATTGTAGGAGAAGGATGTCTTAAAGCAGACCCGGCCAAGATTGCTGCTATTGACACATTTCCTGTACCAAAAACTCCTCGCCAAGTACGGAGATTTCTTGGAATGGCAGGTTGGTACAGGAGATTCGTCCAAGACTTCTCATCCTTATCCGCACCCATATCAGATACATTGAAGAAAGGTGTTAAATTTAATTTCAACGAAAAAGCAATTGAGTCTTTCAACATTATAAAATCGAAATTGACTTCAGCACCAGTCCTTATAAATCCTAACTTTAGCAAAGAATTTATAATTCTCTGCGATGCGTCGGCAACAGGCATCGGTTGCGTTCTCTGTCAGGAGGATGAGAGTGGGGCTGAACGTCCAATTTATTTTTACTCTCAAAAACTTAATTCCGCTCAAAAGAATTACACGGTTACTGAGCGCGAGTGTCTAGCCGCAGTAAAGGGAGTTCAAAAGTTTAGGCCATATATAGAGGGACACAAGTTCAAAGTAATTACCGACCACGCCAGCTTAAAGTGGTTAATGAGCCTAAAAGATCCAACCGGACGATTGGCGCGTTGGAGTCTAAAACTGCAGGGATACACTTTTGATATTGAACACCGTAAAGGTACACTTAACGTTGTACCTGATGCACTTTCGCGAGTGCATGAGGTGGACGCTTTGGAACTGGGTGTTTCAATATCAAAAGATCCCACCGATGTTCTCCATGTTGATCTTAGTGATCCGAGCTTTAAGTCAGAGGAATACAATAAGATCATTGAGCACGTCGGAAAGAATGAAAATCAGCTACCTGACCTTCGTGTCTCGAACGATTTCGTGTATAAGAAGGTCAGACACTGCACAGGCAATCCAATCCAAGATGATTTGGTTTGGAAATTATGGATACCTAGCGCGCTAACCGAACGGCTAATATCTCTGGCTCATTGTCCACCTAGAGCGGCACATGGCGGTATTACAAAAACTCTATATAAGTTGCGGCAGCAATGCTTTTGGCCTAATATGGCTACCCAGGTAAAAGAGTTTGTAGGAAACTGCGAGATATGTAAGACCACAAAAGCACCAAATACCACCTTGCGAGCTGAAATGGGAAAATCTTTCATTGTCGACAGACCATTTCAGCATATATACATAGACTTTCTTGGTCCTTACCCGCGTTCCAGAAATGGTAATACCCAGATAGCTATTGTTCTCGACCAGTTAACAAAATTTGTTTTAATAAAACCTTTGAAAAGAGCTACTTCTCAAACAATGTTAGACTTTCTGCGTGACGATATTTTCTATGTATTTGGTGTTCCGGAAAGCATCCTATCCGATAATGGTTCCCAATTTATAAGTCGTGATTTCTCAAAGATGGTGGATGCATTCGGAATAAAACATTATCGAACAGCTATATACTCCCCGCAGGCGAATGCTAGCGAGCGGGTCAATAGATCTATCTTGGCTGCGATTCGCGCCTATATAGACCCCCGCCAAAGCAACTGGGATTCAAACCTTTCAGCTATTGCGTGTGCTTTGCGCACAACTCTTCATTCGGCTATCGGAATTTCGCCATACGAAGCCCTCTTTGGCCAGCGCATGGTTGAGCACGGAGGAGACTACAAGCTGCTGAAAGAGTTAAATTGTTTAAATAATTCCGAACTGCAATTGATTTCTAAGCCCATGAGAATGAACATACTCCATTCATATCTCAAAACTTCATTAGAGCATGCACATGAATCATACGAAAAGGTTTATAATACTAGAAGCAGAGTTATCGCATTCCAGGTTGGTGAAGAAATCTACAAACGCAATTTTATATTAAGCGACGCGTCAAAACACCTGAATGCGAAACTTAGTCCCAAGTTTGTCAAAGTTAAGGTTCATAAAATTATTGGCAATAATCTGTATGAAGTATTAGATGGAAAAGGTAATAAAACAGTCTGTCATTCTAAGGATTTGAAAAGATAAAAAAAAGTTAAGCTATTTTTTTTTATGTATAGTTCCTTATGCCCGGCTATCTCAGCCTGTGCATGAGATGTCTTATACTTACTTATAAGAACACTATTTAAGTAAACAATAATATTTACTAGTAAAACATTTCCGTATAGACAGGTTTCTTTCTTATCCCATTTCTTCGGTTGCCCTTATAAATGAGATAAGCTTTGTAGGAAACCCTACTTCACTTGCCTATATATTATTTTTATTTTGCGTATATTCAAAAAACTATTAAAGGTAACAACATTTGATTGATGGAAGTAGGGAGAAAAGAAAAATAATCTGACGTCTACTAGCACTGAATGGTCTATGCTAGTTCTAGTATAACACTTACAAGATACAAAAACCCCATATTTTTACCCTATCAAAGAACCACTCCAATACCTAGCTTCCCAAATATCCCCTGAAGGTGTGGCTTAGCAATTATAAACGCTCGAGAGATAGAGTAAAGATTTAATGAGAGCAGGAGATGAGCAAAATTATCGTTGTACAATTTCCTATGATGTGCTACGGATCTTGGTGCTAGGAGACAATCAGGCCACTACTATGTACTACATAAGCGAACGGACGTCAAAGCCGTTTTAGTGGTCGCGTGATTCCTAAAAACGCTTTGTATGGACCAGTTAGGATATGAAGTCGCGAAGGAAAATCGAGAGTTTGGGCAGTCGGTGCTTGGTATCGAGACAGAAAGGTCTCCCTTTGAATAGACGACCAAAAACTATTCAATTTTCGCGACACGTTTTAACAAGTCTTTTTGTATTAAGTAGGCACAGAAGCCACTCACAAAAAAATATTGAACTATATAAATAATAAAGTAAAAAAATTAAGTAAATTTAACTATCGCGAGAGTGTTAATGTTAAAAGACATAAAAATAATTAAAAGTCAAAGCAAAGTTTGTGCGTGCGCGTTTCGTTTTTTTTGTTCTTTCCCCTGTCCCCGAACACTGCCACTAGAGCAGCAGAGTGATAGATTTTACCACAACTTCTAAAAAGTGGCCTACAACAAAAAAGGGAAAGTTAAAAAAACAGAAAAAAAAACCAACACCTATTGACCAAATCGATTGAAAAAGAGCGGCGATCATATCCACACGCTATCATCTAATCAGCTTTTGATCCTCCCGTCGGCGTCGCTTCCCCGTCAAATTGTTTCCTTCGTCAGATGGTTGGCAGCACAGAGCATCGTCAATACCCACCATACGTCCCGTCTTATTCATCTCGGGTACAGCATCCCAAAGCATCGTGTGTGCATGCGAATCAGTCCGTTTGACATCAGCTTTTGCTTATCATCGACACTCCATAGAATTGCATCCTAAGGCCCTTGCATTTTCTAACATTTTGTCAAGTCATCATCAATCGACATAGCAAAACGACCGACCGACGACGCAACATTGGTCTTATCGCACATCAGCCTAGCGAACAATCACAAGCTCGATTTTCACCACGAAGCAACTCCGACAGCGAACATCTCTCGACCAGCGAAGCTATTAACACCCAACAAGTCTACCTGCATAACAACGTCAGCAGCTCAGCGAGCAACAACAGCGATTCGCCCACCGACCCAAACTCATCTTTACTCTATGTTTGTGAATGTCACTTCCCTTATGTCCCTCCTAGGTTAATAAATCCCCGCAATACATATTTTTATCTAATACCCCAGCATAAAACAAAATAACTATTATAATATAAATCAAAGAAAAAGATAGATTCAACAATCGAAAAACAAGTGTGATTCATCGAAACGTTCAAATTAAATATTATTTTCGGTTACATAATTAAATTATAGGTGAAAGAGTACCGAATTAATGGTACAATCAACGATCGTCCCAAGTAGAAGCTGTGCACAGAGTCGACCGGGATCATCCAGTTTGTGTTGTTTGGGTAAGTCATTGCATATTTTATTGCACATTTTTTTTTGTTTAATTTGAACGTCATAAATGAGATAGGTACAGTCTACAAGTTAATAAATTATTTTAACACAAATATAATAACGATACTTAAACATTATACAAATCACAACAAAGTACATAAAGTATTAGACAAATTACATTTAAAATTAAAACAAGTATAAGACACATTGAGTTCTTTGAAATACCTACGAAACAAAATACGAATATTTAAATTACATGCTGGATTCTTGTATATTTTCATAATTTCCCCTCCCCCTAGTTTTAAGAATTTTGCTAGCTTTTGCCTAGAGTAAAATTTAGTTTTTTTAGTTTTGTTAAAAATTTAAATTTATCAGATATTGATGATTATTATTGAATATATTTCATTAATTAACCAAACATCGGTTTATCCTTTGTTCGATGAATTATTATTATGCGTTAAGAACTGCATTTTCGGATCGTCAGATTATTTTTTTTGTTCTATTATTAGATAGTTTTATACATTTTAGGAATTAAATAAAATTTGTTACAATTTGAAGTTAAATTTTCTACGTGTTGTTATTATGGGAAATAGTATTTCGAGATGAAATCGATGACAAGTGAGACAGGTCATACACTTTTAAGTGCAGAAGTAATGCACACCATGCAGCATTAGGTTAATTTATTTCGGATGTGATGTGACAAAATAAGATGTAACCACAGGTAAATATTTATATCAGATCACTTTAGGGGTTACTACTAATTTGAGTGGCAGTAGTGACCAAGGTGTGTTCTGGCGGAAGATTATTTCTTTCTTGCAGAATGCTAGGGGTGGGTTAATACTCAGGAGGCACAAACACCTATGCTCTCCAACAAAATGCGCGGCGGAAAGATTATCGAACTATTGCGGGTCCAACTACTATTTTAAATATTTATCGTCGAATTACACCATCGATTTTAATTGTAGGCCTGAAAAAACGTAACACCGTCCCTCTTCCCGGCAGCAAGATCCCACCCATCCGACGAGCTAGGACGAGCTTTATGCTAGCAGGCCTACCGCTGTTAAGGGATGGGACACCCCTTTCACGCTCCTGCCCGGATGGCCTGAAATGCCCTGTACCATTCAGTCCTAAGGGTAGATTCGAGTTTGGAAGGGTTAAGTAAGAAGGGTTGAAGAGGAACATTTTTTTTTTTTTTTGACTGCATCATTACCATTGCAGTAATTATCAAAGCTTTAGGTTTTTGGATACCTGCGAAATGTTTGGTGACCGCTATCTACTATCGGACTTTTTTTTCTGTGGTCATCTTCTCATATTTTCCTTTGACTCTTCTTGCGCAAACTCCGCAGCATCTCGGAGAGATATACGTTACAAGGGAAGATGTAGTAGGTATACAAAACCTTTAGTTAATTGTTTAAAGCCATAAAATCGAAAACTCAAGGAAGAAATTAAATTAAAATATGTTTGTTGATGGGCTATAGGTCAAAATTTAAGAAATACTCTTGATTTGTATTTTTAAATTTGTTTATTTGTGTCCAATATTTCGACTTTCTTCGAAAGTCATCTTCAGAGACTGTCAAGAAAAAATGTTTTGACAATAGAATTTACAATCAACATATATGCACATTAATAAACTTACACAATTTTTGTATGTAACATAAATTAAAACATTGTACACAATGATGGGTAAATTATGACTAGCATAAAACATGAAGTTATTATGACGTTTGAGTCCTCATTGTCTTCTTCTTCTGTTGTTTGCCAACAAAACCGTGGCGGCCATTTATCCGATGTGCTACTACATTATATAACCCTAATCTGTACACTCTATTAATCAATTATATAAAATTTAAGCTTTCTAATTACAAATCTGTATTTTCTATCAAAATTACATTTTGCGTGAATTATGGGACACCCTTTATATGCTGAGTGAAAGCATCACAGAAAACTGTAAGGAAGCTATTAGGGTTCAACGTTTGGCATATACAAGAATTGCAGGTGCAATATGTACAATGTGTTAAGCAAAATGGTGTGTATGGTGTGAATTTATTACCAACTTATATTTTACTATAAATATATCTCAGGATTTTGTACACAGAGATTTATTTACAGTCAGTTAGTTTCCTCTTTTATATTTATATATCGCGCAGGAAACATATTTAAGGAGTATCTCTGAAAAATATGTTTAACACCATATTGATGAAAACAGGTCAAGATTATATGATCAGTTTGTAGGTAAGGCACTGGCATCTCAACATAGATATAGCAGATTGATCCACTATCTACGGGACAAAACATACTTCTTTGCTGGGAAAAACACCGATATTTATAAGCAAATCGTCCTACATACTGTGTAACATATGCAACGGGAAAGATGTGTGTATATATACCACTTTCTAGCAGTATGCCCCATTTTTACAGAATTCCGTTTGAACTACCCTCGAGTTGGAAGAAGCGATAAGCATATTCAACCGCGACAGATGTTGGGACGTATTACAAAGTTTCAAATTGATACGACGAACGGTTAGTGAGTCATGAAAGGCCCCCTTAAACGGGGTCATCGCCATTAACTCAAGGAAAATTTCCAAAATCAGTGAAATTGATTTCCTTTCTTTCTTACATAGAGTAGGTACACAAACCAAGTTTGAAGTCGATCGGATGAAAAATACAAATTTTCCTATAACTACAAAATTTGGACCTCACATTTTACCTCGTTAGCGGCTGAATTTTGAACTATCCTTCCATATTCCGTATACACCATAAAGGAAACCCCTTCAGCTTTCTAGTGCAAAGGGTTTGGGCTAGGCGATGATGAGTCAGTGAATGAATGAATGAGTCGTAACTTCCATTTTTATATATGAGAAGAAGAAAACTTATGTCTTAACGAACCTTCATTGCCAATGATAATGGCACAGTCCTGGTACCATCCATGGACGTAGGAAGATCCTGGAACTTGTCGCTAATGAGGTTAGGGAAATGAACATGCCCTATGTAACAAAGCTGCGTGTTATGGAAAAGAATCATAAAACTTGTATTGAGAATGGATCAATTTAATATTGAATAGCTGCTAATTTTCACAGATCGATCTACCCGGGGCTCGAATCTAAGCGCTGCGCTCCGTTCACAAGCAATGACTGATCCACTACACTCCATATGGGCTTTATTTACATCCAGTACGCATATGAGGATCTAAGGTTAACATTATCTAAAAATTGGTTATCCAAAACGTCAGAACAATTTAAGTGCAAATCAACGTTGGCCTTAAAAGCTTTATCCGGATCTAATTCTCATTCATGTAATCTGCAGTTTTTGTGTACAATGGATTTCTGGTTAGTGTGCTGGACAATTGACCGATTGGTCTCAAGCTTATCACTGGGTGGCAGACACTGATGCCCCTCTCAGAGTATGATTGTCCCGAGAAAGTTTGTTAATTCAACCATTCGGATTTGGCGTACAATTGTGTGTCCTATACCATTTGTCTCAAAAATAAAACCCACACAAACGCATGAATGTCAGAAGAATCTAGAACGAGGATGCTTTCTATGTGGATATATATTTGTTGTCCCCTATACTATGTATTTATAATGAAATTTGAAGAAGTTCTGCAAAATCTTTTAGGTTGTAGTGAACTGTATGCACAAAGTCAACATCCTCTTTTTCAAATGGCTCGAATCTAAGCACCCATAGCCTAAACTATTCAAAACAAGTAAAAGTGTTATCATCGGCCTGGCCGATGCTTTGATACCCTCCACTGCATAAAAGTCATGCAAAATGTTCGCCATGCCATATTGGCTTGGTATAGGAGGTACCAGAACTACTTGACCGACATAGCCCATTTTTAATACCAACCTGAGGACCGTAAAAATAAGATCTCTCACAAAATTTCAGTTGACTAAGTCGATTCGTTTGGACGCTATCGTGATTTCAACAGACGTAGATACACATGGGTCTAATAGTGGTTTTGTATGGGAGGTACCAGAACTACTTGACCGACATAGCCCATTTTCAATACCAACCTGACGACGGTAAAAATAAGTCCTCTCACAAAATTTCATTCCCCTAGGTCAATTCGTTTGGACGCTATCGTGCTTTCAACAGACGGACAGACAGACAGACGGACATGGCTAAATCGATTTAGAATGTGATCCTGATTCAGAATATATATACCGGGTCTCCGGTGAATCCTTCTTGGCGTTACAAATGTAATGACAAAGTGAATATACCTTCCTGTGGAGGGTATAAAAATTTCAAAACAAGAAATACTCGCACGAAGCAATGACGAAGCCAAACACTTAATATAAGGAGTTAGGAGTTTCTATATAACCCTGCATTTTGTGTAGATAGCATAGCCTAAGGCTACGGACAGAGTGAACGCGAGAAGCGAAGCGAAAGCTAAAGCTAAAGATTCTAAGCTATAAGCAAAGCGAATGGTGTCCATAATGAACGCTAACATCAACGCTTCGGAAGTGCATCAAAATTAACAACATCCTTGAATTATGGAAATGGATTCGTTAGAAGAAGAGGACTTTCCATTGAATATTTTATTTTTCAGCCATTCATTGTTTGGAAAAAGAATATATAAAAAATTACGAAATAAATATGACGAATTTTATCATCTTTACAAAGATTTACTCATTTAATTTCAAAGGAAGTGATAAGCGAACGCAAACTTTCGTGGGCGATTAATAGCTTCCTCCCTTTTAAATCGGCAGGACCAGATGGAATCATCCCGGCAGAAATGCAACATGCTTATGGCATTCTAAAACCTTGGATGATTTTACTGTTCTCCTTAAGCCTAGACCATGGTTACATACCAAAATTATGGAGAGAGGTGAAAGTGGTTTTTATACCGAAGACGGGAAAAGCCTCTCACACCACTCCAAAGGATTTCAGGCCTATTAGTCTGTCATCTTTTCTACTTAAAACACTAGAGAGGATGATAGATTTATATATTCGCAACAACATCAAAGCAGGAACTCTCTCGAAATCCCAACACGCCTACTGTAAGGGCAGATCGGTAGAGACAGCTCTACACTCCATTGTCGGCACCGTGGAAAAATCACTAGCCGTCAAGGAATTTACAATGGTAGCCTTCCTAGACATCGAAGGGGCTTTCAACAATATAGAGCCGAGAGCGATAATTAACGCACTTGAAAACCTGCAGATTGACGCTAGTCTAAGTCACTGGATCAACCAAATGCTGCTAAGCAGGGTTATCAATTCGGAACTTGGCAGCTGCAAACTGAGAAGGTCTGTGCAACGCGGCACTCCGCAGGGTGGAGTACTTTCACCGCAGCTATGGTTGCTAACAGTAAATGAAATACTGGTAACCCTGGAGAAAAATGGTGGTAAAGTTATAGCCTACGCAGACGACATCGCCATTCTATTTACTGGGAAATACCTCCCAACATTACGAGACTTGATGGAAACGGCCCTCGCAACGCTGGTCAAATGGGCTAGCAAATGCGGCCTGGATATAAACCCGGGTAAAACAGAGCTAGTGCTATTCACGAAGAAGCACCGAATTCCTCAAATTGATCCACCCAAACTAAAGGGGATCCGCCTCAGCTTCTCTGACAGCGCCAAATACTTAGGTTTGGTTCTGGACAGGAAACTGAGCTGGAAACTAAACCTGCATGAACGCATTAAGAAGGCCGCTACTGCACTTTACTCCTGCAAAAGGATCCTGGGCCTCAGATGGGGCATCAGCCCGAAAATAATGCACTGGCTGTATACAGCAGTTGTCAGACCGATACTCATGTACGGAATCATCGTCTGGTGGCCAGCATTAGATAAAAGAAGCTACCTCTCTCTACTAAATAGAATCCAAAGATTGGCATGTGTCTGTGTGACCAGTGCCCTGCGGACAACTCCAACCGCAGCACTGGAAACCATGCTCCACATTCTGCCCTTGGACATACACGGTAAAGAGATGGCGGCAAAATCGGCATTGCGTCTGAGAGAATCACAGCAATGGAGAAGCAGTGACACAGGGCATGCCAATATTCTAAAAACTAATAATGTTACAACAGAAGTTACAGACTACGTAATCACGGTCCTTGACTTCACTATTAAATACAAGACCAGTATTCCCGACCGACAGCAATGGGAAGAGAATACGGTTATAGATGAAAATACGCTAGAAGTATACACAGATGGGTCTAAGACGGAGGACGGAGTAGGAGCCGGGATTTTCTCAGTTCCATTGTCCCTAAACCAGTCTTTTAGACTACCAAATAACTGTAGTGTCTTCCAAGCAGAAGTTATGGCTATTCGCGAAGCCGCTGAACTGCTGAAGGTGAGATCGATATCGAACTCAGACATCGTCATCTACACCGACAGTCAAGCAGCTATTAAAGCACTCGAATCACCAATATTAAGATCCAAATTGGTCAGGCACTGCCGCAAATCTTTAAATGAGATCTCGGATATGTGCACGTTAACGCTGTGCTGGGTCCCTGGTCATAGAGATATACCAGGTAACTGTAAAGCAGACGAACTAGCAAGGAACGGCACGAAAATGGAACTCTCTACTGGTAAAGGAGAGCCCCATGTGCCAATTGAAACGGTAAGATACAACATCTCCACACTAGCACTGCAACAGGCTAATGAGAGATGGCGCGATATTGACACCTGCAACCACGCAAAACAGACCTGGCCACGAATAAATCGGCGCAGGACAAAGGTCCTGTTAAACGTCAGTAGAAAACATATCGGAACTCTTGTCGGAGTACTAACAGGCCACTGTGTACTAGGAAGACATGCCGTAAGGCTTGGAGTTACCGCTAATGACTTCTGTCGCAGTTGCATGGATGAGGAGGAAGAGGAAACTCCGTCCACCTACTATGTAACTGCCCTGCGCTATCCTCGATTAGAAAGCAAACTCTAGGAGAGTACTTCTTTGAGGAGCTTGCTGATGATATTGCCGAAACGGATATCAGTAAAATACGGAAATTTCTCCAAAATTCGAAATGGTTCCAAGAGTAGCGGAAATAACCGACTCTGCTTGTGGTATCACAATGGACCTTACTTGGTCTAAGTGAATTATTCCATATTAACGGATAATTGCCACCTAACCTAACCTAACCTACAAAGATTTACGAAGACATCCGAAAATATCCCGACAAAAATTGCTGAATGCTTTTGAATGTCATTAAAAGTATTCGATTATATACCCAAATCTATTGACAGCTTCGTTTTAGCTTGAATTTCTTGCTAAAAAACTGAGCAGAAGAGTTTATTCGCTTTTAGCGCCAAGTTTCACTTAGCATGTATCTTTAGCATCGAATCTACTATGACCAGTGTAATTAAAATATATGGGCGCAGTTTATTAGCTTTGACCTGTCAAACATTAGCTTTAGCTTTCGCTTAGCTTTTCGCATGCACTCTGTCCGTACCCTAAAGGGATTGCCACTTAATTCAGATATCTATAGCAAAAAAAAAAATTAAGCACTTAATCCTAAATCCCGGGGGAATTTCGACCCGTTGCGTTGTGTAGGCATAGTACCAATAGACCAGTAATAATATGTAGATACCTATTCCACAGTTACGAGTAGTCCTATTCTGGGACCTCAATTACAGGAATTCCCTCTTCGTATATAAAACGTGATCGAATATGGAATAGGTGAATAAATTATCCATATACAGCATCGTGTTGCATGTAATCTTTGTCTTTGGTCACACTGCCTTATATCTATACAGCGACGGCTCCCAATATTCCTCCCAAAGGAATCTTTTTTTTTTTTTTGTTCAGATGAAGGAAATAAATCAAACAAATGAATGCAGATTAGGCAAGAGCTTCTAATCATAGGAACTGTTTTTTTTTTTATTTTTATTTTTTTTTTCTGAAATGTGACATTTTTTGGTACCTATACCTACCTTCGTGGTAATTGAAAGTCAAGAAGTGCACGTACACGTACCTACAGTAATGGCATCAAGCATAATATTGTCCGTATATCGTACACTATACAGTCTGTTTCCAGAATGGCAAAATCGACTACCCATGACAGTCAACAGGTCATATGTGTGGTATACGTAGACGTATTTACATAATTAAGTAAGTGGTTTGTAATCTTGATAAAATTGGCAGTTAAAATTATGGTTTTCATCGGTAGAGCAGTAGAGCACCTAGCTATACGGTATCTATAAAATTTTGTAAGGGAGAACATTGAAGCTTTATTTATCTAGCTGTCGCCGCATATATTATTTTATTTATGGTGTTTAAACAAAAACTTAATCGAAATGTTGAATATGCGGCAAAAAAATACCAGCCGACAAAAGGGTGTTATTACCCGTAAAGTGGGATTGTGGGATTTATTTAAAGTGTCGAATATGAAGCTCTATCAAAGTTTCAATCCTCCCCTATTGGACCAATTGCTGGTACAATTTATCTTTATCTATCTATTATTTATCTATCTTATCTTAAACTTGATTATATATTCCCATAAAATTCGTTTACTTTTTTGTGAGCAAGGCAAATTTTTACTGGATTTCTTAAAGCAAGGCGCGCATTGAAGTGGTGTGGCAGTTGCGTGGAGACCAAGTGACAAGTGGCATAGGAGTGGTGTGCCGATGGCGGCGAAGTGGCAAACAACGTATGGTGCCACCGATTCATCAGTACTTAATAGTCGTCCTATGTTGAATTCTTGGTCGGCTCGCATGTTTTTAGTTTCCGGGGAAACAAAAATACGCAGTTGTAATTCCAAAACTTACGTTGTCACCAGCCTCTACAATATGACATGCTTCTACAAGGGATATGCATCTACAAATCCACGCACTCATCACCCGGTTGCCACTCGAAAATTAAACTCTTTCGAGATAAGTAGCATAAGACTGGCATCACGCCATCTAAAAAATGCCACATCGTTCTTCGCCGCTTTGATGCCTATGTTTACATAGGCTTCAGAGATTCCACCTGCGACTTATGGTCACCAATCCACTGCCACACCACTTTAGTGGTGCGCGCCTTGCTTAAGACTGCCTATTCGTATCGTACCTAGTTAACTGATGCAAAAGCTGAGAAGAAAGAAACTATACGTAGCAGGGATGGAAAAGTGGATACAATTGTATCCTTTGGATACAATCAGAAATTAAAGTTACACAGTTACAATTCACTCCCTCACTCACAAAAGATACAATTAACAAAACATAATATTGTTGCTTCAAAAGTTACGCAGTTACAATCCTTCTTTAAAAGATACAATTTCATACCCACGCTACGAATACATCCAGTAATTTGTAATTAATAAAGAATATAAAATGCATTCAGCTTGAAGCTCCAAATTTTATTCTACCTAACTAACTTAGAAACAAATTTCATAGGTCATGCGCCCCTGCGAAGCATGCTCTTGAGTGTTGAGATTTCATTTTCACTCACAGAAGAAAATTTCATATGGTAAAAGCTAAAATGCGACTTCAGGGGTAAATATCGACTTTAGATAGTAAATATAGTAAGGCTCAGCGCGTCAACGCATCGCCCTTGCAGACCTACTTTCTGCTTTTACGCGCGTTTGACAGTGTTGACATTTCATTTTCGATTTGACTTGGTCGATTGTATTTATTATGCTTAAAGTAATAGAGTAGGCCTTTCAATGTTAGAGTTCCATAGATTCAGAGAGTATAATTTTCCTGAGAAAGCGCCTTAATTCAGTCGTTCGTATTCGGACTCATCATAAAATTTAAGCTAATTCACACAAAACGAAAGGTTGCGAGAACCCATTCCTATGGTACTTATACGGACCAAGGTAGGTTTATGTATACAAGGTAATATATTCCGAGAACTCTTTTTCGTTTCGTTCTGCGCATCTGTCAAAAAGGCATGAGGTGTTGTGCCGCGTAGACTACACCATGTAGACTACGCAATTGTCGACGCGTCATCAATTACGTGTCGTTAATTCAAAATTGACGACACGACATGTCGACAAAGGTCAATCAAGCAATACATTATAGTTTTTATAAAATTAAGACAATTGAAATATAAAATAGGTAAATTTTTTATTTTAAAATGGGTAAACGTTTTTATTTATTTAAAATTTTGCACACATTTCTAAATACAGTAAATGACGCTTATAAGAAACTCCAAAATGCCACAATTTTTGTTTCTTATAAGCGTGTGTTTCTTATATCCTAAACACGGACATAAGAAAAAAGTTTCTTATAAGAAAAACACGAATATAAAAAACAGAAGTTTCTTATAAAAAATGTTCTTCCAGAAAAAAAACCTTCGTTTTTAAACAACGAAAAATAGGAAGGTATTTATGAATAGAACTCTCTCTTTACAATATTTCTTCATATTGCGCATATTTCCAAAGCGGAGTGATAAAATAATGGTATTTTTGAACGATATTTTTGGGAAACTCCTCTTCTTTCTCTGTGACAAATTGCAAGTTCTAGAAAAGAGTAGTTATATGTTTTTTTCCACTTTGTTCTAGCATTCGCTGAAATAAAAATAGGCAACATTTTTGAGCAGCTTGAATAGAACATACATTTAGTTTGACCGTTATTTTTGGCAAGTGGACTCATATTTTTCTTTAATCGATTTTTTTTTGTTAATTTCGATTGCTATTTAATTTAAAACAAAACATTAAATGGGTGGAGAAAAAGCCTTAACCGAGGCGGAAAAAGGACAAATCAAAGTTTAAAGGACACTCGCCTATTTATTGCCAAATTAGCTAAGAAACTCGAGAGGAGCCGACACGTTATATCCATATTTGTAAGTAATAGTCTAACTATGAAAAAAAAAACATGAAAGGCCTCATACACAGTGGCTTATAAATGCGGAAAGGCGACTTATATTAAAAAAAGCGTCAAATTCTAACGACTCTTTTCTAAAAATCAAGGAAAAATGTGGTATCAAAACAAGTCTTACAACTATTCGTCGTATTATTTTGAATGTTAAGCATATAAAAAGACTAAAAATCAAGAAGAAATCACCCCTTAACCCGGTTGAAAAAGAGCAAAGCCTCCGTTTTTGTCGCGCAAATGTGACCTGGACTTAGTAGAAGCATATTGTGTGGTCTTCTCAGACGAAAATAATTTAATTTAAAATGGATGGATGGCCGGATAGCCGTATGGCCATAGCTACTATTTCCATAGCCTCCGCAAAGACACTAATCATTTGGACCGCCTGCATAGCAGAGTTGAAGGTGTGATGGTGTGGGGAACCGTTTCGAATTATGGCACCTGCAAGTTACAATTTTTGTCAACCACAATGAATGCGTTGTCTTACAATGGTATATTGAAAGATGCCTTCCATACTTTTATAACCTTTTTGGACCTCAGCTGTGTATTTATCAACATGATAATGCGCCAATACATACAGCCCGGATTGTTAAAACATGTATATAGAGCCAAAATGTAGAGTTATTAAGCTGACCGGCCTACTCACCGGATTTGAATATCATCGAAAATGATTGGCGATGCTTGACACGTCAAGTTTATAAATCGGGACAACAATATTCGACTATATCTAAACTAACCCATAAGCCATCGAATTAGCTTGGAGCTCGATTTCGCTAAATTATTTGGCCAATTTGTATATGCATCCGGCATACCTTCTAAACCGGATGTGCGTATTTTGGAGCAGAAAGGTGGCTCAAAACACAATTGAACAATTTTTTTATAAATCTAAAATATTCTAATTACCTTAAATTTAGGTAAATTTTGTGTTAAAAAGAAGCAGAATCCTCTAAAATGTTTTTTTGTCCGTTGTGTTTTATTCAAGTGGGTCAAAATTAGGGCCCCACAATTTGCCGGGTTTTAGTTAATAATTTTTTTATACTTAAAGGTTAATACTTAAAGGTTTAGTTTTAAATCTTCCTTCTGGTCAAATCACAAAAATTATGAACTTTGATTTTAAAAAAAATTAAGTCTTTCCTAAGGGCGTGTTCGTTCACATTTAAGGAACATTTAATGGGAAAACTGAGAATCGGTGTTGTAAAAACAATTCACTATATCAGTGTTTTTCTATAAGCGTGTTTCTTATAAGGTATGTTTTTTACATTGGTGTAAATGTGCTCGTACACGGTGCTTTACTGTAGATGAATGGAAATAAAGTGTCTGAGGCGATCAGGTGTGTTTAAAAGATTTATTTTGCAATTATTGCACTAGCTGCTTGTTTATTATTCAACTTGACCAACTCAAATTCGTTCAGTCATTAAATTCGAATTTATTAATAAATTCATATTCAAGCAGTCCTGTTGTGTTCCTGCGCGTATGCTTACTATTACTAGTAACTAGTAGAGCTAGAGACGTTGCACTAACAGCTGTTTTCAATGACATTGACAATCCTATTGACGACATTGACGACGCAATTAACGACATTGACGACATAGACGACGCAATAAACGACATTGACGACATAGACGACGCTATTGTCGACATCAGAGTGTCGACAATTAAAAACGACGCGTCGTGGAACAACACTGGGCATGACTTTTCATAGAGATACGAATAGCCACAATTGCCAGCAACGTTTATACGATTATTGTCCCAGTCAGAATAGACCGCCATTGCAGTTGCAATATTACCTTTAATATGTGTACCTACTGTGATGTGATACGGACCTGCTGCACGAATTTTTTACTTATTTTGAAAAATTTATTGGTGATATTTGGTATTTCACCGTTTGTGATTTGGTATATCACCAACAAATTTTTAGAATTATAGCCATTTGTTTTATTTCATTTGTTTTTATATCATGAGCTAAGTGAAGAGTTAACATTCACATAGGGGTAATTGTATATTTTAGCGTTCACCTTATTTTTGGCGATAAAATATCCAAAATTAGGTAGATTTTCATGATTTTGATTTTAATTTTTATCGACAAATAACAAGTGGCCGCGAAGCAATTGGCAAAATTAAATTTTATTTTTTTTTTGTAGATAATTTCTTAGTTTTTGTTTGAGTAGATTAAGAAGTCGATTTGGTACCGTAAACAAAATTGTGGAGGATTATTTATAAAACCTCAATTTTTTCAGCATTCAAAGGTAAATCTAATGAAATATTGTTTTTTTAAGATTTCTAATTTTTTTTCATAAATCCGCCGTAAAATCGAACATTTATAAAAACATCCTTGAAGACCGGTCTAATTTTTGGATTTTTCATAGATCTCAAAAGTACCTAGTAAATGTAGTTACCAATTTCCAAAACGATGGATACACTTCAGTGCTAAAAGTTACAATTTCAACTTGAGAAAAGTACAATATAAAAAGTTTATTTCTCATCACTGATACGTAGTAAAGAAGATTTGTGCAGTGATTATTTTTCGATTTTGTAAAAATGTCTCCATTTTCCTTTTGAGTCTTTGTGTGAGTTTTTAATTTTTAGGACGTATGGAAAGGACCTACAATTAAACGGCGCATCTGAACAGGACAGCTATACTTTTGGACATTTGTCAAGCGTTCGCGAGGGGTGGAAATACTTAAGAGGTAGGCTGTGCATGAGCTACAAATTATTCCAGGTAAAAGTATTAGGTAATGAATTTAAAAAAAATTATTGTACGAGGCTTTGGTTGCTTTTTTAGAAACTTTTCTTATGTAGTTCAGCGGTTTACCCCGAACTAACAATCCCTACACTGGAAGGACACACATTTTTTTCAGCACCCTCACTTGTCCTAAAAAATGTTCAGCTTTGAATATGTCAAAGTAGGTGAAGAAAGATATTATTTCTGTTTTATAATATACTGTAACAAGAATTTACTTTTGCAAATTGAAAGAAAAATCGAACAACCGCGTGGATTTTTAAAGATTTTTATTTTCTACTCGGCGTGTCTGGTCTGATCACAGCTGTGTTTTTCTTATAATCTATTACAATATGGCCGCTCCTTTGCGGATATGGTTTTTTTCTTCTTTTTCTTTTTGTGGAAGTAATGCCAGACTACAATATTTATAATGTTATTATGGAGAAACTCCAGAGGGCGTTCGAAACTCTAAGAATTATTGTTACAATACCTATATTACGGCAAATTTTATTCAATCTAGTGAAATTATCTGAAGGAGAGTAGGTGGGGACTGAGGGCTCATGTTAGACTTTTTAGACTCATTCAGCCAGTCAATTCCGTCGAGTCCGTTTCGATAAGATACGAATACCACTGTGGCCGTCACTAATTGGAGGAAAATTAACAGTGTGCCAAGTTGATGCCAGTAAGCGTTTTTCTTGTTTAGTTAGAGACATCAGATCAGAGCTAAGAATTTGTATTTCTTTTTTCTTTCAGAGCATGATCATAGCATGTATGAGCTCAGTGATCATATAATGTTTCGGTTCAGTATCATCGACATACTCAAACTCTCAGTGCTCTACTCTGGACGAAAAAAGAGAGTTTTCAGAGTCTACCCTTTTTATAAAATATCCATCCACCTGATCTATGTACTTATACCTAAATAATAAATAGAGAGTTTATGAACAAAACTCTTCTATACTATCTCTCTTTCTTTTTTGGCTATAATTTTTAAAATATGGACAATTGCAGTACTCGTAATTGTTCTAACTAAAGAGCCGTTTAAATGATTCTACATTTATGCGGAAGCTTAAAATAATCCTTGCGTGGTGAACGGCATTAAAAGGGTATAGGAGGTAATTCATAATCCCTTACTCGCACGCAAAGGTAAAAGTTTTTATTTTTCTCTATAGGTACATGCTAAAGATGCTTCGAAATGAGCCCTCTTTTCCAAATTCAATAATATGTATGCTATGCGTATATCTATATCTACAGACTTAAAAAAGATTCCTAAAGTGGTCACCAATTCTGTTATTTTTATAGGAACTTCGTTCATGCTTTTAGGATCTGAGTGCAACCGACAATCCATTGTTAGGTGGCAGAGTAGGTTACGCTAAATACACACTATCTACCTACGACAACGAGTATGTTTTTATCGCTTGTTTGCCACGTTAATTAAACGAGAAAGAAAATCCGGATGCAAATCACAATGTATTCGGATGAGAGCACCCCTGCTTAACCATTCATTTTTCACTGTCTGTCTATAGTCGTACTAAATATCAAAAAATTACTCATCCAAAGCGAACGAAATTGCGAAAACGTCGAATTCGATAGCGCAATTAAACCCGCCCATCGGCGTTATAACAACAACCAAGGGCAAAAGTCGTCGTCAAAAAGCAATCAAGCACTCTTGTTAAAGGACATTGTCAGTTTGACTGCCTCCCCAAGCAAACAACGTATAGGTACTTAGCTATAGGTATTCGTATTCGTATTCGTATATACCTACGTAAAAGGTATACAAACGAGTATGTCCTTACTACATGCATTTTTCCAACTTTCAGTCCTATACGAATGTAAAACTGTTGACAGTTTAGGTAACGTGTATGTAACAATGACAATTCGTTAATATCTTTTCGAGGGACAATAAAGTTTTTGAACGATACAAGTTTTCGCCTGTGTTGTTACGTATTTGGGATAGCAGACAAACAAATAGCGAATATTACTCCCAACGGTAATGTGTTCATTCCGTGGCCAAGAGCAGTTCGCTGTAGAATACACGATTGCGCGAGGACGAAGACAATTTAATTCACATGAATAAACAGGGACTTTATAAAGTGTAAGTGTGACTTGGCTTTCCTAAGAAACTACTATTTAAATTGCCAACGAGTAAATTTGAACTAATGCACAAGCACATCGCCAAACAGCAAAGTGATACAAATAGGTCTTCATGGCTATACAGGGTGTTACACCAGACAGTTTAAAATTTAGAAGCTTTGAGAGGTGATATTACTTGGTCCTGTTACTGTGTTGAAGTGGATTTTTATTTGGGTTGCTGTTTCTTTAATAGGTTTTACTTCTTGTTAAAGTATGATTGGACGGTTTGTCTAAAATGGTTAGATAGTTGTTGTTAATGACCATAAGTTAATTCGGACAATGATACATTAAAATAGGTAAACAATAAAAAAAATCCAATGATACATTAAAATAGGTAAACAATAAAAAAAATCCTTGATTCGGATATAGCGACATCAGCTTATAATGATGGACAGGGGCGTAGCGAGAGGGAGGTGTGGGGGTGCGATAGCCCCCATATGCTTTTCAGGATTCAGCAAATTAAGGAAGCTACATTTATTAACTTGAGAAACAGAAAAAAAATCGGCAAAACCTAGCAATTTTCAAAAATTAGCTCGGAACAAATTATTGTTAAAAAGTAAGTACCTATGTTTGGATTTTCATTAGGTAGGTATAGTCGGCATTTTCAAAGGTTCCACCTTTGCCGACTGAACTCCTTAAAATTTACTGAGTTTCGATTCGATTTTAAAAAGGACGGTCGGCATCGGTGAATATGCCGAGTGAAATGCTTAAAAGTTTGCGAGTATCGATTCGTTTTTAAAAAAGACGATCGGCATCGGTGAATTTGCCTAGTGAAATCCCTAAAATGTTGCGAGTTTCAATTTGATTTTAAAAAGGACGATCGACATCGGTGAATTTGCCGACTGATTACCTTAAAATCTGAAAACAACTGGACCAAATTAAATACTTCCTTCTGAAATTATATTAAGGGCGTGGAGCCTCCCATACAAAAACAAAAAGATTCAAAATGTTATATCTCGAAAACCACTGAATCGATAGAGCTCAAATTTTTAGGCAATTTTAGGTATTAGCTCGGGATAGTTCCTGTGAAAATTTTTCAAAATTTGACAAAGTTGCATGAAATTCGATGGCGTTATAACTCGATAATCGATGGGCCGATTTCCATGATATCTATACAGTCAGCAAGTTCCTAAAATAAGTCTCCGCATTTCAATGAAAGTCACCCCAATATTTAGTAGAAGGCATTTACTATGCTTTCGGACTGAAATGAAAGCAACTTGTTAGTGGATACCTATTTGTTTCAATATAACTTGTATTCCTCTACCAGTTTTAGGGACGTGTTAACCACTTCGATGGCTTTATCTATCTGAAAGATAGCAATATAGTGGTTAGAAATTGGGAGATCTTGAAGTTGATGTTGTTCTATATCGAGCTTTTAATTAAGTCTTGGGCTTAAAACTATGCCTACATAGTTTTCACTAATATAGTGAGAGAGACTGACCACCGCAACAGGTCCGTATAAGCACCCTAGGTCCAGCTTCTCACAACCATTCCTTTGCGTGCATTTTTATTTTTTGACACAAATGGAAGGGAGTCCGAACGACTGGAGTTTAGAAGCTTTTTCATGACATTTATACTCTCGGATTTTTGTCCGCGAGAGGTAGCGCAGTGTAAGAACTTTTAGATGTGTAATTTGCGTTTCCGGGGATCGAATCTGTGACCCTCGCACCAGTTGTAGTCCAGCAGACTAACCACTACGGTCTTGGTTTAGTGATTCATACTATTACTTCACTCTTAACAGAATTCAAACCTAAGTCAGCTGTTCGTGACACATGAGTGTACCTTGTCCAAGCACTTTCCATAAGATGGCCTGTAGTGGAAGTACTCTGGACGAGAACACACAACAACGTTTTCCTCGATTTGTTGTATCTTGGAATGATCCGCTAATCTTACCGTCTCAAACTCGGTAAGCGCAGTGACGCAGCAGCCATTCTATTCATTCTATGGCCCGTCGTTTGAACGTCTATCTACAACTTTATCTTTTTTGACTAACGAATCTCACGAAGGTTAATTCGAACCTTATTTTTCTCAACTTCAAAGGCAGCATATTCGATCTTATTCAACACACTACACATATCAGTCCTAGGCTAAGATTTTATTTTTATGTTTAAGTTTAAGCCATTATGGATTATGAATAAATTGAGATTTGGCCCAACACAATACAAAAATATATTCTTCACTAACAAATTTCCAGTAGATATCTACTACTCTCGATAAGCCCTCAAGTTGTGTTCACTTTTGATAGGAACATCCTGTACCAGATGTACCTAGTTGCAATATCTTTGAAACAGCAACTTGAGATAAAACAAAAGTAATTTTGAAGTTGAATAGTTTCCTCACAATAAACAATTAGGTATGCACTTCACTATAGTCAAAGGATTGACTAATAAAACAAGAACTTTAAATGTAAACTGGTAGAAAGGGGCCGGACTGGGAAAGGAAATTGGTTTGGAAATACGAAGAGTGCTTCATAGAAAAGGGCAAAATATCCTACAAAAAGGAACCAGGTTATCCTGGTTTAAGGGTAGTGATGCGATTACATGAGAACACAAGCGTTCCCACTCTAGCCTCTCACTATCAACTCCTACTCTCACCTCGACGTTGGTGACTGGTGGGTGCCTAGTACCTCGACCTGAGATGGGGTAACCAACCCCTGTGGAAGGTCGTTGGTGGCAGCGAACGAGAGAGGGGGGAGGAGTGTCTACGCACTAAGACATTTCCTCTTGTTTCAGGCGGCAGCGGATGAATTCCCTAGATGGAATCAACGGTGGCGTCTACAGTTCCAGTCAGGTCGAACTAAAGTGTAATCCCTATATGAGCTGCTTCGACTTATTTGGATAACAGGTCTATAGGGATCTCCAATACTGAGCCAGGGTGTTGGAAAAGAGTTGGTGGCGGATGAACCCTAAATGGGTCAACGGCAGCGCTCATATCCCAATATTGGGTTACTGACATCGGAATGTCCGGCCCGCTGTCCTAGGGTCAAAACAGGGCCTGGCCCTCCAGGTTGGGGGTTGTGCCGTCGGGGTAACTTCCCGACCATGGAAAAAAAGACTAGTTATGAGAGAGACGCAACCAGCCTCGGATAACGAAACTCCTCAAATGGCAACCAGACCCGGAACGTCAATGGACTACGATATGAGAGTATGCACCTGGAATGTAAGAACACTCTACACCCCAGGTGCCACTCAAAAACATGAGTCTGTCCTCACGCGGTACAAGGCAGACATTACCGCGATCCAGGAGATACGATGGATAGGATCAGGCATGATGAAAAGAAAAGATTGCGACATTTATTACAGCTGCAACAAAAGACTGCATGTATTAGGATGCGGATTCGTCGTGGGAAATCGGCTTAGGACAAAAGTTATTGACTTCAAGCCGATAAGTGATCGCCTTTCTGTGATCCGCATCAAAGCTACTTTCCAAAACATAAGCCTAATATGTGCACACGCCCCTACCGACGAGGCTGAAGATCCCATCAAGGAGGAGTTTTATGACCTCCTGGATGGAGCCTACGGAGCCTGTCCGGAGTACGATGTAAAAGTTGTACTCGGGTACTTCAATGCTAAAATCGGAAAGGAAAACATCTTTGGCGGGTTAGTTGGTAAGCACAGAATCCACGAAACGACAACAGACAACGGCTACCGACTAATAGATTTTGCAGCAGCTCGTAATACGGTGATAAGTAGCACTAGGTTTCCAAGGCTAAGGATCCACACAGCAACCTGGCGCTCTCCAGACGGTCGAACCGCCAACCAAATCGACCATGTGCTAATCGATGCGAGGCACGCATCCAACATCCTCGACGTGCACACATTCCGAGGGGCAAACGTCGACTCTGACCATTTTATTGTCGCAGCAAAATTCAGAGCTCGGCTGTCCAACGAGAAGAAGCTGCGAACCGCCCAGAAGAAGAAATTCGACGTTGGACGCCTTAGCACACCTGGAGTAGCCAGAGCCTACAGCGAGCGCCTGAGCATGAAACTCTCCTCTGTGCACTCACCTACCACAGACGCCAAAAATCAGTGGTGCCAGTACCGCGACATCATCAAGGAGGTAGCCGAAACCACTGTAGGGTACCAGCCACCCCAGAGAAAGAGCCCGTGGTATGATGATGAATGCGTGTACAGGAAAAAGGTGACAGAAGATGCACACAAGAAAGCGCTGCAGCGCAAAACAAGGGCAACGAGAGAAGAGTATCGAGCCAGGAGAAGAGAGGAAAAGAAGATCCTGCGTAGGAAGAAGACGGCTTACGCAGCTTCCCAGCTCAAGGAGATCGAAGAGTCGCGCGATCGTAATAACATCCGGAGGTTTTATAAAAAAGCCAAGCAACTGGCTGCTGGCTACAAAACCGGAACGCAGGCTCTTCGAGACAGCGAAGGAAACCTAGTCACCGAAGCGCAGGGAATAGTAGATGGGTTTAAGCAGCATTTCCAGCAACTGCTAAATGGGCATCATGTAGAGAGAGTGATAGGGCAAGAAGAGAACCCGCGTCCAGTCAATGAAGAACTAGTTCCACCACCTAGTATAGAAGAAGTTGGCCTAGCTATAAAAAAGCTTAAGAACAACAAAGCCGCAGGCTCTGATGGTTTACCAGCAGAGCTCTTTAAATACGGTGGTGATGTTTTGGTAGGGAGCATGCACCGAATCATCAACCAAGTATGGCTGGAAGAAAACATGCCCGATGACTGGACTATCAGCTCCATATGCCCCATCTACAAAAAAGGCGATCCTATGTCTTGCAAGAACTATCGAGGCATATCCTTGCTTAATGTTGCATACAAGATCCTATCCAACGTACTGTGTGAACGTCTTAAACCGTTCTGCAACACACTAATCGGCACGTACCAGTGTGGCTTCCGGCCCGGCAGATCGACTATAGACCAAATTTTCACACTGAGGCAAATCCTGGAAAAGACCAACGAATTTCAAGTCGAAACTCACCACCTATTCATCGACTTCAAAGCCGCGTATGATAGCATACATCGTCAGGAGCTCTATGTGGCGATGGCCGAATTCGGAGTCCCGGCAAAACTGATTCAGCTGTGTCGCGTGACGCTGGAAAACACGCGCTGCAATGTGCAGTTTGGAAGCACCTCCTCCGATCTATTTCAAACTTGCACCGGATTTCGGCAAGGAGACGCGCTGTCATGCGACTTCTTCAATCTCGTACTGGAGCAGATAGTGCGCAGGGCAGGTGTCAACACGGAAGGCACTATCTTCAACAGATCCGTACAGCTACTGGGCTATGCGGACGATATTGACATCATCGGTCGCTCCCAGCGTGCCGTGGTAGAAGCGTTCACGGCGATTGAAGAACAGGCGAAGTCCGTTGGCCTTCAAGTAAATGTGGACAAGACTAAGTACATGCTATCAACAAACAAACAAGCATCTGTCCACCGCCTAGGACAAAACGTCACTATTGATAGCAACAACTTCGAGGTAGTTAAGGAGTTCACCTACCTCGGAGTAAACATGAACTCCACGAATGACACCCTAGTGGAGATCCGGCGAAGAATTACCCTAGGAAACCGTTGCTACTTCGGTTTGGCAAAACAACTGGGTTCAAAACTCCTAACTCGAAGGACGAAATGTGTGCTCTACAAAACCCTCATCCTGCCAGTTCTGCTTTATGGCGCCGAGTGCTGGACGATAAGCAAGAAGGGAGAGCTGATACTGGGCTCCTTCGAAAGAAAAATACTTCGGCGGATTTTTGGTCCTGTGTGCGAGGAGGGCGAATGGAGGAGAAGATACAACCGCGAACTCTATGAGCTGTACCAAGATGTGGATGTAGTCCAAAAAGCCAAAACACGTCGACTACATTGGCTCGGCCACATCGAGCGAATGGACAATAATGCTCCAGCTAAGAGGATCTTCGAATCCCAGCCCCCAGGTTCGAGAAGACAAGGAAGACCGAACCTCCGTTTCAAAGACCAAGCCATCGCGGATGCCAGAGCGCTTGGTCTCGATAACTGGAAGCAGCGTGCCCGGGATCGTAGAGGATGGAAGGCTGCAGTGTCTCAGGCAGAGACTCTTCACGGGTCGGGAGCCCGATAAGTAAGTAATCCTACAAAAATATTAAATCCGTTTGTAAGTGTAAAGGGTCTCGTTAATATCCTGTTACAGAAATATGTACATGCTGCAGGCCTGCCGGGATACCTTCATATAAAGCAGATTGCACAAAGCATAGCTGAACATGAATGAGAACAAATATTTTCAGATGATTTTCTATGGAATAGGATGGCTAACAGACAAACATCAAAACAATTCGAAATTGACTTAAAACAAAAATACGAAATTTAACGCATACGATATGAGTGATTCGAAGAATTTCAGATCGCAATTCATTGACATTACCTACACCTACCTATGAAGTCGGAAACACATCCCTCTCTAATCGAAACGAAGAAAAAATTTAAATGGATACCTAGCTGTTATAAACAATAACAAATCCCATGCATTTCGTGACTCAAATGGCAACTCTGGCCTTGCAACAAATGTAGAACAAAGGGTTTGCGTCACCTAACCTGATATGAATTAAACCACCCTTTGTCACGAAAAATGAAATTGCTAAACTAAATCCGTGTCAGAAATTCCTTAATTATACATAATAATCAATAGTTTGGACACGATATACATATGTAATTGCAGTTTGAAAACGCAGCAACAGGCAGTAAATATGGGTATACAAACTACCACTTGCTAATGTCATACCAATCATCGCAAACGTCAAGCGGTAACCTTTAAACTAAGAGCATATCTGCATACCACCGATTTTACTTAATTCTTTAAATTTCAGGTTAGCATGCAACTTACTTTTGGCCAGAATGTAATTGCGAAGCCTGCTATCATATCGTGTGTTAAGGAATCGCATGCACAATTGGCCTCATAAAATATGTAGGCAGGCCTAGGCAGGTATGTACCTAAACCTATAGCGAGATTTGTGCAAATGGGTTAGATTAAATACTAACCTTAGATGTAGCCAATGGATAGCTTAAAATGTACAACAAAAAGTATTCAAGAGGTTAAAGAAGGTTATTGGACAGACCCGTGCGTCGTCAGGTAGTAGCATTGGAAGGTGTTCGATTTAGTAGAGCTATGGATTTACTGATGTAAAATAGACTAATTTTTATTTTTGAAAATAAGAATTGAGCGGTGTTTGGCCAGCAAGAGCTTGGTTAAAGCGCAACCAATAAAATTGCAAATAAATGCGGATCCGTCAGGTTAGAAGTCACCCTTTTACAAGATAGAGCGAAAGTTGTCACCCGATCTTCGTTGGAAATAATTTATTTTGTAAATAAAAAACTTTGATTCTGCTTTTAGATTATTTGTACTTGGTATAATGGTATCTTAAATTTTTTTTCCATTATGTCTAGAAAATGTATCGGTTAAGTGGCCGCGCCGTCAGAATTGATGATCTTTGTGCCCGATTTATGGCATTTTTCATAAATCTTCGTATTCTTGACGAATATTCATTTTTTTTGTATATATGTATACAGTGATCCCCGGATAAGTGACACTCGCTTAATTGCGTTCCTCGTTTAATTCAGCCAAAAACTAAGCAAATAAAGCATTCCATACATAACAAATGTGCCTAACTTTTCCCGTTTAAATGCGTACCGCTTAAATGCGTTACCCGGTTAATTACGCTACTTAAAGTAAAGCTTCTCGTAAAACTTCATACAAAATCTCCCGGGTAAATGAACACATACAAAAAAAGCATGGACATTTTGTACTTATATACCATATAATATTTCCATATTGACATTCCATTGAGAAGGCTCCTCGGCTGATGTAGGAGGTGCCGAAGATTTTCATACAGATGTTCTCTCCAATTTAATTAAAAACAATGCACCCAAATACATTTTCAATGTCGATGAAAGCGGTCTATTTTACAAGCGAATTCCAGGATAATGAATATCAATATTACAAATTTTTAAAACTTTGGCTTCCATTACTATCGAAAAATATAGTTTGCAATGTTTTTTTTTTGTATGGGATGCGCCACGCCTCTTTGCCTAATTGTTCCGATATTCACAGGAATACAGGAATACTCCCGGGCCAATGTCTATGATTATCTGTAATTTTGAATTTATCGATTCGGTGCGGTTTTCGAGAATTTAAATTTTTTTTGTATAGACCCTTTGTCTAATTTTTACTAAACATCACAATAAACATCTCGGTCCAATATCAAAGGTTTGAGCTGAATCGGAGCAAAACTTTTCGAGTTTTTGAAGCGTACACAAACGACCATTGGTCGTGTTCTTCAGTTTTTAATTTGAACATTATGCAAATAAAAACGCTTTATTGCGTATTCAAGGCAATAAAGCGGGTGTTTCCTTATTGCGTCGACAACGCACTTAAGCGGGATTCTCGTAAATGCGTTCCTCGGATAAATGCGTTGAAAATTGTACATTTTCCCTGACGCAACAATCCGGGGACTACTATATAACCAAAATAGGTCTGGAACGGTTAAATCAGGCGAGCGCCAAAAAGAAAGTTTAGACGACCTTGAAATGCAGCAATTAGAATTTCGGTTAGGTATGGCTGGTGCAGTATGCGCCGTTGATCCATTCTGATGTTGAAACTAGGTTAGGTTAGGTTAGGCTGAAGTGGACTTGGGCAAAATCCTCAACTTGTTGTTCCTTCCCGCGGGCGCCCGTCTGAAAATGGCTAACCAGCTTGTCTGGTTAGTGTCAGCCAAGGATTTATGCTTACGCTTTAATCGTATGTCGTGATCCATTAGTTGGGGTGGGAGAAAACCCTTAAATCGTACCTGATACCAGAGGTGGAGTGAGCGCAAAGCAAACCGTGCTTCTGGTTGCAATCGGCCGGGGGTAAAACCGGCTATTAACGAGCTCCTTCAGACGCCCAGGCAAGGTCTGTCGTATCCCTGTTGCCTTACCCCGGTATATCGGCTCTGCCGGGATGGACCTTCTTTTCCGACCTACTCGTGGGAACAACATTAAAACTTTCAAACATGCAAAACACTAAAAACAAAAACGAAAACCAAACAAACCGACATAAACTAACGAGACAAGACAACCCAACCCAACAAACCCAGGACAAACGCGACGACCAACACACAACCAGCGATTCGGACCTACTGACGACAACTCTCCCCATCTTCAAAAACCTCAATATTGGAGGTGCGGAGGAAGTATCCCAATCCTCATCCACACCTGCCAACATTGGATCTGAGACTGAGGACGAATTGCTGGGCGACACGGAATCTGAGGACAACACCCTGAAACCACGCCCCGTCTCTGAGGCGACAAGAAAGCGCAGTAACTACAGGGCCTCTAAACGATTCCTCAAAAAGATTTCTGAGAGAGACCCATCCTCTATCAACGATAGAGACAGGGCCTTGATCAGGAAACACAAGAGGGCGATAAAGAGCTACGAAAATCTGAGGGCTGATAAACCCAAAGAAGCTACAGCTCCTATAAAGCCAAAGAAAACCGCAGAGAAGGGGGTACAGGACAAATCCAAAGGTCACCCTAACAAGGCAACCAAGGAACAGTCCAAAACCTCGAAGAGAACACCAGAGGCAAAGAAGGTGCAGACTTCCAGCAGAGTCTCCACAGGCACAAAAGCCGGAACCTCGGGCACCTCATCCAAGAGGCAACGGTCAGAGGAGGAGATCAAAGAAAGTCGACCAAAGAGAACAAAGGCCTCAACAAGCCTGGACAACACTCCGAGCGACCTCATTGCAGCAGTCATTGACGAGCAAGATCCCGATGGCAGGATCACGGCTGAGCGCTGGCTGCTTGCGGAAAAAGAAATCCTCAAGGCTATGATGGTCAATATCCAAAAAGGCGGACCGGAATACGCCTTTGATGGAGCCGGATGGCACAGAGGAGTCAAGGTAGTGGGATGCAGCGACGGGCAGACCCTTGAGTTTCTCTCCAAAACCATCGCCAGTTTTGGCGAACTGTGGGAGGGAGCCAAACTTAAGGTGTTACCAAAGTCTGCACTACCACTCAGACAGAAAGTGAAGCTGTGGATACCACCCCCCTTCGATAAAGAAGAGGACGAGAACATCGTGGTTCTCCTCGCAGGCCAAAACAAGAGCGTCGGTATAGGCGAATGGGTAAAGGTCTACTCCAGAAGAAGTGGTGACGGCAAGGAGCTCTGCTTTGCAATAAACCAGACCTCTGCAACGACCTTAAAGAAGACCCCAGACAGGAAGCTAAGGTTCGGACTGGTTGCCGTGAGGGCACGACTAGACGACGATGAAGAGCCAAAGGCCGAAAAAGCTGCTGGTGGTGCAAATTAATTTGCATCACTGTAAAGCAGCAACAGACGACCTACTGCTGTTCATGTCTGAGGTAAGTGTGGACGTGGCACTAATTCAGGAGCCTTGGATTTTCAAAAACAAAGTTCAAGGCCTGAATTCCGTTCACTACCATTTATTCCACACCAAAAAAGAAGGTAAAATTAGAAGCTGCATTCTAGTTAGAAAGACTATTGCTAATATATTTTTTCTACACAGGTTCAGCAATGGAGACACAGTGGCTGTAAAATTCGAGGCTCCAGGTAAGAACCTTATCCTCGCCTCAGTTTACATGCCACATGAAGAAGAAAACCCACCACCTGATACAGTCCGTGAACTAGTGGATTACGCTGACACACGGAACACATCAATAGTGCTGGGTTGCGATGCGAATGCCCATCACATGCTGTGGGGCTGTATGGACATAAATAAAAGGGGTGAGTCTTTGTTTGAATATATTATTTCTACAAATCTAATTTTGTGTAACAGGGGAAACCATCCCACTTTCCAAAATAGAAATAGGGAAGAAATTTTAGACATAACTCTTAAAAGCAATAACGAGCAGGTCAGGGTAGAAAACTGGAGAGTCTGTCCGGAGAACTCCTTCTCGGATCACAGTAGAATACTCTTTACAGTAAACCTACATCCCAAGACACAACGTATCTTTAGGAATCCTAGGAAAACGAATTGGGCAGACTATGCGAAAACGATTAGGGAGAAGATACAACATCCAAAGGATGAAAATCTCACTGACACTAACTCAATCGACAACGCAGTCCAATTAATCACAGAAAACATGCACAAAGCCTTTGTTAAACACTGTCCCAGCTCTCGCAATCGCAAACCCAAAAAGGCAACTTGGTGGACCAGCGAGCTCAAAAAGCGGCGAACTGCTGTGAGACAACTGTTTAACAAAGCAAGACAGAGTAGAGCAGAAGAAGACTGGACTACGTATAGATCCGAACTTAATCTGTATACTAGAGAAATTAGGAAAGCGAAATTTGAATC
Source organism: Cheilosia scutellata (assembly GCA_955612985.1). Lineage (NCBI taxonomy): Eukaryota > Metazoa > Arthropoda > Insecta > Diptera > Syrphidae > Cheilosia > Cheilosia scutellata. The sequence goes on along the minus strand of OY015313.1, from coordinate 79,329,393 downwards.
CTGGAACACGTTTTGCGAATCCATGGAGAGTACAAGTGAGGCTGCCAGACTACGTAAAGTATTATCCAAAGACCCCACGGTCCCAGGATATATTAAACGTGCTGATAACTCTTGTACAGAGACTAGTCAAGAAACACTACAACTCTTAATGGACACGCACTTTCCGGAGTCCAGTCAAATCACTAGGTATGAAAACAATCATACTCCTACTCCATCAGGTACTGAACCGGAAGTAGCCACGGAAAACATTATAACAGAGCACACAATCGCTTGGGCAGTCCACTCGTTCAACCCCTACAAATCAGCGGGACCAGACGACGTCATCCCAGCAATGATGCAACATGCTCTCAGTGTAATACTGCCATGGCTGAAAGTAATCTTCAAAAGCTGCATAAGGCTCTGCTACATACCGCAAAGCTGGAAAGAGGTAAAGGTGATATTTATTCCTAAAGCAGGAAAGCATATGCACTGCACCGCAAAAGATTTTAGGCCGATAAGCCTCTCCTCGTTTCTCTTAAAAACACTGGAGAGAATAATCGACTCATACATAAGGGATCTACTCAATGAACATAACCTATGTAGCACTCAACACGCCTACCTTAAAGGTAAGTCCGTGGAAACAGCTCTGAACGAAGTTGTGTCAATCATTGAAAAAGGCTTACACCATAAGGAATTCACTCTGGCAGCATTTTTGGACATTGAAGGAGCATTTAATAATGTTAAAACAGTGGCCATAAAAACAGCGCTCGAAGACCTGGGAGTGAAACAAGAAATTACAAACTGGATTTACGAAATGCTTAACAGCAGAGTAATTAACTCAGAAATCGGTGAGAGCAACATAAGGAGAACAGTGACCAGGGGTACTCCACAAGGGGTCGTCATATCTCCTCTCCTGTGGCTCCTAGTGGTCAATAAGATCCTTACAGCTCTAAAGATAAAAGGGACAAAAATTGTAGCTTACGCAGACGACATTGTAATCCTAATAAGTGGAAGGTACCTACCCACTATTAGCGAACTCATGGAATCGGCTCTAAAGGAATTATCCTCGTGGGCAGGACCAAACGGCCTCGGAGTAAATCCAAGCAAAACCGAAACTGTCCTATTTACTAGGAGAAGGAAAATTGAGAAATTCGATCTGCCGAAGTTGAACGGTATTCGCCTGAAACTTTCCTCAGAAGCTAAGTATCTAGGCATCATCCTGGACTCTAAACTTACCTGGAAACGCAACACAGAAGAAAGAGCAAAGAAAGCACTATGTGCTTTCTACGCATGCAAGAAAACCTTTGGTAACGCTGGGGTATGCGCCCTTATATAATCCATTGGATGTATACGGCAATTATAAGACCCATACTTACCTATGGGTCCATTGTATGGTGGAAGGCAATAGAAAAGGTAACCTATCTCAATAACCTATCCAAGGTACAGAGATTGGCATGCATCGGAATAACGGGAGCAATGAGATCAACACCTCAAGCCGGGCTGGAGATGATTCTAAATCTTCCACCCCTAAGTGAATACATTTGCAGCATGGCAGCCAAGGGAGCCCTCCGCCTAAAGGAGGCAAAAACCTGGAAGCACAGCTCCTATGGACACGCCTCCATAATTCAAAAATACCTGAGTACCGATCTGGCTAGAACAACGGACTACATGATTCCGTACCAGAGCTTCAACAAAAACTACTCTACCTACATACCCCAAAGACAGGATTGGATTACTAACACGCAAGCGTACAAGAAATACAAATCTATACTGACGGGTCAAAAATGGAAGTAGGCACAGGAGCCGGAGTTTTCTGCGAATCCTTATGTATAAATGATTCGTATAAACTCCCAGATGAATGCAGCGTCTTCCAAGCTGAAATCGTCGCCATCGACAGGGCAGCAAGTACCATATCTACAAAGAATCTCGACCCTTCCAAGATTACAATCTTCGTAGACAGTCAGGCGGCCATTAAAGCACTAGACAGCGCAACTATTAAAGCAAAGACAGTCAGGGACTGTCAAAAAGCCCTAAACAAAATAGGCGAGAAACACAAGGTCACTCTCTGCTGGGTTCCCGGACATAGTGACATTGATGGAAATGAAAAAGCAGACGAGCTAGCAAGAACTGGGTCGGAGCTTGATGCTGTCAATATCATTGCATCAATAGACATCCCAATTAGCGTAGCAAAAAGAAATATCGACCAAAAATCAAGGGAAAAAATTAACACCACCTGGTCTAACAGACACGACTGTGTTATATCCCGTAGCCTTTGGCCAAAAATTGATGAAAAAAGAACACGATGTATTCTGAGAATGAATAAACGAGATATTCGAATCTTAACGGGTGTACTGACAGGCCATTGCACCATTGGTACCATGGCCACAAGACTGGGAATTAACGCACCAGACTACTGCAGGAGCTGTCAAGATATAGAAGAAACGGAGACCATCAAACACCTGCTCTGCGAATGCCCAAACCTCCAAACTAGTCGACTCCGATATCTGGGAGACAGACTTTTCGGAGACCTAGAGGACATAGTGCAGGTACCATTGACGGACACAATCAGGTTTGTTAAAAGTACGGGATGGTTTACTTAGTAGACCATCACCGCCAAGGAACAACTCCAAGAAACCAGGTAAAGTGTTTATGCATGTTTTTTGTGTTGTCCAATAAAATGTAAATTTTAACCACGACCAAATACTAAGGGATCACAATGGACCAAAAGGCCCCCGTGGTAGCACAGCACATAAAGCTGTGCACTTCCCTCTAACCTAACCTAACCTAGGCTGAAGTTGTTGCTGGCAAAAGCCGACGCAATTAGACCATTATAAATTCCCTTGTGATACCACATGAATCTAGGAAAAGTTTCGTCCCGTTGAACCAGTTTGAGGTTCTGATCAAGCATAGGAGACTACGAATGTCTAGGTTTGGTAGATCTTTTAGAATAGATCATTGTAATAGAAGACTCCCAAATGGAGCTTCCGTTTTCGGAGGAGTGTCGGACACGTACAGAGGAAGTGGTGAATGGTCTCCTCCTTCTCTTCGTCCAAACAGCTTCTTCAAAAATCGTTTGAGAATACGGCAAGCCTTGTTGCATGCCTTGTGGTAGTGTTCCATAATGACACCTATTTTAGCGCTGATATGCCTTCTGTCAAGAGAGATCAAATTCTTAGAATGTTTAAGATCTATAGCTTTGGCCAGATCTGTTTTGTCGCTAGACATGTCGTGCCACATGCCCACCTAAGATTTGTTCTTTCGATGGCATCCAGCTTTATTATGAGTTTACACGTAGCGATCGAGATACCTAAGGTACATTTGCTTGTTACGATAGGTAGTGTAGTTCCGAGCCTGACTAGTTCATCAACCTTACAGCACCCGGCAGAGGTGAATGTTGATCTGCTCCGCCATCACTCTGAGAGACGTGCGACAGTCTAGGGCTGTAGTAGAGTTGGTAGAGACTGATTTCAGGTACTTAAATGCCGTCTGACTATCCAAAAAGATGCGAATATCTTAACGTTTTCTTTTAGCCAGGATAAGACTTCCTTTATTGCCATTATTTCCGCCTTAAAAACGCTACAGTGATCTGGGAGACGGAAGGAGAGACTGAGATTTAGTCTATCAGAAAAAACACCACCGCCTACACCATCAGACGTTTTCGATCCGTCTGTGAAGAATTGAACCGCCTCATCAACCAAAAATGTCCCGTCCTTCCAAAATGACCTATTGGGGATGAAGACTTGCAAGGTTTTATCAAACTAGTTATGGTATACGTATGAACCGCCTAGTCGATGTTTCTCGGGAGAGTCTTAAATGTATTTAAGATAGCAGCATGGCCAATTATTTTGCTGGTCCACTGTAAAGTTGGACGAAGGGCTGCAGATGCTGCCGTTTGCTTGCTAAAAAAAAATCTATTGCTGTCAGGTGATACAGGTGATGCGGTTCTTTGGACTTTGCATATTTTATCGCGATTTGTCGCTTTATCTAAGGCAGTCCACCAGACATGGACATGTTGAAACTACATGTACTCCAGTTCTAATTCATCCAATTAAGGTAGGAGAAAGTCGTTGAGCATGGCTCTGTAGCCTTTGTTGTCTACAGTATAGTCGTTTGGCCCGCGACGATGCTGCCGTTCTCAGCAGAATGGTTGCTCCGGGGCTGTTCAGGCCTGTCAGCATCTCGTGTTGTCCCATACTCTTCTAATTGAGCAGATAAACGTCGATAAACAGAAATCTGCGCCGAAATTCACCATGCACCAACGACGGGTATACACCCTTATTCCCGTTGGCGTTTGTCGTATACGATTCATGTGTCGTGTCGTTGTAAAAACGATATTCAGATTTTTTTTCGAACTTTTGTTAACGATTTTGCATCTTTTTCTATGTGTTCACTGTAATTTCAAATCCTTTGTCTCAAAAAAGTTACAAATACTGACTTAAAGCCGAAATAAAATATTAGGCGTTTTCAACAAACGCCCAACGGGAATAGGGGTGATTATTCAAAAAAAAAAAAAAAAATCAAAACAGGAGTAGGTATATAGTGATTCATGTCATGTTGACTTATGTATTTTGTATCTCCTTACTCTTCACAAATGTCAAAGTAAAGGCAACACTGTTTCTACAAATTGTCAATTTAGAATTGGCATTGCCGCCACTGGCCACGTTCTTCTTAGAAAGCATGCCAAATGCTTAGGACTTTTAGATACCCTGCAATGAGTAGGGTTAGTGTTAGTAATCATTTAAACTAATCAATTATGCAGAATATAGTACCTACTCGTAATAGCAACCTGGATGTACTCTGAACACATTTCGAGGGTCAGATGTCGAATCCGGATGTAAAGCATACGGCGACACCATTTATCTTCTAGAACCCTATATAGCAGTGCCGGACTTTGGGATCCTAGCGAAACCAATCTAATCCAGATTGAATGGCTCGTTCTGCTTATTGACAGAACCTGCAGAAGTGGTTATTGTAATTTTGATTGAACTCAGGGGTTCCAGGTCAGCATACCTTTCTTTTGCTACTCATTTTTCTGATAGTGCGTTTAGGATGGGACTGGCAAAGAGAAACTATTGATTCAGAAAGTAAATGTATTAAATTAAAAGGAATATATTCAAATGCCCAATTCAAGTGGCAATCAGAACATATTTTTGATTCTGACCAGACCGCAGACCTCTTACTCCTATTATTCATCATTGGATACACTTTTACTTCCATTTATTGCCTCAACTGCGGTTATAGCTCGTTCTTCTTTTTTGACAAACTCAATAGCCAACTCACACTTTTCAAATATTGCCAACCACCGACAAACTATTATCATCTCGATATTTTCATGAAGAGAATTTCTAATCAACTTCAAAGTAAAGGAACTATAAACGAATTTCAAAGTGACTTACTCCTACCAATACGTTATCCGCTTTTCTATCTCACTCCACCTATACCTTTGTGTCAATCAGGGCTCCGGCTCACATGAGAAATTTATTCAGCCCGCTTCAATTATAAACGCTTGTCGAACCAATTTTACTGCTTCAGTTCCCCAATTTTATTTTTGTTCGCAAAAAAAGAGTAAAAATCCCTTTGACACATCTAGCTATACGTACATTTATATAGCCTTTGTTACATCAATGCCTTTTAAGCACACATCTTTGCAGGGGGCTGAATGCTGATGTGAAGCGACCGCATAAAGCTACAAAATATACATCAATCGCATAGACCCAGCAGAGTGGTAGATGTACCTATACATACTATGCTCCGTATATATGTACATCCTTGTGTGTTCATCCTCGTGGTAAATATTCGTTTTAAGCCATTTGGCAAACCAACCGGAAGCACTACAAAGATCTATACTTCGAACTGTGGTCTAATTTATGTTTTTTGCGTACATTTTCGTTTGCACTCTGAGTGTGCGGTTCGCTGTCTAACAAAAAAAAGATGTCCACAAGTCTTCAAAGTCAAAAGAAGAAGTCTCACATAATTTGCTTGCAAAGGACTTAATGTGATTTAATTTTCGCTGGTGCGTTGGATTTTACTTCCTCGAACAATCGCCAAAAGAGCTAATGGGTGAAGTGAATATTTGGGTCGCATTCAATAAAATTATAAGCCGCTTCTGTTTCCCTTTTAATCGAATCGTTAACCGAGCATATTAATGGCAATATTATTTTAAGGGCTCATCCTTCAATTGTGATATAGAATATTATGTGACTGGACTGTGTGTCTCTTTTTGTCTACATTTCTGTAGCAAAGTGTTCATCATAATTTAATATTCTATTGGCACAAATTGCTTCAATTTACTAAGGGGTAGTTATTACCAATCTATTTGTGATTCAGAGCAAATAAAAAATAATATTTACGAGTTTACGGCCACAAACGTTTCCAAAGAAAAATGAGAAATACGAGAAGCATAATACATACACAGTTAAGTCCATATAGCTATAAACCTATACTTCTCGAGAACTGGCTAAAGTTCCAATAGGCAAAATTCTAATATATTGTATGTATAATATAATGAATAAACGAAAAACTTGCCAAGTAAACCTACCAATTTTTTTTTAACATTTAACCCTTCTTAAACTAATAACTTGGCGAACATTTAGATCTCATTACTTTTCGTGGCTGACTAGTTACGCACCTAATTTTTGCTGTTCTATATAAGAGAACTTGGCTCTTTTTTTACATTTATGTTTTTGGTGTGATTTCACTACTTTTTGCAAAGTTTTTTTTTTATTCGTTTTTACAAACAACGTTGAAACGTCTTCGCTTTTTAATATGATAGACACTGACCACCATCACTTTGGCTTTCTTTCTTATAAACTATTCATTAAAATTATATTCAGCAGGTAGATTGACTTCTATTCATATTTTAAGTGGGCAGATTCCACGCCCCTTAAATGGACAATTTTTAATTTTTGAAATTTCTCCTTTCGTACAATGCAGGTCCTACTGCTGTACCGAATTTCAACATTCTACGGCAACTGAAAGTGGCCCAAATAAATAATAACCGATTTTCAAAAGTGGGCGGATACCACGCCTCCTGAAGGGAGAATATAAAATTTTCAATTTTTGTCTTTCTGTACACTGCAAGTCCTACCGCTGTACCAAATTTCAACATTCTACGGCAACAGGAAGTAGCCCAAATAAATAATATCCGATTTTCAAAAGTGGGCGGATACCACGCTCCCTGATTGGACAATATAAAATTTAAAATTTTTTTCTTTATGCACATTTCAAGTCCTACCGTTGTACCGAATTTCAACATTCTACGGCAACTGAAAGTGGCCCAAACAAATAGTAACCGATTTTCAAATGTGGGCGGATACCACGCCTCCTGAAGGGAGAATATAAGTGCCTAGACTTTTTTCTTTCTGTACACTGCAAGTTCTACCGCTCTACCAAATTTCATCATTCTACGGCAATGAGAAGTGGTCCAAATAAATAATAACCAATTTTCAAAAGTGGGCGTATACCACGCCCCCTGAATGGAAAATCTCAAGTTTTGGACTTTTTCCAGTGTATGCACCACAGGATCTAGCATTTTTCCAAATTTCACGATTCTAGGATGGCCGGAAGTGCTTCATAATTTTGATGATCATCTAAGTGAGTGAGTGAGTCAGTTACTGTTTTTGCGATTTTTGAAGTCCTGTATTTTGAGAACCACTAATGCTATCGATATGGAATTTGGTGAGGTGGACCTTTTTAGTGAGTTTGATAAATGCAAGTTTGAAGTTTTTGGTCCAATCGGTTCCGAAGTTAGAGGGGGGTCAAAAACAGCCTGAGTTTGTTCCTGTAAAAAGGGGAAGTGCCTTTACTAAATAACTTGGCTGGGGCACTACCGTGTCCTTTGATAGTGTAGTAAGAGAACCGCAATTGATATCTACGGAGAATTTCGAACACTGTTTAACGAGTTTGTCGTCAAAGATCGCACTGTCAGCTAGTGTGAGCCGTTCAAAATTAACGATAATGGACGCGATTCCTGTCTTCCGGATTCTGAAGCTCCCAAAATATAAAAAATTTTCACCCTTTCAGCAAGTTCTCTAAGTTTGTTTTTCCAGCTTGTACTAAGCCTAATAAATGGGGCCATTTTTCGCTGCCACCACAACTAAGCACTATATAATTCCCGGGATACCCACATAATACACAAGTGCAAAATCCCCAAACCCCAAAATCCCCACTTTTTGAAAAATCCTCAAATTGATTATCCCCAAAGACAAAATCCCCAAATTCAAAATCCACCAAATCGAAAATCCCCCAAAATGTTAATTCAAAATATTTAAAGAAATTTTCGTCTACCTAACCTGGCGTCTACTCCAAATCCAACAGTGACCCCAAGCAGGGGGGTTGCAGAGGGGCAGCATGCCCCCCATACCTATTGTACTGTTAATGCATTGTGAATACACTCGAAATCTATTTGGGTATTTTGGTTTTTGGGGATTTTAATTTTGGAGTTTTCGTACCCAACCCGAAACTACCAGTGTAATGTTCCAACAAAGCCTTCCAACTAGGTGCTCAGACGTTTTGTTGGAAATAACGGACTACGTACACGCAATGACAACAGCGAATGGTTTGTCTGTTTCTCATCTGTCCTAACATAGGAAAAACCATTTGGACTCAAAGACATGTCACAAATTTAAAACTGCCACTGATAGGCAAGCAACATCCTAGCAATTGGACCATTTCATTATGGAAGTCGTCGAAAACGGCGTGACGATGACGACATACCACGACCGCTGCCAGTATGGTTTCAGAAAATCGCGTTCTACCATCGCGTCGATGCCATAAAGGCGGTAGTAAACACTGCAGCTGAAGCAATACTGGGAAAAAGATTGAGGGGTGGACAAAGAAATACTGTGCGATTGTGACCTTGGACGTTAAAATTGCATTTAACTCGGCGAACTGGTCATGCATTAGGAGGTCGCTGGCCAGAATGGAAGCGCCGGTGTACCTGCGGAACACAGTTGCAAATTACTTTACCGATAGAAAGTCCGCTACGGATGAAGAAGTGGCCAGAATCAACAAATGGCTTTCTTGACAACCAGCCGAAAGTCTGTGGAATTTGCAAATTGTTTTGAGTAAAAATTGCATCAAATATAAATCAATATATACAAGAAAAACGTTCTCCATTATTTCAAAAAATTGCTTGTTTTCAAACACTTGTATTTTTAAAATCAGGATGAAATTTTAAAATTTTTCTTCTTCTTAATTGGTGTTTTGCATATTACCTTTTAGATGGACTAGTTATCTTAGACTGTTTCGAACTATATCATATCATTCGTCGGCAAACAAAAAGTCGGTTTTATGCCAATTTTCCCAAACACAGCTGCGAATTCTTTCAATAAAAGAAAAACGAGATATCGCTTACAAACAAGCTTCATTGGATTCCAAGGACATATTCTGTTCTTTCAAATGAATCCTACATCATTTCAATCGCTTCAGTATTTACTTCTCTAGGAAGGAAACGAAATGCCATTTTTCGCACTTTTGCTCGATTTATGGGTAGAGGCCTCTTAATGTACCTAGGAGTAATGCTCGACAACAGGTTAAATTTTAAAACGCATATCCAGTACTCCGGCAGGAAGGCCTCACAGATACTCTCGTCAGCATACAGGCTCGGCGCAATACGAACAATAAGGGGATTTCGAACAATCTCGGATGAAGCAGCTTTCGTTATATCGGGAATGATCCCCATCGACATTCTTTCCAGCGAGATGCAAAGGATCTACCTTAGGCAAACAGCCAATCGGCATGAGGACCCTAAGGGTCAAAGTAGAAGAGAAGGAAACATGGATGGCACTATGCCAAGCCATCGGAGCACGGCGGCTATCGGAAATACCTTCACAGGTTTGGTCACGATATCTCGCGTTTACGGAGCAGGCAATGTTCCATTGTAGGCGTTTGCAGGGGGAAGAGCGAACTTACCAAACGCATGGCATCGATTATTCGTGCATATTGGTATAGCCCGTCCCAACTTAAGTGAAAATTGCTTGCGCAGGTCTCTTCACATTAGGGATTTTATTCTCTTACCTACAACAAAACTACTTTTCCAACCAGAACTACAGCTAAAAAAAATATGTGCGCATTTCAAACACAAGCATACCCCTGCTTGCGAAGATATCTCGAGTCATTCTTTTGCTTTGGGACGGGCTATAGCACGGGCTACCGCATCTTTAATATCCAATTTCACAGTGGCAGCTTAATCCTAGGCTTAGCTAAGTGTAGGATTGAACATAAACTTCGCTTCAGTATTTTTCGTTTTCACAGTCCATATGTAAACTTGGTTTAGTTAAACCACCAATAATTGAGTGTCATTGTGAACCATTTATCATGAATACACATACACAAGCTTGATGACTGTATGCGAATGTGTGTGCCATCTAAAACTACGAGTGTGCGTGGAAACGAAGCATGTCGATGTTGTTGCCGTTCAATGCTAGAGCGTATTTCCACCAACAACGAAGGGATAATTTGACATTTATCTTGAAAAGCATTGCCAAACATAATTATGTTGTTGCTTATTTAGCTTTTCTCAGAGAACTTTGAGATAAATATTATTTTATTGCACTTGGCAATTATGTATTCTCTGGATTGATACTTAAGCCACGGAAGTTTAAGCGAAGTCTATAGTTATACCTGCACTGTGAAAACCAAATTTGTGTTAATCCTGAGTTTATACTTGGATCGACACTTAAGCTCGCAGTGTGAAATCGGGTATAAAAGATTACCACATCCATTAGCGCAACAAAAAAAAAAACACGTCTGCTACTATTCAAACATCCTATGCCAACACTAGACTCCATTCCACGATGTACCAAAGACAAAGGTTTATGTAGAAGATATTCCGCCTTACCAATAATCAACTTTAGTCTGGCAGCTAACACAAAGACTCAACACTTTCCAAAATGCCCATACCAATAAACAAATTTAGTTGCCAGAATATCGTTAACTGTAGGGTTAAATGTTAATGTTGAGAAAGTCATGTTTATCTCGGCCATTAGCTAAATAAATCCACCCTAACGTCATTTTCAGGTGGTTGGGTGTGTATGAATCGGGTAGGCGCTGACTGGCATCAACTTGGCGGTGCCCAGCTGTTGTAACTTTTTCATACACATCAATTGTGCTTATTTTACCTCCGCGTGGTAACCACCGGGTACTGGCCTCGCCCTTCCGGGCTTGGCTTGCTAAACTTATAAGCGCGAGTGTTGAACACGAAGAAAATAGCAACACTATAATGCTCTGTCGGAAAGACTGACTGAACGAGTCTCAGAAGTCTTACATGAGCTCCTCAGAAAGAGGACGTACGGCGGATGAATTCACGCGATTGAATCAACGGTGACGTCAACAGTCGGCATGACAGATACCTTAATGGGCTACTTCGACGTATTTGGAGCTGAGGCCATTAAGGATTTTTTTTTCAATACTAGTCAGGGTGTTGAAATAGAGATGGTGGCGGAAGAGCCCTTAATGGGTCAACGGCAGCACTCAAATCCCCGAAGCGGGTTACTGACTCCGGAATATCCGGCCCCTTTCGTCCAAGGGGTCACAGAAAGGGCCTGGCCCTCCAGGTTGGGGGTTGTGCGTGGGGTTAACTACCCAACCACGGAAAAACAATATGGTTACGAAGCAACCAAGAGCCTCGGATAAGGACGGATTCACTGTTGACGACCCTGCAAAACGAAATATGGATAATGACGTTCGGATCTGCACGTGGAATGTTCGAACCCTGAACAGACCGCGTGCAGCCGAACAACTAGCGGAGGCCCTAAGCTGCTACAAAGCAGATATCACCGCCATCCAGGAGGTGCGGTGGGATGGGCCGGGCAAAAGAAGGATAAAAAACTGTGACATCTACTACGGTGATTGCTACAGAGAACAGAAGCAGCGTCTATTTGGATGCGGATTCGTTGTAAGCGGCAGACTTAGGCAAGAAGTCTTGAGCTTTCGACACGTTAGTGAACGCCTTACAACTATCCGCATCAAGGCTAAATTCGCCAACATCAGCCTGATATGCGCTCACGCCCCTACCGAAGATAAAGACGATGCTACCAAAGAATGTTTCTACGAGCTCCTCGACAAAACATATGAGCAATGTCCTAAGTATGACGTTAAAATCATCTTGGGTGATTTTAACGCCAAAATAGGAAAGGAGGACATCTTTGGTAGTACAATCGGGAAGTACAGCCTACACGACAACACGTCTGGAAACGGACTTAGGCTAATAGACTTTGCTGCGGGACGTAATGTTACTATAGCTAGCACACGGTTTCCTCACCTCAATATTCACAAAGGAACATGGCGGTCACCAGACCATCAAACGGTCAATCAAATTGACCATGTTGCGATCGACGCAAGGCACTCCTCCAGTATTCTAGATGTTCGAACCTTCCGAGCGGCCAACATAGACTCGGATCACTACCTTGTTGTAGCCAAGGTACGTATGCGGATATCCCAGACACCACAACAACGAGGAAATACTGTGAGGAGATTCAACGTTGAACGGCTACAAACGCAACAAACCGCCAGAACTTTTGCCGATCGCGTCTCCCTCAACCTCTCGAGAAGTCCTTTGCAGCCTTCATCAAGTGCTGAAGACCAGTGGCATCGATGCCAAGAAGCCGTCAGAAAAGCCGCAACTGATGTGCTCGGTTTCACCCGACCACCACCACGAAACCCTTGGTTTGATGAAGAGTGCCGGCAAGCACATGCAGCGAAGCAACTGGCCTACAAAGCGGCGCTGCAGAGAAGGACGAGAGCAGCTCGTGAGCTCTACGAGCAAAAAAGGAGGGAAGAACACCGGCTTCTCCGGAGGAAAAAGAAAGAGCATGAGAAGCGCGCGATCGAGGAAATAGAGAGGTGTTACTCCAGGAACAATGTTCGGAAGTTTTACCAAAAGGTAAAAAGAACGTGTCACGGGAACAAGACCCGAACAGAGACCTGTAGAGACGAACAAGGAAACCTTGTAGTGGAGTCACAGTCGGTGCTGAGGACATGGAAAAACCATTTCTGCAGACTGTTAAACGGCGAAGACGACACATATTCCGCTGTCAGGCAGAATGAACCATTCAACCTGGGCGATGAAAGCCAAGACTTCCGTCCACCTGACCAAAATGAGGTAAGGATAGCAATATCTAAGCTGAAGTCCTACAAAGCTGCAGGACCGGACGGTTTACCGGCCGAGCTTTTTAAGGCAGCGGGAGATGACTTGGTAGAGAGCATACACCAACTTGTTTCTAAAATTTGGTCAGAGGAAAGTATGCCTGATGATTGGAACCTCAGCATCGTTTGCCCGATCTACAAGAAAGGAGACCCTCTAAACTGCGCCAATTATAGAGGCATCAGTCTCCTCAACATCGCCTATAAGATCATATCTGCTGTACTGTGTGAGCGCCTGAAACCATTTGTCAACGAGCTGATTGGTCCCTATCAGTGTGGTTTTAGGCCCGGTAAGTCCACAACCGACCAAATATTCACACTACGGCAGATCCTGGAGAAAACCCAAGAAGTCCAAATCGATACTCACCATCTATTTATCGATTTTAAAGCCGCATATGACAGCATTTATAGAGACGAGCTATACAGAGCCATGTCTAGTTTTGGCATCCCTGCCAAACTTGTCAGATTGTGCAGAATGACGATGGAGAACGCTCGCTGCTCCGTAAAGGTCGGAAATAATCTCACCGAGACCTTTGATGTCAAAAAAGGATTTAGACAAGGTGATGCGCTGTCATGTGACTTTTTCAACATCATACTTGAGAAAATTGTGTATAGTATAAAATGATCCAGATAGAAAGTTGGATCAGGTGTAGTTGTTGCAAATTAGTGTTAATTTGTGATCTAGTTCAGATCATGGGCATAATAAAATACGGCTATTATACCTACATTTCTTATGCCACGTAAAACACAACCAAATACGCAAAATGCAATGCAATGTTTAAATTGTAACCAATATTCGAATGATTCAAGTTTTATATATCTTAGTTCATACTACTTAAATGCATACCATTTTAAAGCTGTCCAACACCAGTCCCTCCAAATTCTTTGAAAGGAGGTTTTGGTTCGTTGAGAATCCTTGGTGAAACATGTTTTGTTTAAAATGGTTGATGTCGCGGCAAATGTAGTTGTAAGAATTGCCGACGACCTTAAGAACATTACGTTTACATTTTAAATAACTTTTCAAAGCTAAGTTTTTTTCAAGTACAAAAAATAGTTTATAGAATGTGATGGCTTATACACTTATATATTATTTCGTGACACTTTCATTCATATACGATATTTTATATATCAGTGTGATTTTTTTGGAAACAACGTTCCATGAAATCGGCAGAAAGTATGTTCACATATTCGTGTGATGTTTCAGTTGTTTTTCTATTCGTTACATTGTAATTGTGATTTGTATACTACAAACAAATTTCCTTTTGCATCATTAGCCTACGAATAATTTAAAAACTGTGTTTTTATTAGGATGCAGTAATCTGAAATGCATTTTATTAGAACAGCATCAATTTTCGCAATTAATACAAAAGTACCTAAATGCATAGGATAACGTATTGTAAATAGTACTGAAAATAGATCCGAATTATATGATATGGCAGTACTAATTTTCATATGAATTTGACAAAACAGCTGACAATTTGTAGATTTCCTAATTGGGGGTTCGGTTTTTTGCTTTTAATAAGCGTTTTAAAGCCTTTGGGAGGAATCTGATAGGCGAATTTAATTGTAATTTGTCTATAAATTCGTTTAGAATAATTTATTCGGCATAAAAATGATCAGTGGTCTTGTTTTCCGCGAAACCAAATTATGCAATTTGAGTCCTGCTATGACAGAAAAATGTAATAGATCCTAATAAAGTTGTCGCACTAGTAAATGTGGAGATCAAATTGTTTATTGGTACCATTTCAATAAAGCTATACATTTTAGGTAAACCTGGCAGCCAACTAGTAGTCGGAATTAGGGTTTGATTATTAGTAAGGCCGATTATCTTCTTCTATAAACTTTAAAGAATTTCTTTGTTACCTGAAAGCTTGCAAACTACTGGGCAGATTTCAATAAAACAATTTTTGAAATATTTCTTTTGACTGCAAGAAGCAAGATGGTTTTAGGAAATGTCGTTTATTGCCATGTTACGTTTTTTGCTTCTAAACATTTAGAACATAAACATTTAGAAGCAAACATTCGACGATCGATCAAGTGCATCGGATAACTGACGTTATAGAGAGAGCTCTAGAAGAAAATAAAATCTGCTCTGCCGTGTTCTTGGACGTTTCGCAAGCATTTGATAAGGTGGTGGCACGAAGGTCTTAAGTGGAAATTAAGACAAGTTCTCCCCGAACGGTTGTGGAAAATCCTAGAATCGTATCTAGAGAAAAGACTCTTTCGTGTCAAACACGGAAACGAATATTCCGAATTTAAAGAAATAAGGACAGGTGTGCCGCAAGGAAGCGTCCTTGGGCCACTCCTATAGGTACTACCGTAGCCACTTTTGCCGATGACACTGCCATACTAGCAGTTGGTTGGTACAACTTCTAAAGAAACAAACAAATTATTACAAGGCGCGCTTAACCGGGTCAATGCATGGACAAAATCGTGGAGGATCGCTCTTAACGTAACGAAATCGGTTCACGTGGATTTTACATATAAGCAAACAAATTATTTTCCCGTTTTTATAAATACAGCCAAAGTTCCGTTTGCAAATGAGGCCAAATACCTCGGAATGACTCTCGACACAAAGTTGAAATGGAAACCGCATGTAAAAAAGAATTGCGAAGAACTTAAAAACAAATATAGAGAACTTTATTGATTACTCGGAAAATATTCAAAGCTAAACCTCGAGAACAAGCTTTTTATAAGCAAGTGCGGCACGAGTACGATAACTACGGCGCCAAAAATTGATAACGGTATTTTGTAGAGGGGATAAATACAAGCATTTTTTACAATGGGAGGGGGGGTCTATCTGGCTTCGTTTAGGCGTATTTTAAAAAAAATAATACTTAAAATGAAAAAAAATTAATTGAGAAACAATGGCAACACTTACAATAAAGGACTTTATGAATTTTGTAAGCCAGGAATCTGTTCTTTGATATTATTTTTAAATCAAGTTATAGCTGTTAATAGTTTTTGAAAAAAATACTTTCAAACTTGAAATTTAAGGAAAAAAATTAAAAAAAAATGTTTTATGCTGATTTTTTTCAATGTTGAGCAAATAGATACTTAATTTGTTTATAGTTTTTACTGCCTAAGTCAATTCTTAATCGAACACTCAAAACCAGATTGATTTATGTCTTATAATTTTTGAGAAAATTGAAAATTACTTTTATATGTTGCTCCGCTTAGAGTATAAATTGCTACCCTTGCGCCTTGAAATGCGTATGCAACCCCCCTGCTTGGGGTCACTGTTGGATTTTGGGATGGGTGCAAGGCTGAGTAGATGCAAACTTTCTTTTAATTATATTAGTTTACCCAATATCAACAACATTCTTCAGATACAATCTCTGGCCAGAAATTTCACATTGGTAGACAAAATTTTGCTGATTTGCATTTTAGACAATTTAGAACGAACTCCTGGCTTTGAAAAATACTATAGTTCTTTGTGGTAAGTGTTGCCATTCTTTTTTAATATTTTATTTTAATTTTATTTATAATTTTTTTTTTAATTACCCCTCCCGCCTAACCGGAGCGAGATAGACCCCCCCTCCAATAGTAAAAAATGTTTGTATTTAACTCCTCTACATAAATCCGTCATTAGTTTTCATCGCCAAAATTATTTTACTCACCCCAATTTTTGTCCTAAAATTTCAAGTTTGAAATTGTTTTTTTCAAAAACCATTTAAGGGAATAACTTGTTTTAAAAATAATATAAAAGAACAGATTCTGGGCTTTCTAAAATGTCATAGTCTTTTATTATAAGTGTTGCCATTGTTTTTTAATGTATTTTTTTCCATTTAAAGTATTATTTTCTTTAAATTACCCCTCCCGCCTAAACGGAGTAAGATAGACCCCCCCCTCCCATAGTAAAAAGTGTTTGTATTTAACCCCTCTACAAAATAACGTTATCAATTTTTGGCGCCGTAGTTATCGTACTCTCCCCGCAAGTGCTTAAGCATGTATGGACGTATGGTATACAGTTATGGGGTTGTACCAGTGACACAAATCTAAATATTTTACAAACTTTTCAAAATAAAGTGTTAAGATCATTCGTCAGTGCACCGTGGTATATTAGAAATGAAGATCTTCATAGAGATCTCGGAATTCCCACGGTTAAAGATGAAACTCGTTTCATGCTCGAAAGCATAGAAATCGACTATTAGGACACGTTAATACCTCGGTCTTGGAAATTCTTGATGAAACAAATTTATTGCGGCGTCTACAACGAACTAAACCTTCCGACTTAGCCCGATAATTATCATAACCGCGTTAAAATTGCGGAACGAGCAGGAACTATCGACGGAATGTTGCCTGCCAAACGTGTATAACTTCGTGATAAAAAAATTGCTTGATAAGTCATAATTTAGTTGCAGTACGAAACAAATTTGTGGGAGGTGGTTTTAGTGAGTAAAAATCGCACACTACTATGAGCACGCTCCTACTGTCCTCATAGTGTCTTTAGAAGATTTCCTCCTGCCTCGGAGAAAAAAAAAAAATATGTTACGTTTTTGACAAAACATATATATATTTTTTTTTCATTGTCTTTAGTTTGCCTATTCTCAAATAATTTAATAATAAAAAAATACTTAAGAGGGACATCGCTTCCTTAAATATTTTCAGCTATCAACCAGCTTTCTGCTTCATCCAGAAGCTGAGCTACCGATTAAAATCCTATACGATCAAATTAAATTCAAATCAAATCGAAAAATGTCAACAACGATTCGATTGTTCTTTATAGTGGTTCTGGTTTGTGGTAATGGACGCACATCTATAGCAAATTCCCTTACAGATACAATGTGAGTTTCTCTGAGAAATGAAAGAGAGGCATGCGACGTGCATGCAATCAGTGTTGCCATGAAAATATTCGGACAAATCTACATATTATGAAAAAAAAAAGAAATTTTCATAGCAGATTTCTATAAAAAAAAAAATGGCACTTCATTCATAAGATATTGCAAAATAAAAAGATGGAATTCTGACAGGATATATCGTTCAATCGTCTTCATTTTACGTTATCTGGCCCCTGGACTGCGTCAAACAAACTCTATTCGAAATTGATTCAATTTGCTTAACTTTTCATTGGTACTGTGCGTACCCATGAGTACCTACAACAGCAAACGCCTTTAAGACCGCATTCTTAAATCCAAACACACCATACTCGTATAAATAAAATGAAATAACAAATTCTAATCTGAAGATATCCAATTATTCTTCAGCACAACTCACAGCTGAGGTCTGGGGATAAATGCCAAGTTATATCCTTTCCATGGTCTCTTTAAGGATTACCAAAAGAAAAATTCTCCAGAAGTGATAAATTGGAATAAATACCAAAGTTTCTTTTATTCTTTTTATCCTCTGATAGTTTACAAGACAACAGGTCCTGACAAATACCCTCATTTATTATACGCCCGTGTATGTGCACATGAGCTCCGATCCGAACATTTAGTTTGATTAATAAGCCATTGTCAGAAGCCTTTTGTTTACACAAATAAGCAATTTTTTAATCAACTAATGTTAATGCCTTAGCATACGAAATATGTATACGTATTTTGAAACTTGAATTAATTTGATGTTTATACCAACTGTACCTACCCTAACTTTGATGGTTTCCAGATTGCGGTGAATTATCCACACTACGTAAAAAATGAATCAATAAATGAAGTTTGCTCCTGATTTGTTTATCCTGGGAGCAAGGCGGTAACGGGACGACAATGACGGTCAGTATAACTAGACTTGACAATAGCGAGGACATTTGGGTTTCACTCTAAGGATACGGACAGCATTGCGTTTTGGAAGCATTAAATTCCACTCGATTTGCTAAGCCCTTATTATATAATGCCGTCAAGGTTGGAATTTAATGAGCTAAGCATACATTGTCATTCCAGTTCTACGGCAGGGACGTGAGTCCTGGAATGAATATGAGAAGCGGAAGCTGCTATCATTTGCAAACTCTGTCAAATACCTTTAAAGAATCAATCGCAACCATCTTCGTTTCACCGGAGTTATGCAGAGATTGGTTCCACTGGTGGTTTTGCCAAAATATTGAAAAACACTTCTTCAAAATGATGGGCAGAGTTTGGACCAGCGGATATAAATACAAATACAGGGTGGACCATCTAGTGGTTTCTTTTTAAATCATAGGTTACTTTGACACTGATAGCTGCTTCCCGCTCAAAATCTTGACAGAAAGTCAGTATCATACCTCCTTTGAACGAAATGAGTCGCTTGAACAACGAACGTTGGGAAATATTGAAAACTTATTTGCAAAGTGAGTGCTACACTCAGAGAAAAATCCTGTGTAATATTGCCTTAACCGCATTAGGTAAAGTTTTTTGTATGGATATTATTAGACAAGCATATTTCTCCTTAAAACTAAGCACATTTGTATACGACCTAACTAATGGAAAATAAGCTGAATTGCCTAAAAATGCTTAGTAGTTTTAACCAAGAAATAACATGTTTTTTTTTTTAACTTTGTCTTTTATTGCTAGGTTAACTGCCTTAGATCTTAGACAACTTTTCTTAAAAAATTGGGTAGCGGTTTAACTTTACCTTAGGCCTAAAGGAGTTTTGCCTTAAATCTAGGAAGACACCCCTCTAATTGTCTTAAACTGTGTAAATTTGCCTTAGGCCCACTGTACTTTGCCTTACGCCTGGGGTTACTTTTGAAAGTAAAATACATAGTTGAATTCGCGTCCAAAAATTAGACAGTCTTTTTGCAATTTCCGTAAAGCAAACGTGTAATTGTGTGCTTATATTTTTAGACAAAACAGCGGCAATTTTTGTTATTTAGATATACAAAATTCAAACTGCGTGCTGGCTTGCAGATTACAATAATAAGGTGAGTTTTAGCAATAGTGTCAATAGTTTCTATTATGGACTATAATTGCTGATAAAAAACAACATCCCTATTTCATTATCAATAACTTGTTTGTTCTAGGAAAAACCAAAATGTCCCCAAAGATGAACATTGATGTTCTAGAAAAAAGGAAACTCAACGCAAATGTTGTCGAGGAATGTAATAATGAAGGTATGTTTTTGTTTATTAAAATCGAGGACAAAGAAATTTATGTTTGAAAAAATGTATTTTTTTATTATAGAATCTTCGGATGAAACTGGTGACTGCTGGGATATTTGAATGAAATAGTGGATGGAAACTACACGAATATGCAGGAATATGGTCAACGAAAACAATGATACAAGCCGTCAAAAAAAATTGTGAAACTGTCCGGTATAAATAAAATATAATATAATAAAATAAATAATTTGATTTTCAATTAGCTTGATGGTTAAAAGCATATTATATATATACATATAACCAAAGGGGAATTCAGTAATTCACCACACTTATAGGCTAGCTAATAAACACCTTAGTTTAATCAAAATTTGCTTTAGCAATCTTGCAAAAATCAGGCAATTTCTAAGGCAAAAACATTTTATTATTACCTTAGTAGTTAAGGCAATTCAACACAGTTATTGGCTAAAAATATTGGCAAAAATCACCTTAGTCTTAGGAAATATTGCCTTAGGCAAACATGGATAATTCAAGCTATATCTAAGGCAGTTCTACATTGATAATGTGGCAGTGTATTTACCTAAGCATTTTAACCCAACTTGCCTTAAAACTAAGTAAGCTCAAAACGGCCTTAGGGCTTATGCAAGTTAGCACTCGATTTAGGTAAATTTTACACATGTTTTTCGTTGAGTGTATGTAGCCCAAACAGTGCGTTTTTTGAATAGAAGATTTTTGGCGAAAAATCATCTTTTCTGACGAGGCGCATTTACATCTCAGCGGCTACGTTAACAAACCAAATTTCCGCACCTGGGACTCGGATAACCCGCACGCACGTTATTGTCGAGAAGCCAATGCATCCACCGAGATTGTCTTGGTGCGGATTGTGGAGTGGTGTCATCATTGGACAATTTGGTTCAAGTAGGGTGGCGCGCCATGCCACAATCGATCTTTTGCCCACCAAATTCCCAAATCGTGTTATCAGCCGTCTTGGCGATGTCAATTGGCCGCCTCGGAGCTGCGATTTGACCCCTTTGGACATTTTTTGTGGGGAACCGTGAAGGATGTTATGCCAACAATTCGGAAACGATTCAAGCACAAGGCCAATATCATCCAAGCAATCCGGGAGCTACAGCCTCAAACTGAACAAGGTCTTGAAAAATTGGAGTGACATGGGTCTACCCCGATATCTCGAAAAAAAAATTTCGAAAGCAAAAATCTCGAATGTAAAAATCTCGAAAAAAAAAATCTCGAAATAAAAAATCTAGAGATCATAATCTCGAATGACAAAAATCTCGAAAAAAAATCTCGATACGTATGGGGGGGCATGCTGCCCCCCTGCAACCCTCCTGCTTGGGTTTACTGTCTGGTTATGGGATGGATGCAAAGAAAAAATCTCGAATTTACTTTTTATTTTCGAGATTTTTTCGAGATATAGTCTTTCGAGATTTTTGTACATTCGAGATTTTTGCTTTCGAGATTAAAAAAAAACTTTTCGAGATTTTTAGTCTTCGAGATTTTTGGCATTCGAGATTACGTCATGATCCCGAGTGACATATTAAGATCATTTTACTACATTTACTACATTAGTAGAAAAGCAATGGCTGTTCAAGGCTATACAAAAACTAAATATAGATAAAATATAATAGACTATTATCTTGAAATGCGTACGAGGTCATCAGCTTTGGTCAACAATGGAAATATTTTCCACCGATGGCTATCTATATGGATATCTAGGGTCAGATAGGTACGTACTAAGAAAATATGGTTGAAATTGCAATAGAACGAAATTGCTAAAAGGGACTACCGCTGCAAAGCTTTGAGGTAGGTACTATGCTACGAAATAATTTGTTAGCTGAATTGAGACTTGAGGTTGAGAGTGTTTTTGACATATATGCTCTCTCTGGGTATATGTTATGAAATGGTCACCGACGGACTCTAAGTTCTGTATATTAATACAAGCTCATCATGCCTTTAAATGATGGAAAGTCGTGTTCATTTTCATTATAGTGATGAGGGGCTTACTTATTAGCCAAGTTAGAAAGTTTCAACGAAGGGCTGAGGTACAGTGGGCAATATTTTTCGAATTTTACATCATAGGTGGTAATGTGATTGCTTCCAAATCAGTTCGGTGCCAATGCTCATCAAAGAAACCTCCAATTAAATTTAACATACCACTATTAGCCCTATTAGCCGGAGCTTTGTGCTTTCATAAGAGGTAGAGGATATTTGATGCCACACTATATGGGAATTCGCATATGCCACCATTATAATACACATGGATATTGATAGCATTTTTCCTTTCATTTCCTTCGGTTGAATATTAATGACCACGCAATTAATGTAATGAGTTCTACTGAATCAATCCTAATCCAATGGACCTAAGGAGAAGTGCATACCATTTGGAGATAAACTGCGCAATGAAATTCATACCATCATAACGTTTCGCATTAATCCAGATGAAATCTTATGGAAAAAAATTTATTTCTCCCTGATATTAGAACAACGCTCAAACGTAAGACGTCATTACTCATACTCACTAATACTTAGATATGCTATTAGCAGTAATTACACCTATACTTGTGATAATGCTATCGCTTTTGTTTATACTCTCATTGAGGTAATTGATGCATTGTTTCATTAATATTAATTGATACCACCTGCAGTAGCTTTGAAATTTCGTAGTCCTAATTAATAGTGGTATGGTGATGGTGTTCCCATAATGACCATACATTTATGTCATTGAAATTACTTGTTGTAATCATTATAAATCTTTTTTAATTGATAAAAAAAATGTTCAACATTTTAAGATTTTAACGTGCATTGCGCGAACTCGCCAAGCGCCCTTGCAAATCAGATACGAACTGCGGTCTTAACTCAATACGTCTGTTTCACTTGACGAGCTTGTAATGTGCAGACCTATACTAATACTACGACACCTTTGACCAGGAAGGATTTCCCTGCTCAATGAAGCTATACCTGGTTTACATGTTAACAATTTATTGTGACTGCGGTTAGGCAGTCCGACCGCCTCCCCATGTGAACTGTTTTGATTGAACGATAACTCGATCAGTTATTTATTCAAATTATTTTTACTTTTACTTTCTTCCCCCAGTGTCCTTATGATCGCTGTGTAGTGTATACATTAAAAATAAAATGATTTTCGGCGATGATCCCAATTTTATTTTTTTCTTTTAAGATACTACCTACGTACCCTTGATATTTTTTTCATGGAGTGCACGCTGAAAACCATCTCTCGGCAGAGGTGGCTTTTGGTACCATGCGCATTGGAATTTTGAAGAACTTGTGCGAGAATTATCCTTTGACCCCTGTCTTATGGATGTGCCGTCTGAGGCAATGACGCACCAGAAATCCTACTGCGACAAAACTACCACGTCAACTTTCCTCAGGCAACGGAATGGCTTCGGCCAGACTCTGAGCCAGGGAAAGAATGCCATCGTGTATTCACGGATGGCTCTAAAACCGGACAGGGGTCTGGTTCTGGAGAGATCATTAGACTGCACTACCCATTAGGTAACCATGCGTCTGTCTTCCAAGCGGATATTTTCGCTATCCTTATGGCTATGCGCTATATTGTGACAAACAGGTAGAGGGCTAGAAGCATATGTGTTTGCAGTGATAGCCAAGCTGCACTAAAAGCGCTGATTAACCCTCTTACCTCGTCCAAGTTAGTGCTCGAACTCAAGCTTTCTCTGAACTTGGTCGGTAGGCTAAACACGGTCAAACTTGTTTGGATCCCAGGTCACACTGGTATCCAGGGAAATGAAATCGCTGATGAGCTTGCCAGGCTGGGTTTAGAAGAAGCTCCCTCAGGACCTGAAAATGAGTTGGGTCTGCCTGCATCTGTGGTTAGGTCATCCATTGATACTTGGGTTTCTCGTGAACATGGGTGTCGATGGCGTGCTGGGTGTTGACAGACCAAACGACTGCTTCCGGACATCTGCAAAAGGTCCGCGTCTTTCCTTCTGTCTCTCAGGAGAATCGTCTGCAGACTGCTTGTGGACGTTCTTTCGGGCCACCAAGCTTTTGCCAAACACTTAAATGTATTGAGCTTGAGCGACACCACCATCTGTCCTGTGGAGAGGACGACGATACAGCGGAACACTTCCTTTGTAGTTGTCCTGCCTTTGCTCGCATCAGGTGGCGGATCTTTGGGGCTGACATGGTGAGTGCCGAACATCTAAGCTCTTCATCACTGAAGCTCCTTCTCATCTTTCTCAGACAGACGGGAAAACGAAGTACAGTAAAGTAAGGTGTCTGTTTGGCAGTACAATGGACCAGTAGTTGTGTCTGAGTGCTCCAGCGGATAGTAGCAACCTCCGACAAAAGAAAAAAAAAAGATACCTACTGTGGCAGGTGCAATTGTGGACCATTTCTAATTTTTCCGCTATATTCGGTTCCTTGTCTAGTATTAGGCCTAGAAATGTTTGGTTGTCCGCGATCTTGAGGGAAGTTCCCTCAATGAATCAGGCCGCATGGTGATTTATACTCCTTCGCCAAAGAGCATTTCTCAGATACTCTTTGTGTAACCCGCAGTAAAATAAAAGTCTGAAGCAACCCAATCGTGGACATTCGTTTTCTATAAATTTAAACAAAGTTACCATACAATACCTACCTACTTATTTGGCTAATTGAAAAGGCGACATTAAATTTCGGTTACACTTACACACAAAATGTGAGAATATTGTTTTTGAACTTGGACTCCCTTCAACAATAAAGTCTGACACTACACTATAGTAGGTACACGTAGCTCGTAGGTATAGTATAGGAGGTATAGTCATATTCACTGGGGATAGAAAATTTACTGGAAGAGGATTTATGACATAATACTTTTCTAAAAGTTTTAATATGCAAATCTTCAGATTTTTTGCATCCGCTTTGACTCTCATTATACACTTTTAACTACTTTAACCACTTAAGACTTGTTGGGCTGGGTAAAGCTGCTGTTGGTTTGCCACCCGTTCCAGACACTCAGGTGATGGTTGTATGGGTAACGCAAAGCGGCGAGTGTTAAGAAAAGTGATTTAATGGAAATAGCAAATGAGTAATGAAATAGCTTTACAACATACAACATAAAGACAAAGGGTGAATATTTTATCACAACAATAGTACTGATGTTCTCTTTTAACCTTTTGATAAGCCGCGTTTCTGAATTCCCTTTAGAATTCCCTAAATTTTTTAACGAAGTTTCAAGGTTATGAATCTTGTGTGGCAACTATGTGCTTGCCAAATGTCATCAAATAGCAGAATTGTTCTTGATGGTCACCTAGTAGAACAAACAAGACATTCTAGTTTCTTGAAAGTGTTTGAAAAAATATTGATGTTTGAACATTCTCACAGAATATTTTTTAACGATGCTGAACTATTCGATTAATACCTACGATAGCGGTTCAATTGGTTGCAGTTATGTGTTAGCCTGAATCCATGAATCAAATAAATCGTCGGCTGAGTTCTATCGTGTCCAATGTCCATTTTTTAAGTTGTTGGGAAATCGATTTTTAAAGTTCAGATTCAAAGTTTTTATTCATGAACCCTGATTTTTGTTCTAAAGCAATTTTTTTATGAAAACTCAGAAAATTTCATTTATAATGAATATTATATTTTTGTACTTAATATCTGCGAATTGAAATAAAAATCAAAATGTACCATTAAGTCGTTTTGGATATTGGACAATGATGTATGGGATGAGTAAAAGTTAGTTCACATAATGTATGATATTGAACAAAAAACCAGTAAGACAATTATCTTCGACTATGCCGAAGCTCAGATACCCGGTACTATACTATTATTGTAAAATAAAAAAATATTTTAGTATTAAAAAATTATATATTTGTATGGGAGGTATGGGTAGTTTTTATTCGATCAAGCTCATTTTTTGTCAAAAATTTTTAAATATTATTAAAACAATATGTGCAAAGTTTAAACTTGCTATCTTTACTGTAGCTATTTAAATTTAATTTTTAACATAAAAAGCTATATAAATCTGATATTTTTGTATGGGAGGTAGTAGTAGTTTTCATCCGATCTTGCTCATCTTCGAACTTAGCCTCAGTTTGGTGGATAAAAGCTTACGTACCAAATTTCAAGTCGATAAGCTTAAATTACGGCCGTAATCGTGCGGACAGACAGACAGACGGACAGACAGACGGACATCGCTAGATCGACTAAGAAAGTGATGCTGATCAATAATATATATAGTTTGTCACACCTACAACGCCTCCTTATGGGCGTTAAAAATGGAATGACAAAGTGAATATACCCTCACCACAGTGTGGTACCGGGTATAAAAAGTTATATTGATCAAGATAGAAATAAAGAAAACGAAACTATGAAAACAATGTATCTAATTGTAATATTGAACAAGAAGTCTTCTTAGTTTAGTGCTTATTGAACCGAATAGATATCTATAACTTGAAAACTGAAGGAAATAGAACAAAAGGGATTTCACCAAACGAAAGAGTGGCCCCAAATTAGTAAGACTGCATACCTAACTCAATGGGTATGCAGCCAAAAATGGTTTATTGGACAATCTAGATTTCAGCCGACGAAATATGTACATTCATAGGTACAAGATTACGATATTGGAAATATTTATATTGTGACGTATCTGCATAGACCATAGAGGTGCTAGTACACGGCATGTATAACAAACCACATACGTATGTAGCACTGACGCCATTTTTACGTCGGCGTAATTTCCCAAACCCAATGGCTACATGCCGTGTATACAAGCTCTCTTTGTGCGCTCTCTGTTGACGGCAGAGCTACATGCACTGTACTAGCACCTTAAGAGGAAATGCAAAGCACATGTAGCGTTATCTTTAACATATTGGAACGTCATATACATGTTTTCTCCTTCTACTATACATCTATGATCTATCTATTGGTACGTAATGCAAAGAGAACGAACGTGAAAAAATGTAAATCGAAGGTTATGGCCCGAATTTATGGTGACAAAGCGAAATGTGCTCCTGCTCATATGTAAAGTTCTAAAGATCTTCATCTTAAAGTTATCAATCTTAAAGTAGGTAATCGATTTAGTTCTTCACATTTTGATCAGAGAAATCCCAGCTCCCAGGTTGTCATATGCGTTACGGGTGTGGTGTCGTATGTATACCGACGCTATTGTTAGACAAGTCCTCCTTGGCTAGGCTATACATTGACAAATAAGATAAAACTCCTTCGACATAGACACTTTATATGAGTAGCAAAATT
The DNA here is from genome assembly GCA_955612985.1 of Cheilosia scutellata. Classification (NCBI taxonomy): domain Eukaryota; kingdom Metazoa; phylum Arthropoda; class Insecta; order Diptera; family Syrphidae; genus Cheilosia; species Cheilosia scutellata. The sequence goes on along the minus strand of OY015313.1, from coordinate 79,302,032 downwards.
GGCTTTATAAACTAAGTTTAGAAAACCATGATGTTGAGCCAAGTATATCAGAACAAATCTTTTCGGCTCTAACTTCGGCTCACCAATTGCCATTGTTTCAGCTATCATATTTTTCGCCTCCACCCTCCACGTAAAAGCTTTTGACATATTTTCTTCTGTCAGAAAGTAGAAAGTCTGCAATCTAAAACCCTCGTTGTTTTGAACCAATTGCTTCTTTTCGCATTCTATATACTCGACTGACTTATCAGAAGTTAAAAGGTATGTAGGTAGCTCCGCCCGTGTTGGGTATATTACCTTTATGCCTCAAAGGAAAAGTCTTTGAAAACGCTTTGGTTGTGGATTTTCGCCCTATAAATACAGAACTGACCAGCTATTGGTACTTGAGGAGACTTAGTACTATATGCCACACTTGTCTAGAACCGTTTTGTATATGGAGAGATGGCTAATACTGGAATCTCTTTTCTCAAACTGTACAACAGGTGTAACGTTCGGCGCTAAAACAATAGTTTATATGTTTCACTGGACGCTATTTGGGCTTGGGTATTCTTGGACACTTCTATATTATGTGGGCATTCGAAAAGTTTATAACTGCTTATGTTAGAGCTGGGATGAAGGTTCACTTGGCCTGTTAAATCCAATTTTCATATTGATGTGACGCCATTGAAGAAAACTATTTCGGGGTCCTATTCACGAGTGATGGAGGAAGCAATGCCTATGGTTTTTCTATTGGATCAGTCAGGGTATTGGTCAATATTGTACTACATACTGATGTAAGTCGCACATCCAATGAGGAACACCAGAATGTATTTGAGCAGCTACTTCTTTGATCAGAGATGCTTATATTTCTAAATATTAAGTAGGTATATTATATACTGTATATACGATAAGTTTATCCGATTAAAGAAAATAATTTCTCGCAGTGATTGCCCTTGGTTTACACCCGATATGCATATGGTCAACTTTATTGGACTGTCGGGAATCTCGCACTTCAAAGGTTGGTCTCATACTCATTCCATTGAGTACAAAATGTGAAAGAAAAGCCATTCATCAAAGTGGTAAACAAATATAGAGCCAGCGCAGAGCCAGCGTAAAACAAACAAACTAATATTCAAATTGATTCAACTTTATTTCCGAAAGTAATTTCGTGTATAATATTTTTTTAAACGTACCTATACCTAGACCTACTTGCTCTAGTCACGATTGGGAACGCTATATAAACTAAGTATAGAAGTTAAAAGAGAAGTCAAATTTTAAAAAGTTCGATGCTTCGAAAAATTCGAGCAATATTTTAGAGAATAATTTAAAAACTGGGTGCTATGGGAAAATCTGATTTGCTAAACAATAACGATTTTGCTTTTGCGAATAACATGTTAAGTACTACTTTGCTTTTGAATTCAAATTCAGCACCAAATTTAAGCACTGTCACGGATTATCCCGGATCTTATTCATTTAACTACATTTCAATTGAAGAAATGCTTTGCCTTTCCCTGTTCTATAAAGTCGATGTCCCTAGCTCTTAGAAGATGGCAAATATTGTTCCCACACAAAAGAAATTAGGAAATGATGATTTTATTGCAACGGTTGATGATGACTCACTGCATTTTTTGAATCATTTAATTTACTTTGGCCGCTTCGAATTCGAATGACATTTGAATTTCCGCCAATGCAGATAAAGTAGATTAATGGTATCGCGAATGTTCGCAAGCAGAGGCGTAGCAAGGGTTCGAGTCGGTGGTGTGGGGTGAATTTCATTGGTTTTTTTTAGGAATTTGGCAACTGTATAAATCTAGCATCCGTATTAAAGAAGTGATTATGTCAATTCAACTATTATTAAAAATAGACAACAAAACATCCAAGTGGGAGCAGGTCAAAATTATTACTTTTTACCCTTACTTTTTACCCTTTAGTGGTATTTTCAAAGGCGACCAGGACCGGGTCCCTATTTCATAAACATTGACAGGTTACAATTCTACAAATTTGTCACAAATTGTCGTTTTAAAAAATATTATCAGGTGACATAATTGTCAGTTAAATACAACGACAAAAATTTGTTATGCATATTTTCTCATTGTCATATTTTGAAAATTTTATCATAGTTATACATATTTTGACAAAATTATCGTGGGTCTTAGCATTAGGAGAGTAGGTAGGTACTTACATATTGACAAAATTGTACCTAAATTTTTTTTTGTCCCATAAAAAATTGCCATTACCTACAAATTTGTCAGATTTTACAAAGGGCATTGGTCAACTTGCCAACTGAACTCCTTATATATCTATACATTTTACCAAGTTAGCAACACTTTGTTCCAACCTAATTTTTAAAAATTGCTATAAATAATATTTGATTTGCTGACTCTTGAAAAGCGTGGGGGTGCGGTACCCCTTTAATGTCACATTCTGTTATAGACATTTGCAAGCATCTTTTTTGTTGGAACAAAGTAAAAAGAAGAGCGAACAAACCGGTTGTGTATAATTCAACTTTATTACAAAGACTGCATTTAAGCTAGGGAACAGTTTTGGTATATATAGTATTCTCTATGTAATTTAACATAAGGTGTACATGTGTTTGAGTGTATAGATATACAAGGATATAAATGTAAACATGTATGTTACATAAGAATCAATACTATCATTTTTAGATTAGTGATCCTTCAAAAACCACCTTATTTAGCTATCTGAAATATTAAATTTTTCTTTTTCAACACGAAGAAACAATTATTATGATATCTCAAAGGAATTCAACTCTGCTGACAATTAAGTCTTTCTTCTCTTTAGGAGCCAGAATATTTTGAGCAGTTTAAACAATTCTGTTCGCTCCTTAAAAGATCACATATAAAAAAATCTCAAAACTGTATGTATTTTAATAAATTGAATTGAATTTTGGCGTTATACACTCAGTGGTAGATGATCGAGATTTAGATAGATAGATAGATAATTTATTTTCGTATTGAAATTTACATTTGGTGGGCCACCGCGCAGTTTACATACAGAGATTTGATATTATATCTTTCTACTGAACAATTAATTTTAAATCATGTCTAAAAAACAAAAATTATATTATGGAATGATATACTTTGAAGGAAAAATACGTTAAAAACTTTCAATACAAATAGACTTAGAAAGGAAAAAGGAAAATCTTAAAAAATAACCAGGTACATTGTAGCCTTATAGCCCTATTATGGCTATCAAATATCAATTATTTGATACTTGATAAGATCTATCAATTCATTGATCATTTGGTAGGTATTATGAGTATCAATTGATAAATTTTACCCCATTGTGAATACTTATCAAAATATCATTGAGAATGGGTTCTGTTTTGGCGTTTGACGTTTCTGATTTGTAGTTGGTTTTTGTTTTATGGCTGACGACTCGTTTTCGTTGAATAATAAATGTTAGTTGTTATTATTAAACAAAAGTATTTTTTTCGCAAATCAAAAGAACGACCAATACTGTTGATTGTGCAATGCCAATATTGAAGTTATTCCCAACGCTCAGTTGATAGTTTCCTTTTTGCAAATAATTTTAAAATCGCCGCTACTCGTAGTTTAAGTACATTTAGGATGTCTACCGCTGACATTTCGCTCCAAAGTCGTTATTTTACAATAAAAACGAGGATACACATTATTTAATTTGATGCGCCCGAATATTTGATACGTATCAACGAGAAATTTGTGGTTGATAGAAAATTTGATGAATATCAAATTTTTTGATAACCGTAATACCAAGTTTATCGATAAAACTATTCACAATAGATCTTAAATCTAATACAATTCACAAATCATCAAAAATGTTGATAGGTTGATAACCATAATACCGATGCATTCATTTTGTTGATACGTATCAATTATTATCAAATATCGTGTTGATATTTGATAGCCATAATAGGGCTGTTAATTTGAGCATTATTCTACACCCTTGAATCCTGTATATACCTATACATATAAGCGAAAATGATAATATTCATGATATTGAAAATAGTTTTCCAGTAAAACATCTCTAGACGAATTTTATTTGAACTTTAATGACTTCTTACTGTCACAATTTCATCCATCTCCTACCCACACACTGCTTAATGGCGCCGTAATTAAACATCTCGTTCTCGTTCATCAATAGAAAGAGCTCTTATTTCAAATTTATTTTCGAGTAAAAGTTAGGATATCATAATACTTCAGGGGATCACATTTAAAGTGCTACATCAACAACCTTATAAAACAATAAAGAAGACACATTACAACACTATTCCAATGCTACCTAAACCTAGGTATACTAGTGCGTCTGGATAGTAAACCCCAAGAAAGTATTACAAATGAAAAAAAGAAAAAAAAAAACAAAAAACATCTCAAAGCAATCTGCAAATACAATAAGTGGGGTCCTAACAAAATAATCCACCACAAACAAACAAACAAACAAACAGCTTCTGCTGGATATATGGTACTCCGAAAACTCGCAATTTAACGAAAATCCCAATCAACCTGTTGGTCAGAAGCTAAACAAGCAATCAATTGCTATTCTATTAGGTATATGAAGCTCTTTTATAGAATTTAATTACTTTTGCTGGAATTTTACTTCCCGAGACAAAACACACAGGTAGTAGCTCTCCCAAATAGGTTATCCAATCAACTTCAATTGTTCTGAATGGCACTTCCCCTGGTATTTGCAACCTTGGGCATGGGCTGGGTAACTTTCATTTTCAAGGATTTAAAAGTTAAAAGTTTCAGTGAGGAAATATCATCACAGGGAAATCAAGATCCAGAGCACAATATTATAGAATTTGTGCGAATATACGAAAGTGTATTTAAACAATATTGTCAATCAACCCAAATCCCAATGAACGCTCTCGGCTATAGGCATAAATACCCCTCATAGATGCGAGTGAATGTTGGATGTCTAAATAACCAAAATACGAGTTATATAGATTAATCTCGATTATATACAATGAGAAGAGATTTGGAATGCACCCACTAGCCAGAGGAAACATACGATAGGCTCTCTTTGAAAATATATGCAAAAAGGAGGGGAGGTTGTAATGTCCATTGATAAAAAAATTGGTAGGTTCACTTGTCAAGTTTTAAAAATCTTATATATGATATAATTAATATAATATATGGCTTTCTATCTTACAAACTATTTATTAAAATTTCATTCAGCAGATCGATTAATTTCTATTCATATTTTAAGTGGGCAGATTCCACGCCCCTTTATTGGATTTTTTTTTAATTTTTATCTACTTTCGTACAATGTAGGTGCTATTGCTCTACTAAATTTCAATATTCTACGACAATCAGAAATGACCCAAATACAATAATCACCGATTTTAAAAAGTGGGCGGATACCACGCCTCTTAAATGGAGAATATAAAATGATTGATTTTTTCCCTTCTGTACACTGCAAGTGATACCGCTCCATTAATGTCAACATTCTATGACAAAAATTAGAAGTGCTATAAAAAAATTATAAATTTTTGTTAAAAATGGGCGTATACCACGCCCCTGTGTTGACGAGATGACGTCTTACCAAATAGTACCAACATTATACAACAACCCTTTGTATTAATACCCACACCAGATATGAACTCTAAACTAAAATAAAAACAAGTAAAAGTGTTATCATCGGCCTGGGCGATGCTTTGATACCCTCCACTGCATAAAAGGCAAGCAAAATGTTTGCCATGCGAGTTAGTATGTATTGTACATGCATGTGTCTAATGTGGGTTTTGTATGGGAGGTACCAGAACTACTTGACCGACATAGGCAATTTTCAATACGAACCTGACGACGATAAAAAGAAGTCCTCTCACAAAATTGTATTCACCTATGTCGATTCCTTTGGACACTATCGTGTTTTCAACAGACAGAGAGACACATGGGTCTAATAGTGGTTTTGTATGGGAGGTACCAGAACTACTTGACCGACATAGCCCATTTTCAATACCAACCTAACGACGGTAAAAAGAACTCCTCTAACAAAATTTCATTCGCCTTGGTCGGTTCGTTTGGACGCTATCGTGCTTTCAACAGACGGACAGACAGACGGACATGGCTAAATCAATTCAGAATGTGATCCTGATTCAGAATATATATACTTTATGGGGTCTCCGGTGACTCCTTCTTGGCGTTACAAATGTAATGGCAAAGTGAATATACCTTCCTGTGGAGGGTATAATAATGTCAAAGTAACATGCAAAGAAAACAATATAGGCAAGCTTTTATTTAAACAATTTACGCAATTTTAATATTATAATGGTTACTGGATTGGCTTTACAAATCGTCTGTACATTTTATTTTAAAAATACAAATTATTAAGTATTATAACGTTGAACAGAGTGGTTGTCTTATACTAAAATTATAAACACAAATCAAATTAATTAAACACTATAGAAAGGTTGGCATTGGCATCGAACATGACTCGATAGTTCCCTCAGAACATAGCCTCTTCTGTAGATGGGGCATATGGGGCTGATAGTCCAGTCATCGGGCATGATTTCTTCCACCCACCCATACTTGATGATTTGGTACATGCTCCCTACCAAAACATTACCGCCGTATTTAGAGAGCTTCGCCGGTAAACCATCAAAGCCTGCGGCCTTGTTATTCTTAAGCTTCTTTAGAAATAGATAAGCCAACTTTTTTAATACCAGGTGGCATAACTGGTTCTTCACTGACTGGACGTGGGTTCTCTGCTTGCCCTATAACCCCCTTTACTTTGTGATGCAGGCCTGCGTTCCGGTTTTGAAGCCAGCAGCCAGCTGCTTGGCTTTTTTTTATAGAACCTCCTGATGTCCGATCGCTGGGAAGCTGCGTAAGCCCTTTTATTTCTCTGAAAGATCTTCTTTTCCTCCCTTCTCCTGGCTCGATACACTTCTCTCGCTGCCCTTGTTTTGCGCTGCGACCGGCGCTGTCTTGTGTGCATCCTCTGTCACCTTTTTCCTGTACACGCATTCATCACCATACCACAGGCTCTTTCTCTGGGGTGGCTACAGTAGTTTCGGCTACCTCCTTGATGATACTGGCACCGCTGATTGCTAGGGTCTGTGGAAGAAGAAATGAGTGAGTGCACAGAGGAGAGTTTCATACTCAGGCGCCACCCGTAGCTTCTTCTCGTTCGTCAGTCGACCTCTGAATTTAGACGCAACATATAAAGAAATGGAAAATCTGAAGTTTTCGACTCTTCCCAGTGTACCTATGCACCACAGGACTATACCATTGTGCCAAATTTCTCGATTTTAGGATGTTACGAAGTGCTTCATAGTTTTGGTGATCATCATCTAAGTGAGTGAGTGAGTGAGTCAGTCAGTTACGGATTTTGTAATTTTTGAAGTCCAGTACGTTGAGAACCACTAATGCTATACAGAGATAGACCTTTTTAATGAGCTTAGTAAATGTTTCATGTATCAAATATAGGGGAGTCGAAAACAGCCTAAGTTGGTTCCTGTAAAAAGACTGTGCGCATTTACTAGAGAACTTGACTGGGACACTATCTTGCCCTTTGATATCATCTGCATGTGCTTTGAACGGAATTTTGAAAAATTGTACCTCTGATGTTGGCTTTTGAGTTCCGTAAAATTACTTCAAGAATGATGCTTAAGAAATTACATGATAGTGCGTCACCTTGTCTTAAACATATTTCGACATCGAAAGGTTCGGTGATGTGTTTTTTCCGATTTCAACGGAGCAGCGAGATTTCCCTATCGTCATTCTGAACAGACGGATCCGTTTTGCAAGGGTCAGGGATGCCAAAATTTGACATGACTTGACTATGCCTTCTAAGAATCTATAAGTAGAACATAAATGGGTTGATTATTTAGAGCGACGGCAGGATTCCGTATTAAATAGTAAAAATTGAGAAAAGTTAAAAAAAAAAATATATAGGTACAACAAAGGAATGTGCAGTGAATCGTGTAAAAGTAAAACTGAGCAGCTGGTAAAAAAGTAAAACCCCCGAAAGCTACAAACTGTAATTGAATCGCCCTAAAGTAGTTACTACTTACAAATCACACAGCTTACTGGTTACCATGGAAATTATCAAATGTGTCCACGAACCTCTGCACAAATATACTCGAACTCAGAGGACATCAACAGGATTTCAAAGAACAAAACCTGCAGCAAAATTCAATTTAGTTAATGGAATGTGAATTAATTTGCAACATTTGATAATTTTAATGCTACTACATCGATGCAGTGTATAGTTGCACACAACACCACTATACGGAACAAAGTTCCCTTGACTCTCATACCATAATAATCATTGAAATATCATTCATTCAATGGCATCGCTCGAAAAGGACTTACCACAATCACTCTAAATTCAGACCTCTCCTCCATCCACGTTCGCCATCAGTTGTAGTTTGTCTCCCCGCAATTCTAAAATCAAATCAGTTGCGATTGCGATTGCCCGGGTGTGGGCCGGGGCGGGGTTGGAAAAATGCAATAAATTCGACATGGCATGTAGTCGGGTAACTTGTAACTTTTTGTCTCGCAACCATATTGTCGCAAGTAGTCTACTTGTGAATATTTAACTAGAACAAATTCAACCGTGCACTTAAACGACGCTTGATTGAACATACAAGAAGGATGTGTAAATATGTATATGTGTTGTGCAGTAGCAGCAGCAGCAGCAGTAGCAGCAGAAGTTGTAGTTTGCCATCGGAAAGAGAAGCATACTGGATAGGAATAGGAGTAATGTACGACAATAAGTGGATGGGATTGAAGCCTCGAGGGAAACTTACATCCTTGTTGGCTTTCTAATTAATGGAAGTGACGGTTGCACCTGATGTTGTACAAACGTTCGCTCGTTTGTATGTATGTAATTTGTTTTAGGGCGAAGACGATTTGTGGAAATGGCATCGTCAGGAAGCATTTAAAGCACACACACGTGCATATTTACTTAGATTCACTGAAGTTTATAGTTCTTAATAGTCTCACTGTGATGTGCACATTTGGGATAGGAAAGCATCTGTGGTCGTGCTCATATGAATATATGTATTCCAAAACCAAGAAGGATTGAAGAAGATCGTTATCACAAAAGTTTGGTAGGTACTCATCTGCATGTGTATAGGTTTACCTGATGATAGTAAAAGGGATTACGGCTGTAGCATAATATGCAGGAAAACATTCTTTCACATAAAATTATGATAAATAAAATAATAAGCGTTGATTAGTTAATCAAAAGTCCAGACACAGTAGCCACTCAGCCTTCATCCTTATATTACGTTATGGCCCCTTAACAGTTGAAGGGCTGATCATCGAATTTGATACCTATATGAAATCGAATACCTAGGTCGAGCCGCTATGTCATGTTGTAGTGTCTTTTGATAAATGATTGTGATCGTAAGAGGACTAGAACTTGGTACGCTTGTACGCCTTGTTACGTAAGTAGCATGCCGGTTTGCTAGTCTACGGCCGGGGCACGGATTCTGGAGGCCGCAACATTCATTCTTGAACCCACAAGCGACTCTTGCTGCTCTATGTCTGATTCACTCGGCAAATTGAGCGTGAGATAGGCTATGTGGCCCACTGCACTGCCACTGACGGTCAGACTCGGGATACCTTCATGGTTGAACGGGCTCCTGAAGAGGCGGGTATTGAGCTGCGCCTGTCTAAGGGACAGTGAAAGAGGAAAAGGAAGGAGCTGAGGGATCTGCGGCGCAAAGAAGCTTTACCGGCTGAAGGCGCAAGCACTTCTGTCAGCTCTTCGGCGGTGCCTCCTCTGCCTACCCGAAAAGCAAGAAGAAGCGACCCAAGCTCGAAAAGAGAATAAACCCCCCTCAAATCTGTTAGTGTGTCCGCGCACGGTCTCCAAATGAAGCCGGTGCTACTACCAGCAATGGAAGTAGTACTGGCGGATGGAAACCGGATGTCGCGATCGCACCTACAGGCGAGAGCTCCCGAGGCTCTCCAATCGTTGGAGCTGCCCGCGCACTGGTAATGGATAATGCAGGTTGCTGAAATCAACTCAGGTAGCAGTACCAGCGGACAGAACTTTGTCGACGCGGATGACTCTGATGGTCAGAGTGCTTCTTTTGAACGCAGAACAGCTGAGGTGCGAGATAAGAGGCCGTCCTTTAAGGATGCCGCTGTCTCCTCTCTATCAGCTCGCAACCCAGAGTTTACATCCATTTTGTTTACTCAGATTAACCTATAGCACTGCAAGGCTGCTACCGCTCTTCTAGGTAGGAGGCTTGCTGTCAGTAGGACAAAATACCGCCTGACATCCATCCAGGAATTGCATGGGTATGGAAAAATCGCATTTGCATGGATCGAAAATACCGGGTATTTTGATTTTTTTGCAAAAAAGGCCAGTAGTAGTTAAGGTTGTAAAATAAAAAGAAGTACATCTGGTTGATGCTGATTAAACCGCCTGTCGATTCCTGTTATGCCTTTAAGAACTTAACCCATTTTAGAAATTAGTATTTTTGGCCACATAACATAAGTGCCCAAATGAACCAGTTATTTCAATCGTTTATTTTTTCTAGCCGAACCAAAAAAGTTTATTTAACCCAATATTATTTCTAGTGAAAATAAATCGGTTAATTAGATCCAATATTTTGTTGGGCCATTGAAAATGGGCAATAGAGACTTTTAATTTTTTTTTTGGGTGAAATATTAGGTCTCTTATTATATGTTTGTATCTACATAATATTTTAAGCTATGATAAAGTGTTTTTGAAATTGTAAATATAAAAAGTAAAAGCGATGATATACAAATTTTCATCTGCTAAGAACATCATATGTACTGGGACTTGGAGAATACATATTTGATCTTTTCACACTCGAGAGTTTTTTGTTTCTATCTTGTGTTGGGGTATTTTTCGTCTTTATTCCCGTAACCGACAAATATTTCCAATTAGTTTGTCTCGGTAAAATTAACTCTGAATTTTAAAATTCTGTAATTTTCTTAACCGTTTTTACTTATGTTTCTATTAAAGCATTACAAATATATAAATTAGACTTATTTAACTTGAATAAGACAATTCTGTCAAAATAATTATACTGATGAGTAATGACTGTATATAAATTTATAATAATGTTAAAATCGTTTTAAAATCTACTGTTTAAGTCAACATTTTCTTAAAGGTGGCAACTACCGTATCCTACGTGGCACCAAAATATCAAACTCACAATATCGCAATAAGCCTTATAAATATATACGGATATATTAGATATGTATACACGTTTTTTTATTTAAACGGTTGCGGATAAGTAAACGTTAGGTTCCTATATATCGGTAATTATCTACCTAAACCTGCCGTTCGTAGGATTACTCGCTAATACAAATTAAATTTGCCCACCAATCTCGTTTGAAAACATATTGGCACTTATACCTATACATATGCCAGTCTGAACATTGCCTCTTGAGTAAGGTCCAATTAAATTTCATTTCATCTTAATACTTAAACCTATTTACATCATGTAATCATCTATAAGTACGAGCGAGTGATTGAATTTTACGAAATTGTTTGTGATGCCATGCGTTGAATTTCATTAAAATCATTTCTGTGTTGTCAACCATGCCTTACACAGGCTAAAGCTCTTTTGCGGATAATATTTGGAAAAGAAAATTAATTAAAAATTTTAATTCCGCTTTTAGCAGAGGGATTACGTGTATTTTTGACCATTCAATTGGCGAGGGTTAGCAGCCCCAAAAAATCACTGCAATAGTATCTACTGGCAATATTTAAATGTGTTTTCATAAATTATGTATACTAGTATAATTGAAAGGGGAATGACTTTTGTGCGCTTTGTGAAATCAGTGATTTGAATATTTTAATTTCTATAACAGTCGTTTCGTTTCTATCCATTGAATTAGGACGGTATCTACGCCTGTGGATGGAGAATGCACTTTTTCTAATACGATTGTGTTGTAGAAATATTGTTTTGTGATTATCTTGTTTCAATATTATAAGCTTTTGGAAAGAACACTTCTGCTGACTATTAAACGAGGCAAACAGTCCACAGTCGGGGAATACGATCCGTGCATCTTGGATACTGAGTCCTGTAATCAAAATTTGCGTTCATCCGGCCAAAAGCAAATGAGGATATCAATATCCAAACTTAAGTCAAACTAGGCTGTTGGAACACATACCGGGCGAGCTATTAAACTTTAACCAGCATAATCTGCAACATTTTATCTGACGAAAGTATACCCGATGAATGGAACCTCAGCATCTCAGAAGGTGAAGGTGAAGGAATAAGCAATCATCCTGAATCGAATGTCACGTATTAGATCCTGTCTGCTATACTTTGTAAACGCCTTATACACCTTTCGCTAATAGCCTGGTAGGACCCTTCCATTCGTCCCAAAAATAAAAACTCACACAAACGAATGGTTGTGAAAGCTAGGCCTAGGGTATACACGCCTATTGCGCCAACTATTTATTTATTTATTTTTATATATGTAGGTATGTACTCGAACAGTAGCTATACTCTGTCCCATTTATATTTTCAGTACAGGCCTTATGGGAAGCTCTTTTTTCTACCAAAGGTGCCAGTAGATACTTTTACGGCACTCAATCACAAGAATTGCCACTGAAATAAAAACCAAGCCACTGACTTACCAAGGAATTGTTGTTGTCATTTACGTAAAACCCACCATGACCAGTCTGTTTATTAAGAAATTTTCCTCAAAGGCGCATACACCCCACCATGACCAGTCTGCCTCGCATGTGCTGGCAGAATGAGGATGACGATGAGGGCAGCGTTGTTATATGGTCATAAATATCGTAATTGTGACGATTTTGGAAAGCAAATACGACGCTCCGATATTTGCTTGATTTGGCCTTATTTCTACGATTTGCTGATTTTTTGTTCCGATATTTACGATTTTTGAAGTCAAATACGACGTATAAAATATATATAAAATTACAAATTTCAAAACCCTGCCGTAAATACTTCCTTCCGGATTTTAAAACTACGAACGAACAAATTAAAGACCAAATGTGCAAATCAAGAAAAGTTAGAATTTATTTTCGCATTATTTTTAAATATGTACACTTCAGAACAGAATCTTTATTAGTTTTGTTTATTTGTTGTAAGTTGTAGTCCTCTGGAAATATGTTTTCAGGAAGCTAGTTACAAAGTTTGCTTGTGTTATACTTTCCTCGCGATTGTCAGGATTTCAGGTGAAGTGCATTAGTTATCTCATATGTCACATGTCTCATAATGTGTCGCATGTCGAGCAATAACTAAATGCCTCAGAATACATGCCATTGTATAGAACATACGACATACCTATAGAAAGGTAGAAGGGTTGCATTAGTGAGGGCCATCAGTTGATTGACCATTTTACAAAAAAAAAACGTCATAAGCCTTGAAAATGCCTTATAATTTTTTTTTAGTTTTCTGTGTCTGTATGCGGTTTGGGTATGCTATACAAGATGCTGTTTCCAAACTTAGACCAGCATGAAAATGTACACAACATACGTTGCATTCCATTTCAAGCCCTCCGACTCCAAACGTCAGTGTAGCGAACTTGTCTAATCATAATAAGAACTGCTTCAGGTTATTGATCTTTATGTTGCAAGTTATACTTCTTTTGGTTATACTTCTTTTGGCTTTTTTTTGCTACATTATCTACACAATTTCATTCGAAAATTCCGCCACTTACTTTGAAGATATGCGCCTTAATTCTATCTTAATTCTATCTATCGTTTGGATCACTAAAGAGGACTCTATTCACAGAGTAGCTACATAGTTATCATTTACGGACTACGGAGACAGTGCGTTGACCTGTATTTTAAAACTACCCATTGCCGCTTCCAAGTCAAAGAAAAAACGCAGCCGTGTAGACCCCATTAAACTGTTTACCAAAATAAATCGGACTGTATTTTTTGAGTAGCGAAAGCGTGGTGGTGGTGGTGGCGCATAGTACTAATAATTTTTTAGTAGATATCCATATTACATTTTAGGAACGCAAAATTGCTAAATTTCGAAATTGAATTTGAATATCTTGAGAATTACTGAATAGTTAAGGTAATCGTTTAAAATGATTAATATTAGATAAGGCCCACGACAGTCCTGAATCTTTTCAATCGCCTACCGTTGTTGTCAAAAATCCCAAACAAACATGCTAGCTGAACATAACCGCCTTGAATGGGGGAAGTGGGATTAACCCAGTTTTTAAATTGATGGTCATTTGCGTGCAAAAATGCTGATGACTTTTTCGAGTTCGATATCAAAATAATCCCAATTTCTCAATTTTGGGACCTAGTTTGAACATTTAGAGCAAATGTGGTTACCACAGTACCACTATAGGTACAGTTAAAATTTATAAGTATCTATATTTTAAGAGGTTCGCACCCAACTAATAGAAACTAAGTGCTTATAGGTACTAAAAGCTATGGTTTAAGTGGTCCTCGATGAGGTGCACTTTAAACAAGTTTATGTCCATTGTGTTTCGAATTTTCGAATCCACACCCAAGGGACGGCGCAGTAGAGGAAGACCGCGACTCAGGTGGCGCACGCATGTGGAAAGGGGACCTTAACCAACTTAGCGTGCGAAACTGGAAACAACTGGCCAAAGATCGTGCTGGCTGGAGACGCTTGTTGGTTGAGGCCCAGTTCCACGCCGGACTGTATCACTACCTTAAGTAAGTAAGTAAGGTCCATTGTGTTGCCACTGAAAAGTATAGGTGATTACAATGTCTGCTCCTGGACTTCTGCACCTTCTGCAGAAGTCGTTGAAGGGTAGGTATACCTATCAATCGCACAGTGTCCGCTTATGACATTTGTTAGAATGGAACATCTTTCTAAACACCCTAATACGTCCCTACACAAATTTTTACAAATTACGATAATTACGATTTTCACAATCCCCAAAATACGATTCTCAGAAAAAGTTTATAACAACACTGGATCAGGGATGATAATTTACTTCATATGTAGTAGATCTACTTCATTTTTGAATTATTGTTCATCTGCTACGTAGCAACTTATTTCTACTTCGTTTATTTATGGTTCAAAATATCATTATACTATATTGATCAATTTGACTCCAAATACATCAACAACGACGTAAAAATCAACTAAATATAAATATCACGAAAAAAGATGTCATGTAATGCAGCGGTTCTCAAACTTATTAAGCTGTGGAACCCTAAATAAGGCCCAAATATATAAAAAATGAAAAATAACACATTTCAAAATCAATTTTTATATGATACTAGCTGACCCGGCAAACGTTGTTCTGCCTAAAATAGTTATTTTGAATATTTCAATATCTAGTTTGATATTTTTGGTTCAATTATTATTTTTTTAATAGAAAATGAAGGCGAATAGCTTCACTGGTTCAGCGGCCATTCTGAGAACGCCGGCTACTGTTACCATTGTCTCTTCTTGGCATCGTAACAAATATCGAACTGTAAATGATCATTTCACGCACATAAATTTTTCACTATCAATAATTTACCTTCGAAATAGCCAGTAAAGAAAGTTAACGAACGAAAAAGATACAATTGAAATTTGGAAATCAAATTGAGAAACAAAACAAATCGATTACTTTTAGGTTTTTTTTCCTAAACCTTCGGGTAGCAATTACGAACAAACCCGCAGAAGAAAGTGTACAATTCGGTCGCGCCATGTCCCTTTGTCCAATTTGGGCCAATGACCACTCCTGTGCCAATACCTTTGATTGTCTGCAAATTCCAACTGAATTGATTCGGTGGTTTTCGAGATATAATATTTTGAATGTTTTTTTTTTGTATGGGCGGTGCCACGCCCTTTGTCCAATGTTGACAAATCTCCAGAGGAGCACTCCTGGGCCAATACCAAGGATTGTCTGTAAGTTTCAACTCAATCGATTCGGTGGTTTTCGAGATATAAGATTTTTAATGTTTTTTTTGTATGGGCGGTGCCACGCCCTTTGTCCAATTTTGACCAATCATCAGAGGAGCACTCCTGGGCCAATACCAAGGATTGTCTGTAAGTTTCAACTCAATTGATTCGGTGGTTTTCGAGATATACGATTTTTAATGTTTTTTTTGTATGGGCGGTGCCACGCCCTTTGTCCAATTTTGACAAATCTCCAGAGGAGCACTCCTGGGCCAATACCTAAGATTATCTGTAAATTTGAGTTCAATCGATTCAGAGGTTTTCGAGATATAAGATTTTGAATGTTTTTTTGTATGGAAGGTGCCACGCCCCTTTGTTCAATTTTGACCAATCTCCTTCAGTGCACTCCTGGGCTAATACCTAAGATTATCTGTAAATATGGGCGCAATAGAGTCGGTGGTTTTCAAGTTATACGTATCCGAACACATTTTAGAACTCATTTTTATATATAGATTTTTCAAGGATAGTGTGAAGAATGAAACTGTTTCATTGTTTGATTTATGTTTTTTATAAATTGACTTCTATCTCCGATAGCTGTATTCGCATATCTGGGACAGCGTCCAACCTCGATCTGTATTTAGTCCTTGCATAAGTATACGATGAAAAGGGGATCATGACGTGAACTAGAACGACTAAAATCTAGAATAGTCAAAATCTCGAAAAGGAATTTGATAAATCTCGAATGAATGGGTCAAAATCTAGAAAGTACAAAAATCTCGAAAGACTCTATCTCGAAAAAAATCTCGAAAATAAAAAGTAAATTAGAGATTTTTTTGCACCCACCCCATATACAAACAGTAAACCCAATCCGGGGGTTGCAGGGGGGCAGCATGCCCCCCCCCCATACGTATCAAGATTTTTTTATTCGAGATTTTTGTTATTCGAGATTATGCTTTCTAGATTTATTTTGTTCGAGATTTTTACATTAGAGATTTTCGACTCGCTGAAAAGCCTGCTTCACAGGGATGCGTTGTGACAAAAGGGAGCAAATTTAATATACACCTCTATCGTGGAATCCGCCGAGGGAATTGTTCACGGAAAAAAATATTTTGGTATCGTCAAATCCGCAAAGTGAACAGTTCCCCGTGTGGGTAATGTGAATGAGTTTCACTGTACCTATCGTTGAAAACGTTCAAATCGAATTTTTCCCGAACAAAATGACAGTTCTCGCCCGCATCAAAAGCATTGCCGATTTTATAGGTTTTCTTACTTGCCACACGTCGTGAGAATTGTAAAAGAAAATGTACATAAAAAAAGCTGCTTTATTAAGCCGAACATTTGTAATAGATCTGTGCAATATTGAACTTTATTAAAATCAATACATAATCTTTTTAAAAACACATTTCATCTGGGATTTCCATGAAATCATGCACTGCTCCTCTTAACCTGTCTCGTATTCTTCTCTGAGATCACCGCTCATTTCGTTCTTCCTCTTATGCTTCCAAAAATAGGGCTATCGTATCCATTATTATATCGAAAACTTTATTTTTTATTTAAATCACTTTTAAAACAAACTTTTCAAATGCCTCCGACAAATGCATCTACACATTTGTATTGACAAATGAAAGACCGCCGTTTGACAGTGAAACTACCTTTCCCAAAAACGTGTCGATAAGGAAAAGTTTCCGGCGGATTCCACGATAGCAGTAGAAGGTGAAAGGGATCGTACCTATAGGTGAAGTGAAACTTAATTCCGAAGGATTCCACGATAGGGGTGATAGCCTGTTTGGCAAGTTCAGGGTATTCACTCTTAATAGCATACCAACCCAACATTCGTTTAATGATACAGAATCAAAATACATTTTTTGATAAAGAAGAACTATGTACATCTATAACGGCCATTTTATTCACTCACTTTAATCCGGATTAAAGTTCACACCCTGGTTTAAGTGAGTTTAACCCAAAAATTAAAACCAAATCCATAATATTCAGTCGATAAACCCGATGATAAACCCGTTTTTTTAACCTTGTCGGCGTTTAATCCGATTATGTAAATAATTTAATTTAAGTAATTTAACCCGGGTTAAAACAAAATTTCATATTATTGACTAATTCTAATTTGGTATAAATTATCGGGTTTAAAAAAATCTGATTAATGATCGGGTGTAAAATTAACTACTTAAACCTGACTTATACCCGAAGTAAATAATATGGCCGTCGTAGGCTGGGTTACATTCTGACTTATTTTCATTCTTTGTAAGATAGTGTGTAGTACCTCATAAAAGCTATGCGCGAACTATACTCACACGAATGCATACTTCATGGATTGTTGCTCATAATTATTTTGGGAAAGTGGATGTTGCTGTACCATTTTTGTTTGCTTTTTTTTAATTATGGGTAGCTCACACTTCAATAAAAATTAATATAAGCTTCAAACATTTTTTTGCGCAAAAATGTTTGCAATTGCATACCTACCTACCTTACAAAAATTAGGTATTTTTGTGTTTTACTATTCTTAATTCAAGAAAGTCGCGGAACACAGTTTAAGAACCGAGGATGTAATGCACTGTAGAATATCATTTATGTGCTTTCTGTCACACTACACATCCATCTATAAATCCCATTATTCAATTGAAGACCTAACTTTATCATTTTGAGCATTTCGCCAAATGTCTGCTTCGTTTTTTGTAAATCTACTTCGTTTTTTTCGGGCAATTTGCTACTTTTTTTGGGTTCAGCATTATCATCCCTGCACTGGATGAGGCATGAGGGTGATCTTCTCGTGTGCGGTTGCTATTTTATCACAGAAAATAAACATGTGTGGTGTTGGTGTGTGTTTTAAGCACCTCAGAAGAGTGTTACCATATTCATTTGCAAAAATATCATTACGGGTTTTTCTATGGATTGTGTCAAAGAACTTTCGTGTTTTGTAGCTTTTTAAAGCTTTTGAGAGCAAATAAATGAATTTGATTATGTGGGATGTTGCCATACAGTTTTTAGGTACTCCTTTAATTATTTTGTAATTCTGATGGATCTGTCAATATGCAGTTAAACCATTTTTTCGATTTTGTCTTTTAGCAGAAATGGAACACTGTTTTTTATACTTTTTATAATGCGGGTACCCAAAAAATAGTGGGTACTCAATAAGAAACGGGTACCCGAAAAATGGATAGGTACCTGGTAATTTCGAGTAATGGGTACTCGGTAATTCCAGGTAATGGGTATCCTAAATTCAGAAGTTCTTGGAATTGAATATCGAGACACAGTTTTTTATACTTTTTATAATGCGGGTACCCAAAAAAGTGGGTACTCAAAAAGAAACGGGTACCCGAAAAAATTCGGGTATAAAGAGCAATATTTTTGCATTTAATTTCATTTCATTAACAGTGCAACAATTAATAATAAAAATTAATAATTTTTTTAGATTTAGTTTAGATCTACATGTTTCTGTTCATGAAATCTTAATAAACGGCTGGTAACCCTACCGATATTTGTGAGAGAATTATGCCAATTTATAGTGCTCACTATGGCAACCATGTGAGAGCTTTATAATGGAGACAGCTTATTAAAATCCATAAAAGTAAGGGTGAAAGGCAAATACCCTATCTTCCCTGTACTGAAAATATAAATGGGACAGAGTATAGTAGGACAAATTATGCGGTATGTCATATATGTATACTTGAAAGAAAACATTTCTTGCATTTACGGAGGCTGTCAAACAAAATTGCCTCACTTGCACATAGGTATATTAAAATCGATGGGTAAGGGGTAACCCTTTAAGATTCCACGGGTTCAAATTTCACAAAATATATCCAATAAAATTTGAGATAGCTTAAGTTTCGTACCCTTCAAGCAATCGACTCTGCAACAACCTCAAACGGAACCAAAAACGAACCCGAAACGGTTCCAAATCTAAAGTATTTTCTATTATTTTCGATGAAACTACCAACATTTCCCATACGGAGCAGTTGAGGCTCCCTCCCTATCGATATTTTCATGAGGGAGTAATAAGAAAGGATTAACATTTTGCGACGCTTATAAGAAGATTCAATGTGAAGAAATGATGAAAGAACGTCGCGTTGGTTGACTGGTGTTGCATTATCACGTAGTAGTAGAAGATCTTTGCTACGAGTTCAACTTCAACATTGAATTAGCATATGGTGTGTAGGGATTAGTACCTACTGACAACTGTTCTGTGATGGCTTCTGCCACAAAGGGTGCAGGTGCAGTCCATATGAACTCTGCAAAAAAGCTATTCATGCTAAACGTCGTTCATTCAACAACCATGCTTTAAACAACTCCTTGGCAAAGTCTTCAAGTGACGTTTTGTCGGAATGCATCAGCGACTATGAAAAAAGTTATACCTTTTACCAATGCTTCATTAAAAAGACACAAAGTCATCGAGGAAGAGCTGAGAGGAACACCTGTACAAAGAATTTGTGAAACTCGATGGGATTATGTTTATTTTTACCGATTTTTTTTGTTCAGACTATGTATAAGGTTCATTACTATATTAGATATGCAAGTTTTATATACCTATATCTATTTTTAAAAATATTTTTTATTGGTTGGCTGGACTCGGCCAACGTGATCATACCCAAACTGAATCCCTGGATCCCCCCTGAAGCGTAAGGGACAAATTAAACAGAGCCGTGTCAATTTTCGGCATCCTTTCCAAACCAGTCTTTCTGTGCAGGGTGACGATATAGAAACGCTCTGTCGAACTCGCAAAAAACACCATCGAGCCTTTTGAGGTCAAAAATGGTTAAGACAATGTGTTTTGCTAACTTTTTTAGGATGGTTCTTGAAGCAGTTATACGGACACTTTTTCAAAAGGCCGTTCCACTACTTGATGGACTTGCACATGCAGATGATATTGACATTATCGGGAGATCTTAGTGAGCTGTCAGTCGCGCATTTGTAAGTATATATTAAAACGGGAGACTTCGAAGATTAGTCTGGCTTTAACAGCCAAACGACAAAAGGAAGTATATCTTGTCATCGAAAAAAAACTTTCAAAACTTATTCAAAACGTCACATAGACAGATATGACTATGAAGTAGTCAAAAGACTTTGTCTATACCTGGGCTCTAGAATTACCTCGCATTACATCGGCGGCGCTGAGATCAAGCTAAGAACCACTCTTGCCAATCGCTGTTTCTTCTAAAAGCAAAACCCTCTCTCAATAACATATCTTAACCTCTGTTTATCGGTTGATTCAATTCATACTAAACAGACCCGGAAAAAGCTTTCAAATTCGCATAGCTACATTATAAAACATACTCCTAGAAGCAGTCGTTATAATGTAGATACAATTGATTTGTGATAAATTGTTAGAATTGTCGAAATCTAAATACTTTTCGTCACAAAATTTGGAAAATTGCATAAATTAGGTATCACCAGTCGTGCATAACTAAATTGCCATCTCATTGGTCTTTAAGGAATCTTATCAGCTGTCTGACGAATACAACTTTGCAAAGCACATAGAATACACCTTTTAGCAAATGCTCGAAGGAGACGGGTGCCAAATCTTAAAAGTAGTCATTAATCACCTTGCCAAAAGAAGTGAAATTGTTGATTAATGATGGGATACATAGTTTCATCTTATGGCATGGCAATCGAAATAATCTGTCTCTTTGAGGGACGTTTTTTTGTTCAAAACATTGCTGTTTATTATCCTTTCGACAAAAAAAAAATAAACAAAAAACAAACTAATACGTTGCTCATTGAACTTGGTAAAGAAACGAACACAACGACAATGAACAATGAAGGCAGTGTTCCTAATGTTCGTCCTCATTTATTACCTAAGGGTGAACAAATGCATGTTACTTAGGAACATAAAACAGAATTTAGTTTTCCCATCTGTCATCTATATTTGGGAAACATTTGTTTGTCGGCGATGTACGGTCTATACGGCTTATAGAATCCGCATGTGAGATTGTATATGTAATAGGTGTATTCCCATAGAGCATAATATGCGACATGACACATGAGAGAACCGTGTGAAATGCACCCAAGTTAGAGTTGCAACAAATTACTGAAGACGTGCCGAAAGCTTCATAAAGGAGTTCAGTACCGCAATTATTTAAAACACTTTACATAACGACTTAATGGTATTTACGGAGACAATAGAAACTGATTGAAAAACTATTTTAAAACGGAGTGATTGTCATGTCACACATCGTAAAAGGGGCTATGGAGCACCCTGTAATGAATTACGTTGTATTTATTTTACAATCTTTCATTCTATTTCAACTTTGCTTATGTATTTGTATGCACTAGATTGTCTAATATAATTTGTATTAATATTCGTTAAGATGACCATGCAATTAAATAGTCTTTAGTAGAACTTGCTCTCGTTTAGTCATTTTATTCCACAGGTCGACATCTACTATTCGTGGGCAACTTCCATAGGGCTTTTTTAAGAAGTTCGTTCCACAGCTACGAATGACATATAAAATGTCTAGGTATATTAAAGAAACATTTTTCCTTCTACCCAATGTTGACGTAGCTTCTAGTGAAGTTTGTAAATTGGTTAAGAAAACGCGTCTTTAACACGTACACCAGCAGAGCTTAGGAACTCCGCTACTTAGGATATTTTGGCCTTCCTTAGGGAAGTCACCCGTCTCTTAGATTAACTATTTCCCTCTACGATACAGTAGATCTTTTTAGCTCGCTGTGTCAGCAGAAAACTATTTATAAAAAAAAATTTAAATTGCGCACAATAAGAACAGCCACCGTCCGTCAAAAGGGTACAAAAATTAGCTTTTATTAAAAATTATTTTTACAATTTATTTTTAATATCGGAAATAGAAGAGACAGAAGAACAAAATTAAGCACTTTATAAAGCTGAAGGCTACAAAGGTAGTGATATCGTGGAACAATCAGATAAAAATGCCAGTACATGTCGCGTCGCTCGTCAGCGCAATGACAGAACGAATAGAATAAGAAAAAGAGAAAAATCCAATTTCTACACGAACGGATTTTTGCTTTTTCCAACATTTGTGGCCATATATCGACAATAACGCGGCGAATGTTGTCCTCCAAGTGGTCAATCGTTTCGGCGTAGACTTCACATATCCCATCTTGGAGGCCAATTCACGGGACGTGGAACTATGCGGTTACCAAACGTTTCCTTCAATAAATCAATTGCCCCGTTTTGTTGAAACCACAGCTCCTGCACATTATGGTTGTTCAATTGCTGAACGAAAAAGTCAGTAATCATGGCTCTATAGCGGTCACCATTGACTGTAACGTTCTGGCCAGCATCGTTTTTAATGAAGTACGGACCAGTTATTCCACCAACCCATAAAGCACACCAAACAGTCAGTTTTTGTGGATGTAACGGTGCCTTAACATCACTCACGGCAGTTTTGTTTATTGACGTATCCATTCAACCAAAAGTGAGCTTCACCGCTAAACAAAATTCGCTTATGAAAATTGGGATCAACGGCAATCTTGCCCAACCTTGGGACCATTCACCGAATCTACGCCTTGCTAGGTGATCCTGTGGCTTCAATTCTTGCACGAGTTGGATTTTGTAAGCACGCAAACCAAGATCTTTCCGCAAAATCTTCCATAAAGTGGATGGAAACATATCCAATTCCTGTGCACGATGGCGGAAAGACTGATTCGGGACTTCCTCTACGCTACGCTCTACAGCAGCAATGACTTCTTCTGTACGCACTGTACGACCGACACGTCTCTGTCGATGCGTATTATCATTTAGAGTAAACGTGGTGCGAAAACGTTCCATAGTTCATCGAATTAATTGCTCTAATGGACGATTATGTTGACCGTAAATAAATTTGCACAATTTGGAAGCGTTGTTCGGGCGTCAGTCTATTAATGTTGAAATGCCAAACCAAACTAAAAATATATCACTTGACAGCTGACAAAATGGCCGCCAGTTAAAATAGTGTTGCCAACTTTTAGTTCTATACCTCATTTCTATACCAACATTTTAATATTTTATTTCAATTTTATGTACAGTAGAAATCGGTTATAACAATACCTGATATAGCGATGAACCGGATATAACAATATATTTTCAAAGTCCCGGCAAAACTCCGTTTAATTCAAAGCAATTTGCAATCGGTTACAACGATGTCGGATATAACGATGAAATCGGTTATAGCGATGAAAATTTACCACATTTAAGTCTAGAAACTGTTTATAACGATAGTAAAAAGCATATTTTTACATGACTTCATGCTTACATGTGTCAATTGCGCTAAATAATTATTCTCGGATAAATTTCTGATACTGCAAAATGTTGCTTTTGCTTGATGTTGCTTTTGCTTGAGTTTTGCTAGAATGTTGAAAAAAAAAAAACACAGAATTTCAATTGCAATAATTGTAATTGCATCAAATATTTTTTTCTGTTTTAAGATTGAAGTTTGGTGAACTTCTCTTTTCAACACTTTCATAAGTGTCAGAAAAATTAGCCGAGGATAATTATCAAGATTATCAAGAGGTAGTTCTCAAGATGTTATATAGGCCGTTTTAAATACAAATCCAAACATTGGACAACTCGCTTAGAAAAATATTTTATGCAACCAACAATCACAAATTAGTGATTTCTTTCCTCGTCAAATTTCTTAAGCACTTTTTTATAAATACAGTTCATAATTGGTGTTGGTTTTTGATTTTTTTTGTATTGTACCGGATATAACGATGAACCGGTTATAACGATGAAATTCTAAGGTCCCTTCGACATCGTTATAAACGATTTCTACTGTATAACTAGCTGACCCGGCAAACGTTGTTCTGCCTAAAATAGTTACATATTTTAAATATTTCAAGATCTAGTTTGATAATATATTTTTAATAAAAAAATGAAGGCGGATAGCTTCACTGGTTCAGCGGCCATTCTGAGACCGCCGCCATTGTCTCTTCTTGGCATCGTAACAAATATCGAACTGTAAATGATCATCACTTTGTATAAATCGTACATAAATTTTTCACTATTAATAATTTACCTTTGAAATAGCCAGTGAAGAAAGTTAACGAACGAAAAAGATACAATTGAAATTTGGAAATCAATTTGAGAAACAAAACAAATTGATTACTTTTACGTTTTTTTTTTTCTAAACCTTTGGGTGGCAATTACGAACAAACCCGTAGAAGAAAGTATCCAATTTGGTCGCGCCCCCTTTGTCCAATTTTGGTCAATGACCACTCCTGCCCAATTAGAAATTTGTGACTTTGATTCCCATTTATTTAGAATTAAAGTCACCGTATGGTATATTTGACTTTGTTTTGAGTAGATAAAGGCATTACTATGAATATGGAAACAGTTTGACAATTTTGTAACCAGTACGTGCCTTAAAGAGACAAATGTCATTTAACGTAACAATTTGGTAAATTTTGTGCCTATTAAACTATTGAATAGCGACATAACTAAAGTCACAAAAACTGATGAGTTGCTATTTAATGTTACCACTACACAACTACACGAATAGACTACGCACAGTCTGAATTGTGACCATGGAATGTCACCATAGAGTGCATTAGTCGCTTTTGGTTTTTATTTGCACACAATCTCCAAACATATTGTCTAAATAAAAACTATAACATTTTACGCATTAATATCTACACAAAGTAGTTGAATGTCATTTCCAATATTACTATTTTGTACCAGGTATTGTATCAACACAAAGTATGATCTGAGGAGGATTTTTACGCACGTATTATGCAACTTGTGTATGGTTAATGTATCTTCACATGACATTATGGTATTGTTCATGACATAATATTATATAAGATTTAGACCTTAGGCGTAGAGTCTAAAGGGGGTACAGAATAAAAGAAAAATATCGTACATCATTAAGTTAAAGAAACCGATTAAAATATGGAAATTATCTCATATTATGGTACTGTCAATTCTTTTATTGACTCTATATTCGTATAGCTACGTAATTATTGTTTCCAATAAACTATGAATTATGGTTTTAAAAATTCAATTGAAAAATATTGCGAACATGTGTTAAATGAACCTGCAATTCGCGTTTACTACCTAAACATAATTGTGCAGCTTTAGTAGTAGCATGCAGCGCTTTTAAATTTAAAAAAAAATATAAATGATACCTGTACAAGCTAATTGTCGCTGTAGCACAAGTTAAATCAATTTCTATTGTACTTTTATTATTTCCAAAGCGCTTCTTTGCAAGGAAGAATGAAGTATGTTTTCATTAAATAAAATTTTATTTTTCATAATGTTAAAATAAATACCTATACGAGTTTTGTTTTTATTCTTAATAAAGACAATAATGTATCAATAAAGCTGCTCTATTATAAAGTAACCAACCCTGTCAGTTAAAAAAAAGCGAGAGCAATTACATATTTTGTAAGATCCATTTTATATTCTTATTTTAATAAAACTATTATTCCTTTCCTATTCCTTTCTTTTCCTACCTATTAAATATTAATTAATTGATTCAAATAATTACTGTCTAAGTGGAACTAAATGCAAAAAACAACTTCATCAATATATTGGGTAACACATACACCCTTTACCCCTACCAAATGAAACGCACATGCACAAATACGCAAGCTAAGCTAATCGCCATTTTCGATCTGCAAAATTGGGCATCCATTTCCAAAAAAATTATTTCACAATTGGGATTCGAAAATTCTTTATTTTTTATAACTACATATACATAATAAATAACCTTGAAATATATCTGATAATTCCTTAAACTCATTTTGAAAGCTATTGCGATAATTTTCGATGTCCCTGGAAAAAATAGAATTTATAAGAATAAAATTGAATATCTAATTATTCAATATTTCTGGAGCGCGTGAGTTTTTACCACTACAACTTATTAATATTCGTGGTAAAACTGCACTTCGTTTTAAAATTTGCGCTACGGATACGAAGAAATGCAATTTATAATCATTTAATATCGCATTACCATTTTCCCATTATGTTTGTTTAGGTATGCCAATTCATTCCATGTGTATATACATTTTATTAATTTGTATCTGTTTGTATTTGTGTACGCGGTTTAATATATTTTATTTGTGTGAATTAACTTACAAATACATAAAGACAGATTTGACAGTTCACTTTGTGTGTTACATGCAACACTTTGTGTCCGTAATGTGTGGTTGCTGTACTGTAAATATTTTCCAAGTTGTGACCGATTAAGCACTGCAAAAATCGGTTATGTGCCGGTTGCAAATCATAGCCGATTATACCATAATGTGTATTTCACAGAATGGTCATATAAGTAAGTCAAACTAATTCCCCACTTGATCACGGTTCCCTCCTATACGAGACACGGTTTGTACCTTTGATAAATTAAACACACTTTGACCGTAATGGAAAACTTTCTGAATTGTGGTAACAGCGCTAGAACTTTAACCAACCATTTCTACTTGGGTGGTGGTGGATACCTTTGATTGTCTGCAAATTCGAACTGAATTGATTCGGTGGTTTTCGAGATATAATATTTTGATTTTTTTTTGTATGGGCGGTGCCACGCCCTTTGTCCAATTTTGACCAATATTCACACCAACACTCCTGGGCCAATACCTAGGACTGTCTGTAAGTTTCAACTCAATCGATTCGGCGGTTTTCGAGATATAAGATTTTGAATGTTTTTTTTTTGTATGGGCGGTGCCACGCCCTTTGTCCAATTTTGACCAATCTTCAGAGGAGCACTCCTGAGCCAATACCTAGGATTGTCTGTAAGTTTCAACTCAATCGATTCGGCGGTTTTCGAGATATACAATTTTGAATGCTTTTTTTTGTATGGGCGGTGCCACGCCCTTTGTCCAATTTTGACCATTCTCCAAAGAAGCACTTCTGGGTCAATACCTAAAATTATTTGTAAATTTGAGCTTAATCGATTTGGCAGTTTTCGAGATATATCTACGATTTGGAGTGTTTTTTTTGTATGGGAGGTGCCACGCCCCTTTGTCCAATTTTGACCAATCTCCTTCAGTGCACTCCTGGGCTAATACCTAAGACTATCTGTAAATATGGGCTCAATAGAGTCGGTGGTTTTCAAGTTATACGTATCCGAACACATTTTAGAACTCATTTTTATATATATAGATGTTTTTTTTTAATTACACCTCCCGAATAAGGAGATAGATAGACCCCCTTTCTTAGTAAAAAATGCCAGTATTTAACTCCTCTACATAAATCCGTCATTAGTTTTCATCGTCAAAATTATTGTACTCACCCCAGTTTTTGTCCTTAAATTTCAAGTTTGAAATTGTTTTTTTCAAAAGCTATTAACAGAAATAGGTACCTTGATTTAAAAATAATATGAAAGAACAGATTCCGGGCTTTTATACCTATATTTTTTTATTATAGGTGTTTTTAATGTATTTTTTTTTGTTCATTTAAAGTATCATTTTCATTAAATTACCCCTCCCGCCTAAACGGAGTGAGATAGACCCCCCTCCCATAGTAAAAAGTGTTTGTATTTAACCTCTCTACAAAATACCGTTATCAATTTTTTTGCGCCGTAGTTATCGTACTCTCCCCACAACCAACTCGTTTCTCTATCACCACCATTGATTCGTTTCGATTTTAATAGCTTTGAAGTTCTGGAGTAGTCGATACCCACTTCATGACAAAGTCTGATGGAATTTTAATATTTTTTCCCATCTTTCCGCGGAGCACTTGGATTGGATGTTCATTTGTTCATCACGGAGGATCAGGTGCTTCGGGGAACTTCGCTATAGCACCATCAAAACGTAAGTATTAACGTAATTAATGAGTTTACAAGAGTTTAGCTTGTAAACGGGTAGAAGTCATTGAATAATCACAGATTGAGGAGATGTTTAGATGAATTCGGCAGTATCTAAATAATAGAAATTGGTATGACCAACGATTAGCTGGAACTCCACGCGTGTGCTCCAAAAATAGCAACAGAAAACGTTGTGAGTTCGAAATACATTATATACTTCGCTCTTGGTGGTGCGTGAGGGGTCCCTGGAAAAAGCGATAGCAACGATGCAGGAAGAATTTGATGTTGCCAGTGAGTCATGACCTCATGATCATGAGGTGAACACTACACGACACTGACGTACCCAAGAATGGTAGATAATAACTCCTCTACAACAACTCCGACTACCAACAACAACCTGCACCAAGAACTAGGTAACATTGTTTAAGACCATTGAAATAGTTTTATTACGTTAACTAGAATTTTGTAGATTAAAAAAAACAAGGACCTCAACATTTCGTCCCACAAAGGCATACGGTTGCACAACTCTTGACAATTTGTTCAGGTATGCTGAAAAGATTTTTAAATACTTATTACCTACCACGTCTGATATAGGAATTTTTGGACATTTGGGCTAAGTTAAGGCAAATACTCCTAGTATCCTTGTCCCTCTTTCAAGCTATATTATTAAACTATTTGCCTTAATGGAAATTATGTACTAAAACTTTATGAATTCTCTTTTGGCAACGGCGAACGTGGTAACGAGCTGACCCAAAGGCAAGGTTTGGTCTGGATTAACTTGGTTACGAGCGGTCCCAACGGCAACGGTTAATGTGGAGGGTTGTTCAGGACTTTTAACACTTGCATTACAGGGTTACGAAATTATAGAATGACTTCATTCATAAATTGCAATACAGTTTATTTTCAAGAATATTCTTCCAAAACGGTTAAGGATTGTGGAAATTTCTCCTAATCACTTTCAGCACCTACTCAACCTCCAGATTACACTCCACTTCCACTCTAACACTCTTACACAATACACATTCCGCCAAATGTATGTACATATACCCTGTAGCCTGTAGGTAGTCTGTAGATTGAAGATATGACAAAGCATTGCCAGTGAACAAACATAAACTGAATGTGTTTGTAAGAAAACTATAAACGGAGAATACAACATCCGCGGGCTGTACAGTTATACAGAATGCATACACCATCTATAAACAAAATGTTGAGTAACAAAGCATCAGTTAATATCACAACAAATGTTTGCTCAGATTTATCTCGTACACCATTACATTAGTTTAGTAAATTATTCATGTAAATGTCTTGAGGGCGAAGTATGAAAATCCTTGGCCATGCTGTGTGAAATTTTCTGAATCGTATCCATATGAAGGTTCTTTGCGTTGTGATTCCTTTCCAGCAGACATTTCCGTACTGTCTTCCATCTTGTTGTTCTGCAAGGATACGAGTAAACATTTAAATAAGGGTAAGTGTTCGTGACAAGTAGCTTGAATTTTAATATCAAAAATGATTTTCTATGAAGGAAGATAGGAATTGTTTTGAAGGATAGATCAAAAGTAGGTAAAAAATAGAAATACAATCTTTTGTTTTACAAACTTTTTTGGAGTTAAACTTCTTAGGCGGCAACTCGATATAGAATTATTGAGCGAGAATTTGGAGTGAAATTCCAAGAAAATTTTGTTCTACGAGGGAGTAGAAAGATATACCTAACGTAGAACGAAGGAAAAAGAGAGCTATTATATATTTCCTATACAGTAGGTGCATCAATTATGAATTTCGTTCTGATATGAGGTAACAGTGGTAACAGGGTAGGGTTAGGGTAAAAATACATTTTAGTAATGGAAACAAAAAATTTTCATAATTTTCGAGTTTAAAGCCTACTACTACCTATCTGTCAAAATTTAGAGCGACCATTAATTGTTCGGCACATTTTCTCTAGCTAGCTAAATGTTGACTGATTGTGATCTTTTCTTGTCTGCTTTTGTTTCTCTACTTTGAGAGAAAGAAAATTCCATGAACCAGCCAAGAAACCCTTAGCGTCGATGAATTTTAGATTGAAGTTGTTTTCTGTGAGACTTATCCACGACGCATTTCATGTCAAAATTTAGCTGGGGTTTAAGCTAATGCTTGCAGCGAAAAATTGAGGAGGATTGATAAAGGCATCAGGTATTGTTCTGCATTTAGCCTATAATATTCTGACTAACAAAAAGTTCCTTAAGCCTAATGATTGTGTTGAAAGAAAAAGGAACAAAAACAAATCGAAATTATCGGGTAGAGGGTAGGTATTTTATCCAAATGGGATTTTGCAGCTTTTCCCTTATCTTTTGTGCGACTGAGCCAGCGATTATGATACTGGCTTTACCAGATTTGAGTATCTAACCTTTAAAAAAGTAGTCTCTAGTTAAAGGCGCACCAGATTTTGATCCGATTGACTTTTTCAAGTAGTTCGTTGTTGGCTGAGCATTAATTTCGGTGATAAATTTGAACAGCTTTGTATTCGATGCATTTATAACCTTTCATTGTGAATCAGATATTACGCTATTAGTAAGAGACAAAGTTGAATTCCACTTGCAGTATCTCCAAGGCAGAATGTAAGTAGTTGTGATTTAACACGAGATTTTTATGATTTTTTTCAATAATCTTAAAAATGCAATGATAAGATTAGAATAGAGTGCAGTTTGGAACTGGTATTTACCATATTACCTTTATATTTCAAATCGTATAAGTCACCTTGTCTTTAATCTTTCTATTAGACAAATAGCTCCTTTACACTTTTTAATAGCTTTTTGTGTGTCAAATTTATCGAATGCGGAAATCTATTAATAACATAAAGATATGACTCTCCTTTAACACAGCATTAACTACTACATAGTAACCGTCCAGTACAAACTCACAAGCTGGAGAACCTATCGCGAAAATCTAGCGATCAAATGTGACATGCTTCCAGAAAAACCCGTATACGCATATGCGACGCGGAAGATGCACAATGTCAACTAAACGACATTATATTATCTCATCTTTCACAAATAGCTGCAAGGTGAAACGTACTGCAGTAAAAAGGTGCGCTCCATGGTGGAACGAAAGCCTTGAAATTCTTCGTAAAAGAGTGCGGAAACTTTTTAATAAAGCTAAACGCACCGGAGAGTGGGACCAATACCGATCCCTTCTCACCCAATACAACTTAGAGTTGGTTAGATCTAAAAGAGCCTCTTGGCGCAAGTACTGTGAAAAACTCGAAGAGTTTTCAGCAGTGGCGCGTCTTCAGAAGGCACTGTCAAAAGATCAAACTAACGGCATGGGATTATTAGTCAAATCGGACAGCACAATCACACGCGACCGGGAAGATACGCTGATCACACTTCTTCAAGTCCACTTCCCCGGCTCCACTATCACGAGTGGGCCTCATGAACAAAATTATGAGGACTCACCCCCCAGAAATTTAAACAGGCAAAAACGGTTTATCCGGCAGACTTTTCACCCCGGATAAGGTTAAATGTGCCATAAACTCATTCAAACCATTCAAGGCACCAGGTACAGACGGTATCTTCCCAGCCCTTATTCAAAAAGGAATGGACTTCTTTTTATCGACCATGATTGCCTTATTTAGGTTCAGTTTCAACTGGGGCTATATACCATAATCCTGGCGGGAGGTAAACGTGGTATTTATCCCCAAATCAGGCAAACCAAGCGAACAACCTAAATCATACCGTCCAATAAGCTTGACTTCGTTTTTGCTGAAAACAATGGAAAGAATAATAGACGTTCACATTAGAGAATGCTTGAAAGAGAGCACACCTCTACACCCCTGTCAATATGCCTACCAGAAAGGCAAATCCACTGAAGGCGCTCTTTTGAACATAACAACTCAAATAAAACGCGCATATCAGAGCAAAGAAGTCGCGCTATGCGCTTTCCTAGACATAGAGGGTGCTTTTGACAATACTGGATATAATTCACTGGATAACACTCACTTCAGTATCAGTAACAGCCGTAAAAGGCTGCCCCCAGGGAGGAGTACTCTCACCCTTACTTTGGTCCCTGGTTATCGATAACCTACTTCAAGGCCTTAATAACGCAGGCTTCAACATAGTTGGATACGCCGATGACCTCGTCATCATCATTAGGGGCAAGGAACCAAACGACGTTACTACGCGCATGCAAAATGCCCTTAAGATAGTCCTAGACTGGTGTAGGAAAGAAAATCTTTCTATATTAATCCCAGCAAGGCTGTCATAGTTCATTTTACGAAAAGAAGAAATTTAAATCTAAGTCAGATATCTTGGAGTGATCCTGGATAAAAGACTAAGCTGGAACTCCCACATAAACAACAAAATCCAAAAAGCAACAAAAGCTTTCTGGGCCTGCCGCAGCATGTATGGTAGAACCTGGGGGATCTCTCCAAAAAGCACACACTGGATCTAAACAGTCATAGTCAGACCCACACATACGCCTCGATAGTATGGTGGAAGAAAGCCACCCAAAAAAGAGCCATAAAGAAGCTTAATAAGGTACAACGGCTCGCGTGTCTGGGCGCCTCCGGAGCCATGCGTACCTGTCCCACTGCGGCTATAGAAGCCTTAATAGGACTAACAACCCTCCACATTCACATCAAAAAAGTGGCAATAAGCAGCTCTGCAAGTCTGATGCAAGCGAAAGAGTTAAATATTAACGAACATCCAGAACTTATGGAACTACTTTCCGAAATTCCAGAACTTGACATGATCTGTGCGGCTCCAGACCGCCTACCAAAGACACTATACTTCAACAAACTTTTCTCCACAGAAATCACAAATAGGGAAGCATGGGTTAGCAATAACCCACCAAATTGCCAAAACGGCCTAAAGTGGTATACGGATGGTTCCAAAATGGACTCGGGGGTAGGAGCTGGAATTTATGGACCAAATCGAAATGTCTCAATACCAATGGGAAAAAGTCCCAGTGTATTTTTCAAGGAAGTAATAAGTACCGAAGAATTAAGAAAATCCTCTGCTGAATGCATCATCAGCTACATTAGGAAAGTAGAGGCGCTACTAACCTAAACATAAACCTGACAATTTTTAAGCACAATAGATCTTTTAGGTCAAAGTGCATCACATCGCTCTGGCGAGTCAGTTAAAAAAAAAAAAACCGACCAGTAACAGAACTTGAAATGTTTTTTTTTAATTTTAAAATATATTATCCGAGGGTTCGCTCACGTTACAGAAGAAGTGTGCTTTGCTACGCGCTCGATAAGATGAAAAAAAGCATTATCAAAGCGACATAGAGCCATTTATTCGAATATGGCCTTATGTCGCATGGCCTTATGTCACCGCAGACATACAGACAGACGAGGGCCATTGTACGTTTAACAACGATCGAATTTGATCGGCCCACACCCAGCTATACTTCCAGTACAGCACACCTAGTTAGTTGAGGTCGCCCTCTACTTGCGCGCGTCACTTGAGGTGGGGTCTTCAGAGGTGGACAAAGACTCGGTGATCTGGTGCGCTGTTGTACATACGCTCCACATAACCTAGCCGACTCACCCTTTCTATTTTAAGCTTTCTAGCAATTCAACGTTGTCATATTGTCGTCTTAAATCTTCTCCCCTGCACAGGAGCGTGGTGGCCCTACGGGAAACCGGGAATTTTCCCGTTGCGTTTAGTTTTTAGGGGCGTTTTTTTCAGGAAAAGTTGAAAATTTAGGTAGAGTAAGTGCGGCAAATATTGCCCACGTTGGTAAATGGCCCACCCTTATTATATCCTCAATCAGAAAGCGCAGGTACAAACTAATACATTTCAAACAAGTTCAGACCGGTTTTGTCTCTGTCGATCGTGGTAGGCGTAGCTCGACGGATCTGTAAAATATAGACCGTAGTAGCTTCTTTTTGTTTTCTTAGTAATTTTTTGGGAAGTTTTGTTAATTATTTTCACATTGAATTTTGTTTAAATTCGATAATATTTTTCTAAGGCTGAAAATCTTATTTTGTGTGGCATCAGAAGTTAAAAAAAATGTATCAGTTGTATTAAAAATAAAAATGAGTGAAAAAATCACAGTGTGTGTAATATGGCCCCCCATGTGTTTTGAACAAGGGTCAAAAAAGAAATAATTCGAGCAAATAGAACTCAAATTTCTTGAAAACCTAGTGTTAAATATGGCCCACTATGGGCTAATAGTAGAAAGCCACCCTGGGCCATATTTAACACAGGGTGGGACATATTACCCGCACTTTTTTTTTAATTTGAAAAATGGAGTTCCTTTACGTTTTTGTTTTTATCTTTTTGTTATCGTTTTTTTTTTTTATTTTATGTACAGTGAAACCTGCGTAAGTTGGCTACATGGTGCAGACATTTTTGGCCAATTTAGAGAGGTGGCCAACTTATAAGGGTAGGTACCTATTTTTTAATACCTATTCTAAAAAAAATAGCGCTTATAAGTTATAAAAATTTAGATTTTTTCCTGACTTTTCACGAAAAGAAGAGGAACACAGAATTTATTCACAAACTGTAGAAACTCTATCCCAACAAGATTTAAAGGTGGGTTTCCAAATGTCGGTTGATTGACAAAGTTTGACAGCTCTCGCGTTTATGTCATTGAACGAAACCACCGTCAGTTCATTTCCACTTATGTCAATTATTGGCAAAAAATCGTTTGTCAGTAGATTGACCAACTTATGAACTCGATGCCAATTAATTTTCACTGCCAATTATAGACAAAGTGACATTTTGTTTGACAATTCAGCTATTTCCACTTGTCCAGTGGTTTCTTTGTCAGTTATTAACAAACTCTGTTAGTCAATTCATTGACAAGCAATTTTTCGCTATTTCCACTTGCCAATTTTTTAATTGGCATAAAAATACGTCAATTGTCAATTTCAAATCGACAAGTGGAAACCCAGCATAACACGAACGAACATTTCGGTAGATTTGCCGCGATCAATGTGTTTAGGCACCTAAATATTCAGGTGACAGTTTATCATAGAACTTATGCAGAAAATCTTGCCTAACACACGAAACTTGCCTAGATTTGCAGGCAAATCGACAAATCAGAAGCTGTTGACTAGCTAGGCAAAGAGTATTGAACGCGGCCATTTTCTTCTGTGCATTTTTAAACACCCACACGAAAAAGTGCGAACGCCTGACCAACTTTTGCAGGATATTTAGTTCGAAAGTTGAACTGAAATATATAAATGAGTGGCCAATATATTTGTATGCAATTTTCTTGGTGCTACCATATACCGACCAACTTCGGCAGGTGGCCAACTTACAAGGGTGGCCAACTTACAAGGGTGGCCAACTTACAAGGGTGGCCAACTTGACAGGTTTTACTGTATTAAGGTCTGAAGTGCAAATGTTTTGTCAATCTGTTTAAAAAAAACATATGAATTCGACTTAAATTCATATGGTTTTATTATAAAAAATGTTAAGGTTGGGCCATATTTGCCGCACTTACTCTAATTGACAGAAATTTTAATGTTGATTAATTTTTTCTTATTTTAAAATTAGTTCTTCTCATTTTTGTACTGGGTATGTTATCCATCATAATGCAAAGTTTTTATTATGTTTTTTACCGCCAAAAACTATGCGTGCGTTTTTAATTATTTTATATCTCCGGTATTTATGATCCGATTTTGATGAAACTTTTTTTATAAGTTTTTTTTAACTGCA
Organism: Cheilosia scutellata; assembly: GCA_955612985.1. NCBI lineage: Eukaryota > Metazoa > Arthropoda > Insecta > Diptera > Syrphidae > Cheilosia > Cheilosia scutellata. The sequence continues at coordinate 79,265,910 of OY015313.1, read as the reverse complement.
CATTCAGGGAATATAAAAAAATTAATTTTACAAAAATTTGACACTCCATTCCTGAAATTTTTGTACTACTTTATATGGTATTTTTTTAACTTTGGGGGCCACGCCCAAACGGTAAGAAACCGCCAAATATTTTTTGCAGATTTGAGCTCAGCGCACAAAAGTCAATCGGAATGAACAAAAAAAAAGTATTTTTTTTTCGAATGGGCAGTAAAGTAAAATCTAGCCCAAATTTGTTTCCACCATGCGCCTGCGCCCCGCACACTCTCTAGATAAAAACTTAATCGAAAATTCATTCTCTCAATAGTTAACAAGTGATTAGTGCTTTTTTTCAAATAGAGAGCCGCCTGATATAACATTTTTGTTTGATCAAAGGGCACGGTAGTGCCCCAGCCAAGTTCTCTAGCAAAGGCACTTCCCCTTTTTACAGGAACAAACTCAGGCTGTTTTCGACCCCCATCTAACTTCGGAACCGATTGGGCCAAAAACTTCAAACTTGAAACATTTATGAAACTCACTAAAAAGGTTCACCTCACCAAATTTCATCTCTATAGCATTAGTGGTTCTCAAAATACAGGACTTCAAAAATCGCAAAAAACGTTACTGACTAACTCACTCACTCACTCACTCACTTAGATGATGATCAAAATTATGAAGCACTTCCGGCCATCCTAGAATCGTGAAATTTGGCAGAATGCTACATCCTGTGGTTCATATACTAGGAAAATTCCAAAACTTGAGATTTTCCATTCAGGGGGCGTGGTATACGCCCATATTTGAAAATTGGTTATTATTTATTTGGACCACTTCTCATTGCTGTAGAATGATGAAATTTGGTACAGCGGTAGAACTTGCAGAGTACAGAAAGAAAAAAATCTAGGCACTTATATTCTCCCTTCAGGAGGCGTGGTATCCGCCCACTTTTGAAAATCGGTTATTATTTATTTGGGCCACTTCCAGTTGTCGTAGTTAAATGTTAAAAAAATGTTAAAAAAAAATTGGTAGGTTTACTTGGCAAGTTTTTCGTTTATTCAATATATTATACAATAAATTAGAATTTGAAAACTTGACAAGTGAACCTACCAATTTTTTTTAACATTTAACCTTCTTAAACTAATAACTTGGCGAAAATTTAGATCTCATTACTTTTCGTGGCCGACTAGTTACGCACCTAATTTTTGCTGTTCTATATAAGAGAACTTGGCTCTTTTTTTTACATTTATGTTTTTGGTGTGATTTAAGTTTCTTCATCTACCAGATTGACCTCCATCTATCAGACATAAGAATTCAATGAAGATATACAATATAAGGCTGATAGGTATTTTCCACAAATTAAATTATTCAATTTCATGTAAAAGCCTTGTAAGCAAATTTAATTGAAACCGACACACATGAGCTTTTTCTTTGATGACAAAGATATTCACTAAAGTGCCCAGATCCATTAATAATTGCCATAAAATCAATTTAGATAAAAGCAGATAGATAAACAAAGAACAATTTACCAACCTGCTGTGTTCCATAAAGCTTATCAACTGACATGAGTATAGATTTTGTACCCCTATACTACCCCTACTAGCTACCTACTTCAAATCAATGCAGACAAATTTATTACGAGAAATATATCGAAAACAATGCAAAGGGTACATGTACTCGTATGTGCATGAAGATCAGCCTCTTGACCAATATTGACCAAAGGATGACTCAAAGGCCAATTGAGCCGTCCCTAGTACAAAATTCAAGTTTATATTCTATAAACTCCTTCATTGTAAAAGAGATTTCTCAGTAATTGGCGTAGTTTGGTATTCCAAATACCTATACCCACTTGTAAAAGGGGTTTTATTAAAATATCTACCATGTACCTAGCAAATCCACAATAGGATGATGAAAAACTTCAGTCATTATTCAAGAGATGTGAGATCTTGAATAAATTTATGTAAAAACTTTCAAATACATTTTTATTTCGAGAAAACTAAAAGAGTGTACATTTGGAAAAAGTGGTATCTTTATCTGGTGGAATATCGCACCTGAGCAGACGAAGGTTAAAGTTTTATTTATAAAGTTTTTACATTAATTTTCACACTAGAAGTTTGACTTCTTAGTGAGCGTTTATATGACGTTTATTCTTATTCTTGAGTAAAATGGATTGCGACATTGACTTGGTTAAATCGAAAAAGTTGTTTGCTATTTCGAGCGAACGAGTATTATTAATAATATTTGAACAGTTTTGGATTAAAAGAGCTCAAGTGGAGAAGATATTATAAGCTTTTCGTGAACGGGGACATTTTTGATTTAAAAAAAGTGGAAGCGATGGTTGTAATCTATAAGCAAGAAGTATAATAAGGGAATGGAAAGGGTATCACGCTGTATACTGTATCAGTATCTAGGACGTAGGTAAATTTATGTTGGAGTGTATACCTACCCATAAGGAGCTTTGGAAATTGTGTAACAATTTGGTTACAATCGCTCTTCAATTAAGCGTCCAATGTAATGTAGCGGTTTTTCTTCCCTGTAACTGTGCCTCTAATGTTATTAGAATGTAAGAAATTCCAAAAAATATTTGTCTTAAAGCTCAATATTTCTTTATTTTTTTCAATTATTTCAAATTAAAAATTTGTAAGTTTTTAGAAAGTAGCGTAGATAGGGCTTTTTTGTGTTTCAAAAGATATCTATATTTAAAAATACCTACACCAATCTGCAAACTATTTTTATTTAAACTCTTTATTTTAAATTAACTGTAAAATTTAAAAAAAATGTTTTTACAACATTTGATAATAATAAATCTAATCCAAATTTGCTTCAAGCTCGGTCACATGAGGATTGTGTTCGGAAATCGAAACGAACTGATTTGACATTCTGTTAACCTTTAGTTCTTTTATTTGCTATTTCTAATATTTTGTTGATTTGTTACTTTGTTATACCTTTACTTTGTTTTCTATATTTGTAACATTGTTATATAACGTTCTCACTTTGTTTAATTAATTATTATTGTTTAATGTTCATAATTTGTAAAATTCATATTTGCCCTATACTGTTCGTCAGTTTTCCTATAGTTGTTTTCGTCGATGATACATTAGGAAAACCCTCTCATTGATCCCGTGTCATTGGCAATTTGGCTGGCATCATCATCTTAATCTTACTGACTGTTACTGTCTTTGCCTAGGGATTTGACCCAACTATGGGGTGCCAATAGTTGGGTCAAAATTTCATTCAACAGTGATTTTCTCAATAACCCTTTGTCCGATTAAGTCAATTTATTAGAGACATCCCTTACGAGTTCTGTTTTATAAATCAAAGTAAAAACAAAAAAAAAAAACAAATATTCAAAATTTTCATTGTTTTGGTTAAGGACCTATAATTTTGTAATTTATTTTTCACTACCTACTTCCTTTTATGAAAACATGAAAACTTTTTTTATTTACTATAAGAATGCATTAAATAAGTCGTTTGTAAATTTATTTTGTTAAAAAAGTAATTGTTTTATTAATAAAAGGGGTGCCAATAATTGGGTTAAAAAAAACTAAGGTTCAATTATTGGCAGGGGGTGCCAATTATTGGATTCGAAGAGTCGTCCGGCTGGTGCGTTGTTGCCCATACGCTCCACGTGTCCCAGCCATCTCAGCCGTTGAATTTTTAGGTTTTTGACCAGGTAAGCGTCGCTGTATAGCCCGTATAGTTCGTCATTGAATCTTCTTCTTCACACTCCATCGTCACAAACTGGACCGAATATCACTCGAAGAATCTTTCTCTCAAAGCATCCCATAAGGTTTTCATCCGCTTTTGACAGGGTCCATGCTTCTGCACCATACAGCAGAACGGGGTTGATTAAGGTCTTATATAATATCTCCTTGGTTCTATGAGAGGGCTTTACTTCTTAGGTGCCTTCCTAGCCCGAAGAAACAGCGATTGGCAAGAGTGATTCTTCGCTTGATCTCTGCGCCGATGTCATTTTGCGAATTAATAGTGGAGCCCAGGTATACAAAGTCTTTAACTACTTCGAAGTTGTATCTGTCCATCGTGATGTTTTGTCCACGTCGCCGATGTTGAGAGTCTTTTCTCGTTGACAGCATATACTTCGTTTTGTCGTCATTGACAGCCAGACCCATCTTCGCCGCCTCCGTTGCAAATGCGCCACTGACAGCTCGCCGCGTTCTCCTAATAATGTCAATGTCATTGCCTTGTCTCAAACCTTTTTCGACATCAAATGGCTCGGTGGTGTTCTTGCCGACTTTGACGGAGCAGCGACTTTCGACATCGTCATCCTGCACAGACGGATGAGTTTGGCGGGAATGCCAAAACTTGACATGGCTTTGTATAATTCGTCCCTATATACGCTATCATAGGCGACTTTAAAGTCGATAAATAGATCGTGTGTGTATCGATCTGAAATTCCTGGGTTTTTTCCAAGATCTGTCGGAGTGTGAAAATTTGGTCGATTGCTGACTTTCCTGGTCTAAAACCGCATGATATGGGCCGATCAGGTTATTGGCGAAAGGCTTTAGGCGTTCACACAATACAGCCGGCAAGATCTTATACGCGACATTCAGGAGACTTATTCCTCTGTAGTTGGCGCATTTCAGAGTAGCTATCTCCTTTCTTGTGGATGGGGTTGGGGTATATTAATAATCTTCATAAGAGAAGAAACATTCAAAACAGGTAACAGGGTAGGGTTGGGTTGGGGTATTTTTTTGGATTTCATAGGAAGAGGGAAACAAAGGAAAGGAGATGCACTTTAGTAGAGTGCTTATGTATGTAGCTGCGAGGCACATATACTAATTTTTTGAATGTTGCCTTGTTTTGTGTTTAAATGTATGGTGGGTGAAATTCAACCACTGGGTGAGTCTAGTCATCTAGTAATGGCATAAATTTATCTATTAAGTAAAGCCGAACCGATTGAGCGAGCACACATTTTCAGACAATCTTTGGTATTGGCCCGAGAGGGTTTTTGTGAGTGTTTTGTGTTTGGTCATAATTGGACAAAATGGAGTGACACAATAAAATATTTGCAAACGCTATTTCGCTATTACATAAAAGAGGAAACAAACTAACTGAGGGAATCTCTGTGTATCTACCAAAAATATGAGGGCTGCGTGAGCCGCGGGCAAAAGCTAGTTTATTTATATGAATTTAGAAGTCCTTGTGATAGGAGTTTCTGAGACTCTTCCGGCCAGTTCTGACATTCCTGAATGGCGTGGAGCTCAGAGCCTTTCTCCCTTGGTATAAAGACATTGTTTTTTGGTCCGTGAATACCAACTCCCACGCCCGAATCCATTTTGGAAACACCTGTATAGAACTCTAGACCGTCTTTTGCAGTTTGGTGAGCTATTGACCATGCTTCTCCGTTGAGGATCTTCTTAGAGAAGCATACGAGATACTACTCCTGGGAGGCGCTCTATGACCGCGCAGATTATGTCAAGTTCTGGAAGTTCAGAAAAAGCATAGGTTTAGTTCTGGGTGAGTTTGATTAACAGATTTTCTATTGTTCAGTGCGCACCAGTAAAAGGATTGTCTTTAGGGTGGGTTTGCATACGTGCCGTGACTTCGTTTGTTTTAGCCCGATTAAGACGGCATTGCTCAGCTGGCTTAAATCTGACACACATAGTCTAATATGCCGGTTTGCCAAAGGTCTCTCGACGAGATCGCTTTTATTGCCGATTGTATGACAATGAAAAAAGTAATATCTGCATGAAGTATTGCCATCATTGCAACTTGTTTAGCAGATGTTGTCCCTGCAGTACCTCTGCTTTAAATATGCTGAGGCTGACTCTGTAGTCAGGAAGTTTGATTGAACTGGAATACTGGATAGTCCGAGAGTTTCGGAGTAAAAACAACCCCAAGCTCCATTTTTGTCGCATAGTCATAAGATAAGTGGCCTTGATCAGCATCTGCCACCAGTATTATAATACGTTAGTATCGGCCTTACAATTATTGTCGTGAAAGTCCACATGACTATTTTAAGACTATATCCTTTACTGATCTTTTCTTTAAATAATATCAAAATAATATAAAATTGTTCGGTATAATATATTTTTACTATGCCACCTCTTGGTCCTTGATGTGTATTTCCTTCAACAAAGCACTTCCCTGTATAACAAACGTATGCAAGATGAAAATATGGTTCCTACCAATCGATCCGTTCCAGACATTCTATAATATAGATACTCGTATATTCTTTGTGGCTCAATTCAAAGCTCGCAGTACATACCTATGTATACGTAGTAAAAGGAAATTTAGAGAATATGGCATAAATATTTGTTAATTTGAAAGTTTCATCAGAGACAAACATTTTTGATGAAAACTTTTTTTTTAGAACAAAAAAAAGTACAAAGAAATACATAAACCTTCCTTTTGCAATAGTTGAAATCATTTGTACACAGGAACGAGTAACGTAACGACATCAACTACTGTAGTTGTAGTAAACTCAGTAATTGCACAACGACTATATATAGGTACATACATTATATACGTACGTTTGTCTACATAAATATTGTGCAGAAGATGAAAGAAGAAAACCCAAGATAGGTGGTCCTTGAACATTGTGAAGGACTTTGTAATGGATGGCGGTGTGGTTGCTTTTCATGAATGCAACACTGTGTGAAAGCTACACTGCAACCATCTCAATTCGAAGTTCTTGAAATGGAAATTCCCTGAGCATCCAAGCGTACTACACAAAAGAACTCATTTGCGTCAAGGTGCTCTTTCACCAAGCATTAGTTTTCAGAATTCATTACAACTATTTTGTGCGATTCAGGACCACACCACTCAATGCTTGTTTCAGTTCACCGCCGCACTAGAAAAAGGTCAAGCGTAAAGCGGGGTAGTGAAAATTATATATTTGGTACTTACCTACTCCCACACATATACATTATTCAAGTTACCTTTGTTGACTATTTCTGGTTCATAAATAGCTTTGGATTTGGAATTTGTTTACTATATAAGGATGGGACGGAAGGTGGTATTAATTTTTGATGTAAATTTTTGTGATGAAACAAAGTTATGGGTTTTTTATATACAATCTTTGCTAATTGCTACGTTTTGGAATAAATATCGTCCTAAGAATATTGAAGAATCTACAATTTGGACAAACTAGTTATTGAACTTTATTTTGTCATTATTTTAATTTGTTTCTTCATATTTGTTTTCTTTATAATACTACCCAAGATCGGTAAATCCTTTTCATCTGGAAGGGTCATACCGGCAGGAGCATTGAACTCATACATCAATCGGTCGATGAATTCGAAGTGTTTTTGGCCTTTTGGTCTACATCCATGCAGGATGCAATGATGTAGAGCAGAGCTCATAAAGCTCACCATCTGTTCCTCCATTCATACTCCTCGCATATCGTGCCAAAAAGTAGCCAAACAATTTTTATCTCATCGGAGCCCAGAGTCAGCTTTCCTTATAGTGATAGTACAGTAGCATCTAAAAGATACTGTTATCATTTCTATTGTCATTGCTGTTACCTTACAGTAACGTGTTGTCCTAGATGGTTAACGGATGCTGCGTGTTTCTTTGTTGCTAGTGCAAGTTCGGTAGAGCGGGGTAGGGTAAGAAATATCAGCTACTTCGACGTGTTTGGAGCTGAGGTCATTAAGGATTTTTCAATACTAGTCAGAGTGTTGAAATAAAGATTGTGACGGAAGAGCCCTTAATGTGGGTCAACGGCAGCACTCAAATTCCCGAAGCGAGTTACTGATTCCGGAATATCCGACCCCTTTCGTCCAAAGGATCACAGAAATAGTCAAATGGTCTGGCCCTCCAGGTTGGGGGTTGTGCGTGGGGTTAACTATCCAACCACGGAAAAACAATATGGTTACGAAGCAACCAAGAGCCTCGGATGACAATGACATTCGGATCTGCACGTGGAATGTTCGAACCCTGAAAAGACCGCGTGCAGCCGAACAACTAGCGGAGGCCGTAAGCAAATTAATCGCAAATTGTTGCGATCGAAATAAGGCACTCCTCCAGTATTCTAAATGTCCGAACTTTCCGAGCGCCCAATATAGACTGGGTTCACTAGCTTGTTGTAGCCAAGGTACGTATACGGATATCGATAACATTTGCCGATCGCATCTACCTCAACCTCGAGTGGCATCGGTGCCAAGAAACCATCAGAAAAGCCGCAACTGATGTGCTAGGTTTCACCCGACCACCACCACGAAACCCTTGGCTTGATGACTACGGCAGATCCTGGAGAAAACCCAAGAAGTGCAAATAGATACTCACTTATTTATCGATTTTACTACTTACTTACTTATCGGGCTCCCGACCCGTGAAGAGTCTCTGCCTGAGGCACTGCAGCCTTCCATCCTCTACGATCCCGGGCACGCTACTTCCAGTTGTCCAGACCAAGCGCTCTGGCATCCGCGATGGCTTGGTCTTTGAAACGGAGGTTCGGTCTTCCTTGTCTTCTCGAACCTGGAGGCTGGGATTCGAAGATCCTCTTAGCTGGAGCATTATTGTCCATTCGCTCGATGTGGCCGAGCCAATGTAGTCGACGTATTTTGGCTTTTTGGACTACATCCACATCTTGGTAGGTACAGCTCATAGAGTTCGCGGTTATATCTTCTTCTCCATTCGCCCTCCTCGCACACAGGACCAAAAATCCGCCGAAGTATTTTTCTTTCGAAAAAGCCCAGTATTAGCTCTCCCTTCTTGCTTATCGTCCAGCACTCGGCGCCATAAAGCAGAACTGGCAGGATAAGGGTTTTGTAGAGCACACATTTCGTCCTTCGAGTTAGGAGTTTTGAGTTTTGAACCCAGTTGTTTTGCCAAACCGAAGTAGCAACGGTTTCCTAGGGTAATTCTTCGCCGGATCTCCACTAGGGTGTCGTTCGTGGAGTTCATATTTACTCCGAGGTAGGTGAACTCCTTAACTACCTCAAAGTTGTTGCTATCAATAGTGACGTTTTGTCCTAGGTGGTGGACGCTTGTTTGTTTGTTGATAGCATGTATTTAGTCTTGTCTTCATTTACTTCAAGGCCAACGGATTTCGCCTGTTCTTCAATCGCCGTAAACGCTTCTATCGCGGCACGCTGGGAGCGACCGATGATGTCAATATCGTCCGCATAGCCCAGCAGCTGAACGGATCTGTTGAAGATAGTGCCTTCCGTGTTGAAAACGTCCTGCCCTGCGCACTATCTGCTCCAGTACGAGATGAATGAAGAAATCGCATGACAGCGCGTCTCCTTGCCGAAATCCGGTGCAAGTTTGAAATAGATCGGAGGAGTTGCTTCCAAACTGTACGTTGCAGCGCGTGTTTTCCAGCGTCACGCGACACAGCTGAATCAGTTTTGTCGGGATTCCGAATTCGGCCATCGCCATATAGAGCTCCTGACGATGTATGCTGTCATACGCGGCTTGAAGTCGATGAATAGGTGGTGAGTTTCGACTTGAAATTCGTTGGTCTTTTCCAGGATTTGCCTCAGTGTGAAAATTTGGTCTATAGTCGATCTGCCGAGCCGGAATCCACACTGGTACGTGCCGATTAGTGTGTTGCAGAAAGGTTTAAGACGTTCACACAGTACGTTGGATAGGATCTTGTATGCGACATTAAGCAGGGATATGCCTCGATAGTTCTTGCAAGACATAGGATCGCCCTTTTTGTAGATGGGGCATATGGAGCTGATAGTCCAGTCATCGGGCATGTTTTCTTCCACCCATACTTGGTTGATGATTCGTTGCATGCTCCCTACCAAAACATCACCACCGTATTTAAAGAGCTCCGCTGGTAAACCATCAGAGCCTGCGGCTTTGTTGTTCTTAAGCTTTTTTATAGCTAGGCCAACTTCTTCTATACTAGGTGGTGGAACTAGTTCTTCATTGACTGGACGCGGGTTCTCTTCTTGCCCTATCACTCTCTCTACATGATGCCCATTTAGCAGTTGCTGGAAATGCTGCTTAAACACATCTACTATTCCCTGCGCTTCGGTGACTAGGTTTCCTTCGCTGTCTCGAAGAGCCTGCGTTCCGGTTTTGTAGCCAGCAGCCAGTTGCTTGGCTTTTTTATAAAACCTCCGGATGTTATTACGATCGCGCGACTCTTCGATCTCCTTGAGCTGGGAAGCTGCGTAAGCCCTCTTCTTTCTACGCATGATCTTCTTTTCCTCCCTTCTCCTGGCTCGATACTCTTCTCTCGCTGCCCTTGTTTTGCGCTGCAGCGCTTTCTTGTGTGCATCTTCTGTCACCTTTTTCCTGTACACGCATTCATCATCATACCACGGGCTCTTTCTCTGGGGTAGCTGGTACCCTACAGTGGTTTCGGCTACCTCCTTGATGATGTCGCGACACTGGCACCACTGATTGTTGACGTTTGTGGTAGGTGAGTGCACAGAGGAGAGTTTCATGCTCAGGCGCTCGCTGTAGGCTCTGGCTACTCCAGGTGTGCTAAGGCGTCCAACGTCGAATTTCTTCTTCTGGGCGGTTCGCAGCTTCTTCTCGTTGGACAGTCGAGCTCTGAATTTAGCCGCGACAAGGAAATGGTCGGAGTCGACGTTTGCCCCTCGAGGATATTGGATGCGTGCCTCGCATCGATTAGCACATGGTCGATTTGGTTGGCGGTTCGACCGTCTGGAGAGCGCCAGGTTGCTGTGTGGATCCTTAGCCTTGGAAACCTAGTGCTACTTATCACCGTATTACGAGCTGCTGCAAAATCGATTAGTCGGTAGCCGTTGTCTGTTGTCGTTTCGTGGATTCTGTGCTTATTAACTAACCCGCCAAAGATGTTTTCCTTTCCGACTTTAGCATTGAAGTCCCCGAGTACAACTTTTACATCGTACTCCGGACAGGCTCCGTAGGCTCCATCCAGGAGGTCATAAAACTCCTCCTTGATGGGATCTTCAGCCTCGTCGGTAGGGGCGTGTGCACATATTAGGCTTATGTTTTGAAAAGTAGCTTTGATGCGGATCACAGAAAGGCGATCACTTATCGGCTTGAAGTCAATAACTTTTGTCCTAAGCCGATTTCCCACGACGAATCCGCATCCTAATACATGCAGTCTTTTGTTGCAGCTGTAATAAATGTCGCAATCTTTTCTTTTCATCATGCCTGATCGCTGATCCTATCCATCGTATCTCCTGGATCGCGGTTATGTCTGCCTTGTACCGCGTGAGGACAGACTCAAGTTTTTGAGTAGCGCCTGGGGTGTAGAGCGTTTGTACATTCCAGGTACATACTCTGATATCATTGTCCGTTGACGTTCCGGGTCTGGTTGCCGTTTGAGGAGTTCCATTATCCGAGGCTGGTTGTGTCTCTCTCATAACTATTCGTGTTTTCCATGGTCGGGAAGTTACCCCGACGGCACAACCCCCAAACTTGAGGGTCTTGTTTTTACCCTAGGACAGCGGGCCGGAAAAATCCGATGTCAGTAACCCATTTTGGGATTTGAGCGCTGCCGTTGACCCATCGAGGGCTCGTCCGCCACCGACTCTTTTCTAACACCCTGGCTCAGTATTGGAAGTCCCTATAGACCTGTTGTTCAAATATGTCGAAGCAGCTCATATAGGGATTACACTCTTAGTAGTTCGACCTGACTGAAACTGTAGGCGCCACCGTTGATTCCATCTAGGGAATTCCTCCGCTGCCACCTAAGAGTAAGTGCCTTAGTGCTAAGACACTCCTCCCCCCTCTCTCGTTCGCTACCACCAACGACCTTCCAAAGGGGTTGGTTACCCCATCTCAGGTCGAGGTACTAGGCACCCACCAGTCACCAACGTGGAGGTGAGAGTAGGAGTTGATAGTGAGAGGCTAGAGTGAGAACGCTTGTGTTCTCATATAATCGCATCACAACCCTTAAACCAGCTTTTATCGAGTTTAAGGACGCATATATGACAGCATTTATAGAGAGGAGCTATAGAGAGCCATGTCTAGTTCTGGCATCCGTGCTAAACTTGTCAGATTGCGCAGAATGACGATGGCGAACGCTCGCTGCTCCGTAAAGGTCGGAAACAATCTTATCGAGACCTTTGATGTCAAAAAAGCATTGAGACAAGGTGATGCGCTGTCATGCTAAGGACATACCTGGAGTGTCTGATGGATACAGTTCATCGTCCGCATACCCCAGTAGCCGAAGAAACCTATCGATGATATAATTATTTGTAGTACCTCATGCATACCATCATGCTCCTTAACAAGCTTGAAAGGTCGAATTACAGCGCACCTCGTTGACAAAATCCGGTGCATGTATGGGATATGTAGTTTGGAAGAGTTATATATACACTTCCAAGTTGCACTAAATGACATTGATGACATACTCAATTGGATCAAATGCTAATAACGCGCTAAGGTGACTTTTTTCAGTTCTCTCAACTTTTAAATGCTGAGGCTAACAAGCTGATGCTGCAGCAGAGTTACCAGATATTTTAAAATTATGTACCTACTCCATTAAGTTCCAGTAGTTTATTCACTTTTCTGTAAGAAAATATTTCAGTGCTGTAGGTAATTAAATTAAAATCCCAATATGTACATCTTCAAAATAAAAATATGCACATTTTTTCAAACATTAACATTTTAAGAGGACCCCTGACATTGATGCAAAAAAAAAGACACACAAGTCATTGGAGACAATAGCATTAAATTGACTTTGAAGTTTGAAATCACAGTTCGCATACCTGTAAATGCACACTCTTAGCAGCCTAATTCAATTTTAATACATACATATATGTATATTATATTATGAATGGGAATGCATGAATATACTTTTGCAATACTACTCGCATGGTTATGACTGTGAAAATGATGTCATCTGAAGGAGAGCTCGTCGTTGTAGACCACATCACCTACCTACTTGCAATAAAAACCTTTTGTATGGAAGTTTGAAAACACTCGTTACACTCGTTGTACATAATTTCCAGGATACTCTGGGGGTTCCTTCATTTGCATATATATGCGTTCGTATTCCATCCGTCTGCAGCATGCAGGTAAAGATAATATCTACATTCTACATTTTGCAAAGTTTCAGTCGGTACAGAGTATACCTATACCTGTATAGCCAACGAAGCGCTTGTATATTCCGATTTGCATTTTCAGCATGTCTTTCATATTTCGGGAGATAAATCCCTTCATTTTCCCCATATCTACTGCCTTGTTTCAGACTTTAAGTTTATTCATTTTGTGCGATCGTTACACGAAACACTTCCTTACCGACATTGTTGTTTACGTCTGGCTGTCAGCTCAACAGTTTGAATTTATTATCATGACCATTTTATCTGTTAACTCTGTGTTTCGTACTACCTACATTTAATACGATTACAATAGTTGAAGAAAAGGCCAAAAGTAGCCGTACAAAATATTCAACTCAAATATGTATATGAAATATGAGAGTATTGCAAAAGAAGGATAGCAAAAATGGAAAAAAGTAATAAAACTTGTCTGTTTAGTTTTCCTCTAAGAAAGTCCCTACCTAAAAAAAAAAAATAAATTAATAGGTGGCGCAACAAGCGGTAGACACCCTACGCCTAGCTTCTCGCAACCATTCGTTTGGGGATCATGACGTAATCTCGAATGACAAAAATTTCGAAGGCTAAAAATCTCGAAATTTTTTTTTTTTAAGCTCGAATGCAAAAATGTCGAATGTACAAAAATCTCGAAAGGCTATATCTCGAAAAAATCTCGAAAATAAAAAGTAAATTCGAGATTTTTGTTTGCACCCACCAAACAGTAAACCTAAGCAGGGGGGTTTCCGGGGTGGGCAACATCCCCCCCATACGTATCACACTTTTTAACAAAATTTTTAATATTAATTCGAGATTTTTATTTCGAGATTTTTGTTATTCGAGATTATACGTGGTAGACCCATTCGTTTGTGTGATCTATTTTTGGGACGAATGGAAGGGACCTACAATTTTATCCCGAGTCCGAACGGCTGAATTGATAAGCTTTTTCAGGACAGTCATACTCTCGGATGTTTGTCAGACGTTCGTGAGAGGTGGCGCAGTAGAAAAAACCTTAAGATGTAATTTGTGTGTTTTCCGGGGATCGAACCTGGGATCCCTCGCAGAGCAGTCCAGCACACTAACCACTGCGATACTGCGCCCACATACCTACCAAACGAAAAAATGACGACGGCCTTCGAATCCTACTAGTCCCCGAGCAGCCGAACAGTATAGATGAGGCTTTAAGCCCACTGCAAGCAAAGCAGATATAACCGCTATCCTGTGCGGAAGAATGGCCTGATATGCGACACGACCTCATCCAGAACTCGGTTCTACTACAGACGCCCACAAGTTCATCGACAATATAGACTAGACATGGCAATACAATATGGCGCGAAAGTCATCAGTCATCATCATCATAATCATAAAGGACGCGGAATAATTGTTTCGATTTCTGAGTCGTCTGACACCAACTGGGTAATCACTATGACGTTTAGTCGCTCGCCTATAGAAGAGTATGAAACAACATGAAATACTGCCTGCCAGGTCTAGCCGGCCGGCCGGTCCCGGATCAATTATCGCAGCTGTGGCTGTATCTACCAGACGTCGCGACGTGCCAAGCAATTGGGCATTAGTCGGCGGTCTTTACACATCGTTTTAACGAAAAACTTTAAAATGTTCCCTTGCAAAGTGCAGACAGTGCATCAGCTGTTAGTTGTTGACCGTCAAGCGTGTGTAAAGTCTAACCAAGCCATCTCGTCCACAAGAGTGACAATTTTTCATTGAAAATCATCATGAGCGACCATTCCAGACCATTCTGTGTTTTTTTTTTTTTTTTTTTTGAAGTCACGAGTCTATTGCAACAGGTTAACTCTTGAAACCAAAATCAAAGATAATATCCATCAAGAATGCGAGGACCTATCGCTGGAAATTCTGGCTAAAGTAATGAAACATGCCATCAGTCAAAAAATAGGATTACAACCAAAGAACATAATATGGTGACAAATTTTGCGTCACCTTAGAATCGTAGAGCAAAGTTTACACGGCCCCACATTTGGAAACGAATTTTGGCTAATTGACTTTGTTGTGCGAGACGTAACGTCCTTGGTTATAGCCTCGCCTTAATATTCATAAAGGAATATGGATATCCGCAGATTACAAATCGTCAACCAAATCGATCATGAGATCGATATAACGCAATACTACGGTGTTCTATATTTTCTATACATTCCCAGTTGTCAATATAGCTCAGACCCACTGCCTTGAGGAAAAGATTATAGATACGAATGCGAATATCTTAAAAGTGCCTTAAAAACGCAGAAATATTTCAAGATTGCGATTTAATGTTGAACAACTGCAATCGCAACAAACCGACAGAACCTTTGGCGATAGATTTTCAGGTTAATACTGTCCCATTGTGATGCCCGTAGGGGAAAGACGTTGTCCCTTACCCATTTTAACCCTATATTCAAATTACTTACTGTGCTGCTACATACCAACCATCTTGTTGATTTGACGAAGTTCATTATCTTGCCTTTTGATGTGCTGGAAAGCTCGTCTAGGTCGTTGAAGAAGTGATTCCCTAAGAATTTATACCTGGAGTGTTGGTGACCTGGGCAGTAACATAGGAAGAGGGTTGTATCCTCAAGAGCGTTTAAGGATGGGCATAGTATTCGTACCTAGCACACAAAGAACTCAAGGCCCTTGGTACACAGAACAAGGTATTTCTCTGCTATTGTAATTACAAGTGTTTAAGGTTGCCCTTAAACTTGCTAATTCGTCTGCTTTCTCATTGCCTGGAATGCCGTCATGTCCCGGAGCCCAGCAGAGCAATACCTTGTTCTGTGTACCAAGGGCCTTGAGTTCTTCGCGTATCGTTTGTGTGCTAGGTACGAATCCGTCTCTCCATTCTTCCCTGCTGGGATAGGCGCTAGAGATGGGTCTTGTAAACTCTAGGTAAGGCGTGATGTAGTCCGTGACAAAATATTTCTGTTAGGATCATAGAATGACCCGTTTTGTTCAAATACCATTTTACCGATTGGCTGATTCTCCTTGCATACTAATTGCGGACCAGGGATAGGTATTGTATATATCGGCATCGGTCGTCCGATCTGCGCGGTTTCAATTATATGGAGTGGAGATATCAACCTGCTTAACATCTCACACAAGATATAGTCTGTTTTATGTCTAGTTTTGGCATCCATGTCAAGCTCTTCATAGGCTGTGCAATGGAGAACGCTCGCTGTTCGATTAAGGACGGGAGCAATCTCATCGAGGTTTTTGATGGAAAAACAGAATTTAGACACGATGATTTGCTGTCATCTTTAAAATCATATTTGAGAATATTGTTCGAAACTCTCAAGCCCACACTATACAAAATAATATATTCCTCAACTATATTCACATCCAGGTTAGATTACAACCAGTCCTTTGGAACCACATGTGAGGTATCCTTATTATAATAATTGATCTCCTTATTTCAACACGATGCGCAATATACGATTACATAATTGGTAGGTACCTACAAAATTCGCCTAGTCGCTCCCATAGCTATAAAACCTCGAAACTGTTCCGCAGTATGTATATAGCAAAAATAACACTGTACGATCCAGGAGATAATGAATAACGACAAATCTGAGTGCATATATAAATTATAATAATATGGTGAAGGTACATAATATGTGTGTAGAAATTTCACATACCTACATATTCGCAAATACATTCTAAACGTAAGAGACTTTTCTGGGGAATCTTCGTACCTATTATAGTAGACGTTTTACAAACGCATCTTGCAAAACTTTTCCAGGTAATCAGAAGTTTTAGTATTCAAAAGTTCTTAAGCATTTTGCGGTAAGAAGCGGAAATTAACTTCATATTCCCCGAACGCTTTGGCAAAACTTGTGCGAAGTTTTTGTTTTATTCTACATCCGGGAAGGACGTTATGCAGGAGACATTGTGAAAGTTATTAAGTGACAATTATAGCGGTGCTCGTTTTTAATTGCTTACATGTGGTGTAATGTCGCTTACGAGACGAACGCTGATGCAATTTTTTTCTTTTAGCATAGGTATAGGTAGGTAAGGTAGGTAATATCTGGGTTATAGTACACCTGATACTTTTATGACGATTTATTCTAGCAAACATTTTTCATCCTGCTTAATCAACTAAAATTTCAATGCAAAAATAGAATAATCTTGAAACAGCAGTTAATAGATATTTAAAAACAATAAATCGCATGTAATAAAGTACACAGAAAGCAGTTATCTAAACTGTAGTATTTTCGTAGTTACCTAAAAAAAAGTTCGTTTCACTTTATGTTCGCTGGCGAAGTATTTCTGTCCCCCTCCGGGGTAGGATTTTGTTTTCCCTAATTGGGTAGATAATCGTATCTACTATCTAACTTCGCATTTCTCATCCAACAAAGTACAATAGGCTGCATATTGGCTGTGGCGACCATGAGTGATCCTTCCACTCCACTTTAATTTCATCAACTGCATAAGCATAATACGCTGCGGCGTAATTTCTATAAATTATTAATAACTCGACTTTTTGCTTAGCATCTGGATATCCCCACAAATGCGAAACTTTTATTCATAACAGGAAAACAAATAATTATTTTTTATAATGCCATCAATAATAAAAATACCGAAAGGTAGGATAGACGACGCACGGTCGGTCAGTTGAGCAAATATTTGTATTCTGCATCACGTAAAATTAACGAGTATCTTTCCTATATACATTGGATTTCGATTCGAAGGTAAACACGACTATTTTTACTTGTCCCTGTCATATATCTATTGAATGCTGTTCAAATATGCGTTAGTTCCTTGTTAGTTCAAGAACAATGAATGCAAACATCATTTGTGCTGTTTAAGCAAACAAAAGCTGAACTGTAAATACAGGATGATGGAAAAGTAAGTGGGACCGATTCAAATGTCGGACTTATTCTATTTGAGTTGAACAGAAAAAAAAGGCAAGACCTTTCCTAATTGTATCTACATGCAGTATATTCGTATCTTCTATATGAATAGAAACTTTTATAAATTGATAATCTATCAATTTAAGGGTTGGTGGCAAAGGTTATAGTTATAGTTTAACGTATTCGCTTCATTAAGACTTTGAGCGTGAGGCGTATGCATATGCAATTCTTAATTAGATGAGGTAGGAGCTGGTAGGTATAAGTAATAATACTTTTGGACAAATTTAGAAATTTATATTAAAAATGTTGTGTAAATGAAAACTAGAATTCTTTTCGAATAGGGTGACCTAAGGGGACATTTGCCCTTTCCTGATAACTTGGATTTTAGTTACCTCACAAGACTGCCAGTTGCCAGTGAGAAACGAACTTTTGTCGCCGTCTGTGTTGAAGATGGGATGAAGGTAAATGTGAAGAAATGGGTCTCTAGAACGCCTGCTAAAAAACAGAATGGAAGGGACCTATAATTGAGAAACCTTTTCAGGACAGTTATACTCTCGAATGTTTGTCAGACGTTCTTGAGAGGGGGCGCAGTGGAAAAAACCGTTAGATGTAATTTGTGTGTTTTCCGGGGATCGAACCTGGGGCCCAATTCTGCAAGCGTGCATATTTCGCCCGTGCAAGCAAAACTCACCGTCACAACCCGTTTACACAACTTCCAAATCCCAATTAACGCGATTCCGTGATTCTGTGAGTTTTTAGGCGCTGAACGAATGCTCTTTCTTCAGCTGAGAGAGCTGAATTTAATTTAACGTTGGTTTTCCTTTGATTCTTCAAAGCGTTGTGCTGAAGTACCCAATTGTGTAATTTGGCTCAAGTATATTTCAACTTTGGCTCAATGTTCCGAGCCAAAGAGAAATGGTTCACATTTGTCTTAAAACTTAAATTTCGTTCTTTAAAAAAATGTTAAAAAAATAAAGTTTACTCAACTGAATCCCGTAACAGATCAATCGCTGGTTAAATCGATTCAACCAAGTAAACAAATAATGTATGGGAATGTTTCCAATTCAGAAATATGGTTTACATTACTGCCGAGGGAAACATTTCCACGGGCACAGAAGTAGACTTCTTAACCATGTCAACTTAGAAAACCTCTTGATTATAAGAGTTAGATAAGACCAAGAAAATCTATACATATAGTAGGACTTTTCTTTGTCAGCTAAAAACTCAAAAACTTCTGGACAGATTTCCATGAAACTTTTTTTAAAATGTTCCTTAAGACTGTGAGACTGCTATAGGCTATGTCGTTTATAGCCACGTTCTTAGGAACAGTTTTTAGCTAAAATGTATTTTCTGAAGTGAAAATATATACATACACATATACCTTGCTACAAATGGATGTTTATACTTTTGCGATCGTCAAACAAAAACAGTACGTATACCTACTACACATTCGAAAAGGGTTGATTTGTTTTCGCAGTGAGTGCTATGGTCAGTTATATATGTATGTATGTATATTATGATCGAGAGACGTATAATACAAAACAGGTTTCATTTCAGAATTTAATTCGATAAGTGTAGGGTTGGGGTAGGTAGTTGTTTGGATTCCATATTTCCATAGGAAGAGGGAAACAAAGGAAAGGAAAGGAAATGCAGTATTATAAACAAGTAGCAAGATCAGGGAGAGGGAGGGCGATGCAGAGGGTGCACATTATGTAATTATGTAGGGGAAGTGGGGGCAAAACCGCATATTTAGTGTGTGTTCACTTTATAAACCACTAAAAAACCTTTTTTAACGAAAATAAAATCTTTATTCTGGAAGCCTCATATTTCATTTAGGTATTTTGAGAATTATTATAAATAAATATATAACTTAAAAAAAGTTTAATAATTTTTAAAACACATCAACAAAAAAACGGTTCTGCCCCCACATGGGAGCAAAACCGCCCTATTGAATTTTAGGCGAAATAGTTTCTCCCTTAGAAATGCAATTCAATTGCAAAAGTCACAAACATACGTGACATCTTCATCGACTCCTGTACAAGCTTTATGAGCCCACCCTGGACACTTGGTACATTTAATCCAGCCGACAGTTAGGTTCGATTTTGAAAAAAAAGTGTTTTGGGTGAAGATGCACTTGCAATCTTCATCAGCAATGTCCTCATGCTCGCGTTCAGAAATATTTATGTTGATACGCCACAGCTTAGTTCTTTTGCCGACTTTAACGGCTTGTTTTGCTCTTTTCGATACCGAGCAGTGGGTGGTTTTGCCCCTATGCGGTTTTGACCCCCACGGATCTTACATGAAATTGTAGAAATTTCTCTGAAAAATATTATATTTGAGCCGGCTTTCACTCACTATTATGAAATTTATATATGCGCCTTCCAACAGCTAAAACTAATTTATTAATTATTTGAAGTTTTATATTTAAAAAAACTCAACTTAATTTTCACACGAACGATAACGTTTTGACAGAAAAGCACAAAAATGAGCATAATTTTTTGACGTCTTCACCGAGCTATCTTATCTTGGCAGATATGAACTGCCATATCATAAGCCACGTGTTACCATTTAAAGTATTACCAATTGAATTTTTTGTTCATACAAAATAGTACGGAAACGGTTTTGCCCCCATGTGCGGTTTTGCCCCCACTACCCCTATCCAAATCCAATACATTACATCCATTATCGCATATCGCCACGCAACGCAGTAGGAATTTCATTCTGATATGACGTATGTATTTTTTGAAGGGAAAATATATACATACACATATACCTTGCTACAAATGGATGTTTGTACTTTTACGATCGTGCGATGCGACAGGACAAACAAAACAACACTATTTGTTTTCGAAGTGGTCAGTTGTATATGTAGGTATGTATGGGATGGGATGTATGGGATGGGGTGCGTGCGGCAGTATGGCATGGGGTATAGCGTATAGGTAGTATTAGGTAGTTGTTCGGATTCTATAGGAAGAGGGAAACAAAGGAAAGAAAATACAGCATTACAAACAAGTAGCATGATCAAGGAGAGGGAGGGCGATGAAGAGGGTGCACATTATATATCCAATACATTACATCCATTATCGATATCGCACGCCAAAATTGGACAAACGGGGGTGACGCCTCGCATACAAAAAACATCTTATATGATTTTCATTATTCTTTTTTTGTTTTTTTTTTCGTATTGCTGTATATTTCAGGTTTAGGCAGAAAGAAAATTCCAGAAAATAGATTTATTCTCATTTTTCGCATTTTACAAAAGAACATTATTATCTAAGACCTAAGCAAAACAATTCCTGTGCACGGGCAAAGCTGGGCGGGTACAGCTAGTAGGTAATATTTTCAATCAAAAAATATAGAAATCCGACAAACGGCGGATTTATTTCTCAATTTTTTTAAATGAATAAAAAACAAGTAAATGTGTTATCATCGGCCTGGCCGATGCTTTAATACCCTCCACTGCATAAAAATCAAGCAAAATGTTCGCCATGCGAGCTAGTATGTACTGTACAGTGTACACGCATGGGTCTAATAGTGGTTTTGTATGGGAGGTACCAGAACTACTTTACCGACATATACAAATTTTCAATATCAACCTGACGTCGGTAAAAAGAAGTCTTCTTACAAAATTTCATTCACCTAAGTCGATTCGTTTGGACGTTATCGTGATTTCAACAGACAGAGAGACACATGGGTCTAATAGTGGTTTTGGCTACATGAAATTTGGACCCAATGAAAAATGGCCCCAAACTAAAAATGAAAAATCACCCCAAAAATTTACATGAAAGGCAACAACAACAGAAAATTGCGTAAAATTCATATTTTGGTTCCTTTTTTCATTTGAAATTAAATAAGACCCCAAACGAAAAACGAAAATGTATGGGGGACATGCTGCCCCCTGCAACCCCCCTGCATGGGCTTACTGCCAGATTTGGGGCCTTATTTCATTTTTTTGGGGTATTTCATTTCATATTTGAAATTGGGGTATTATTTCATTATGAAAAATAGCCCCAATTTTGGGGTGATTTTTCATTTTCAGTTTGGGGCCATTTTTCATTGGGGCCAAATTTCATGTAGCCAGTGGTTTTGTATGGGAGGTACCAGAACTACTTGACCGACATAGCCCATTTTCAATACCAACCTGACGGCGGTAAAAAGAAGTCCTCTCACAAAATTTCATTCTTCTTGGTCGATTCGTTTGGACGCTAGCGTGTTTTCAACAGACAGACGGACAGACAGACAGACAGACGATGGCTAGATCGATTCTGAATGTGATCCTGATTCAGAATATATATACTTTATAGGGTCTCCGGTGAATCCTCCTTGGCGTTACAAATGTAATGACAAAGTGAATATACCTTCCTGATGTGGAGGGTATAATAAATTGCCTATTACCTAGTGGACTAGAACGACTTTTAGAACGACTAGGTGCAATACAATCCTGGAGGACGAAAGTCATTCACTTCTGGAGTTTTTTGTAGATGGGTTTAAGGTCCCTCACTGTTTGCAGAAGCATCCATCGCATAAAGGGTGCCATGACATAAGGCCATGCGACATAAGGGCCCCTATGACGCTTTCGGAAAGCGACATAAGGCCATATTCGAACGTATTGTATTATGTCACTTTGCAAAAGCGTCATAAGACCATATTTTTTTGCGACATAGGGCCATATTTCCATCATGCCCTGAGGGCTTTATTTTGCTCAGTTCAAGTTAAATTTTTAACGATTTGAATCTTTATTCGTTTGCCAGGTTCATCAACAGTAAAATCATCCGTATCCGAGGCTTGTTGTCGTTTCGGAGCTGGGTTGGTTTTCCGCAGTCGGGCAGTTACCCCGGCGTACAACCCCCAACCTGGAAAGCCAGGCCCTTTGCTGGACCCCTTGGACGAAAGGGGCCGGATTCCTCCGGTGTCAGTAACCCACTTCGGGGATGTGAGAGCTGCCGTTGGCCCATAAAGGGTTCATCCGCCACCATCTCTGTTTCAGGACCCTGACTAGTCCTGCAAAATCCTCACTGACCTCAGCTCCAAATATGTCGAAGTAGCTCAGGTAAGGTATCTGCCAAATTGACTGTTGCCGTCACCGTTGATTCAGTCTAGTGAATTCATCCGCCGTACGTCCTCTTTCTGAGAAGCTCATGTAAGACTTCTGAGACTCGTTCAGTCAGTCATTCCGACAGAGCATTTTAGTGTTGCTATTTTCTTCGTGTTAAACACTCGCGCTTAGAAGTTTAGCATGCCAAGCCCAGGTGGGCGAGACCAGTACCCGGTGGTTACCACGCGGAGGTAAAATAAGCACAATTGATGTGTATGAAAAAGTTACAACAGCTGGGCACCGCCAAGTTGATGCCAATCAGCGCTTACCCGATTCATACACACCCAACCACCCATTTCATTCAACATGCAATATTATTTATGTTGCGTTGTTTCTCTCGCCAAAATCATAAATGTTCCAGCGGATATTTAAATAAGTTAAGATAAATAAAAAATAAAAAGATCTTGTCCATATAATTTTTTTTTTTTTTTTTTTTTTTCACATTAAGCTCTAAATTCATAAGGTACCCGTAGATTTATTTACTCCTCCTTATCTAACACCATTTGTATGTAAAAGTTACGAAAAATCATTATTTCATACATTATTATCTATTTCGCAGTTCTTTTGTTTTGTTTTATCGGATGAAATAAAATGTTTATGGAAATGCAAAAAAAAGGTTTACAAAATATTGTCGCCCTCAATACCATTAAAAATCAGATCTAATTATTTAAAGCACAAATTCGTAATTAGTTACGCAGAGTCTGAATCCATTAGCCTAAATCTATTTGCCAAAGGGTTGAATTGAAGCCGGTCTTAAAGCAAACCATTCTACACTGCTTTATCTTGATCAACTTTTCCCTATTTTTCTTTCTTTTCCCATTTTCCTCATTAAGTCATTAAATTATTTTGAATGAAAAAGGATTGTTTACCTAACACCATCTCGTTTTTTGCCCGAACGCAATTTAAGGGATGCGACAGAAAATAAAATAAAAATGTACAGCCAGCGTACAAAGGGTATGGGATAGGTGGTTGCTTGAAAAGAAAGTTACTAAGTTAAGTCGACAGATTCTTCCTCATTAGTATGCAAATTCTCAGAGGAAAAGGAAAACTTTTTTATTTCTCTCTGATTTGATCTAGTTTTGCATTTGGTTATGAAATTTGATTACGTTATGGGCCAATAATAATAAAAGTCGGAGTTAACGAAGTATAGAATGTATAGGGCGAGGACGATTCAATTTGTACCAGCACACTACATAATAAATTTATTAAGGAGAGACGAGAGTGCCAATACCATTTGCATAATGCAGAATGGAGAGATACAAAAATTTACATTATCGCTTGGTTGTACTTCCTAATCAATATTTCTTAGGAACCTCTCCCACAAGTTAATCGAAGAATACCTACTCGTTTCGTTAATACAATACATATGTAACATATTTTCACTATAAGTTCTAAAAATCTATTTAGGTGTTTCTATTGAGTGACTGGAACAGGAGATTTGCTGACATTTCTAATTACACATCGAAACAATCTGTCACGCAAGTCGCGCGCTGTCTCCGTCCAACTATACCTAGTCTCTATTTTAGTAACTTTTAAACAATTTTGAATAATATTTGTTAATTAGTAGGTACTAGATCAGTCGTATCACACTAAAAAAAAATTGCACCCAGAGTTGCCAGAATTTGGTTTGCCATAAGCACCCAAACCTTAAAAGATATTTGTAGCCCAATATCGTTGCCCAGAAAGTATCTCAAATATCGTTAAAAATAAAATTCTATTCTTATGTATTACTAACCAGCTATGCCCGCTGCTCCGCCTGCCGGTTTCTTTTCAATTCACTTTCAAATGAGAACTAAAGTCATATATGATGTTAGTTCGTTTTAGAAAGTGGCCTTCGTTCTTTGAATTTGAATGTCAATTAAAGTCACTCGCGGGGTTCTCAATGATTTTAATTACTTTTATGGTATTAAGAAATAAGAATGAGCGATATTAGCTTAAAGATCGATAATAAAAAAACCTCCTGCTTGTGGTCGTCACTGTTGTATTTAGAGTAGGTGTAGGTTGAGTTAACCTACATAGTTTTATTAGTTTCGAAATAGAAAAGTTTATACTCCCTTTTTTAAACCCTTATAGGACTAATGTCAAAAAACGATTAATTAGACATGTAATAGTTTCTAATAACAAACAAAGTTTCAAGTTCATACGGCTAACGGTTCGTGACACCCCCCTTACTCCCTGCGGCTCCTTTACTCCTGGCCACACATCAATAAATCAGAAAAAATTCATGAAAATCGGACGAATGGTTCTCGAGGCATGGAGAAACGAACAGACAAACGTTGCATTTTAAAAAGTAGTATGTATGAATTATAAAAAATGTATGTTTATTATTATATAGGTAGAAAAAAAAGGAAATATCACAATGAACGGGGGAAAGTGAGGACGAGGAGTAACAATATTTCTCGCTTTAATTGAGGAGAAGGCCAGTGTTAGTATGTCATTGGAATGGTTTCCCCCTCGGAACATTATTTTTTTTTACATTTTTTCCTCTGACATGTTTTCAACCCACGATTTTCAAACATGAGTTTTAATCGCGGCTTTGCGAGCATCCGAGAGGTCCAATTTTTCATGAATCTGAGGCTGAATTCGAGTAATGGCAAGGGTTATGATAACTTTGAGGGTACCAGTCGTGTTCGGCTTATTGGCATAGATCTGCGACTTTTGGATATCCCATAAGGAAAAGTCTAACGTTGTCAAATGACACGATCTCAGTAGCCAGTTCATTTCGCTTCTGCGTGAATTAACCATGTCCTTAAATCGCTCGAACAGAATGGCCATTGTAGCATTAGCTGTGTTACACGTTGGTTGGAGCCACATGCCATTCATATCCATATCACCCATTTTGGGAGAAAAGAAATTTTGCATTATGGACCGGTAGCTCTTTCCGTTGATGGTGATGATGATGACAATGCAATCGTTGATCTCAAAGGAGTTCTAACAAACCTTGCGTTCCGTTGACATAAATTATATTCTATGTTGGCTGATTCACTGAACCGGTCGACTCGAATTTGGCCACCAAATGTTGAATATTCGACTGGAAAGGACGGGTATTTAAAATGGGCGCATTTTGATTATAAAGTGGATAATAAAGTTTCTCGATGCTTTAACTGACCACAGTGATTTATCTACCCGTTTAGGTTTCACCAATTGGACAAAAAAAGGACAAAGATTCACCTACTTCAGCTATGTACGCATAAAAATACTGCCGTTTAATTGGTTTATGACCTTAATTAAAGTCTAAAAATATTCAACTGTATTAATATCTACATTATTTCCAACTGGGCAAATTCCAAACCAAAAATTAAAATATTTAAATGCGTTTTAAGTAATCCGGGCATCAGTGTGGTATTATTACGAAAAGCCAAGATTTGTAATGCGATAAATAGCTATCTGTTTTATTGATGCATCACAGATTTACAAAAAGGAAGCACCAGAAGAAAAGGAATATGAAAGAATAAACCGGAATAAGATGAAAATTTTAAAAACTGGAAGAGGGTACTATTTCTATTAAGGAATATTATTCCGGGGCACTGAACTAATCATACTTTCTCTTTAACCTGCGCCAAATAAAGTGAATGCTATATTTATCTATAGGTATAATATAAAAATGAAGTTTACCACTCACTGATCATCAACGCCCAGCCCAAACCCTTTGCTCTACAAAGCTGAAATTTTGCACAGAGGTTCCCTTTATGATGTATATGTAGTGTGTGCCGAAATAATTAGAAGGCGACACCAACTTAAACTTTATAAAAATTAACTTTATTTCAGTAGAGTTCAGTATAATGGAAATTATTACAATTTAATATAAATACGCGCGAGATGATGTGGGTGGCTGCCGGTTGAAGACTGGTTCATCAAAAGCGAAGATGATGACTTGCTGGTTGACTGCTGCTGGTCGCCGCACACGCAGAAAGGCGCAGCAAAGCAAAATGCAAATAACTGTTGCAGCGGCTCTTATATATTATATAACAAAAAACGCATCGCGTGAGCGACACATTCAATCGTCAGATTGATTAACTTTGCGGCAGTTATTTACATAGGTAGGTATGTGTGAACTGTGGACAGTGGACACCACATATCTCCCATTCTTAAAAGAAACGAAATAATAAATGTTAAATGTTTGAGGAAAGAAAAAAATTTAACGTAAGTAAGGAAATGAAAAAAAAATTAATTATGTTGGCAGGTTAAATCGTACTCGTACTGTTCTTTGTCTCCTGGGTGCGGAGGTTGACGGGGCTTCCGTTTCATTGTGCTGTGTTCCATTCTCTTCTTCAAATCGAGCATCTTCGTGAAGCATGAATGCTGGTTTGAGCCTATCAATTGAGATCGGTGTACTTCTTCCTCTGACGAGAACCACAAAGTACTTTTCATGTTTTTCTAGTACTTTATATGGTCCATCGTATGGTGTAGCGAACGAGTGGCGTATATGATCGTGGCGGACGAAGACATGAGATGTGTTTCGGAGGTTTTTAAAAACAAATGTTGAGCGCTGTCCATGACGTGACATTTCTTGCGGGGCTAAATTATTAAAATGAGTTTGAAGGATTTGCACTAAGACTGAAGCTGATGTGTTTCGGATCGATGGGCGCAGAAATTCTCCTGGCAAACGAATTGGTTCACCGAGGACAAGTTCAGCAGGCGTTGCTTGAAGATCTTCTTTGAATGCCGCTCGGAGTCCGAGAAGTACGATAGGTAGAGCTGAAGTCCATGTGTCGCCATTGCATAGTAGTGCTGCTTTGAACTGTCGGTGGAAGCGCTCGACCAATCCATTTGACTGCGGGTGGTAGGGCGTCGTTCGCAGATGCTTACTACCAAGAAGTCTAGTCAGGCATTTAAACAGGTCAGATTCGAACTGTCTTCCTAAGTCCGAAGTAATTCGCAGTGGAACACCAAAGCGTGCGATCCACGATAAGAGCAGAGCCTCTGCTACAGTTTCGGCGGTTCCATTTGACAGGGGAACGGCTTCGGGGAAGCGAGTAAATCGGTCGATGATTGTCAGGCATTGATTAAATCCGTTAGATGGTACGAGGCTGACGAGGTCAATGTGGATGTGCTCGAAGCGCTGCGTAGGTGGTTGGAAACTGGCGATTGGTGAAATTGTATGTCGTGTTGTTTTGTTCGCTTGGCACGGTATGCAGCATTTGACCCACTTTGAAGAATCTCTGTTCATAGAAGGCCAGAAAAATCGCTGGGCGATGAGCTTCCTTGAGGCGCGTTGTCCAGGGTGTGCCAACGAATGCAATGAATCGAATACTCTTTTGCGCAGAGGGCGAGGAACGTAAGGTCGTGTTGAACCGGTGGAAATGTCGCTGTAGATTTCGGCTTCGGGGTTGTCGAGTTTTATACGGCAAAGTTGAACGCTGGAGGATGGATTGTTTAGGATGTCTTGGAGCTCAGTGTCGTTAGTTTGTGCTTGAGCTATCTCGCTTGATGATACTGCTGGCTCGATGGCATCGACGCGTGACAGTGTGTCTGCGACAGTATTGTCGGAGCCGGACACATGCCTGATGTCGGTGCTGAACTGTCCGATGTAGTACAACCTTCTAAATTGCCAAGGTGAAGCTCGCTCTGGATGTTGTTTAAACGCGTGAACAACTGGTTTGTGGTCACTGTAAATCACAACATGTCTTCCTTCGAAAATGTGTCGGAAATGACGCACAGCTTCGTAGATTGCGTTGAGCTCCCTGTCGTAGGTCGAGTGTTTCTGCGTGGAAGGCGGCAGCTTCTGGCTGAAAAAAGCTAATGGTTGCCAAGAACCGTGACGTCGTTGCTGGAGTACCGCTCCAATGGCCTGTTCCGAGGCGTCTGTGAAGATAGCCCACTCTGCGTTGACGTCTGGATGAGCGAGTAGAGCAACCGACGCCAGGGCATTCTTGCTGTCCACGAACGATTTTTCCAACGCTGGCGTCCAGTTAATGGAGTGCGAGTTTTTGATGTCAGGGCCTTTGAGCTGGTCGTTGAGTGGTCCGAGGATCTCAGCTGCGTTTTTTATGAACTTTCTGTAGAAATTGATGGTGCCAATAAACGCACGGAGTTTCTTTACGTTGGAGGGCGCAGGAAATTCCAATATAACTTGCACTTTCTCCAAGAGTGGAAAAATCCCTTTGGCCGACACGAGATGTCCCAAAAATTTTACTTCACTTTTGCCGAAAACTGACTTGGCCACGTTAATCACAAGCCCAGCATCCTGTAGTCGTTGAAATAAAGCTCGGAGATGGTCGAGATGTTCCCGCTTGTTTTTTGATGCTATGAGCAGGTCGTCGACGTATGGGAAAACAAAGGGTAGATCCCGCGTCACCTCATCGATGAACCTTTGAAAAGTCTGCGCAGCGTTGCGCAGGCCAAATGTCATAAAAGGAAATTCATACAGGCCGAATGGCGTGATGATGGCCGTCTTTCCGATGTCCGATGGGGCGACAGGGATCTGGTTGAATGCTCGAACCAGGTCGATGGTAGAGAACAATTCCTTACCTTCTAGGTCTGCTGTGAAATCCTGTAGGCAGCGGATGGGGTACGCGTCTGGAATCGTTCGACCGTTGAGAGGCCTGTAGTCGCCACAGGGACGCCATTCTCCTGACTTCTTTTTGGCTAAGTGCAGAGGTGAGGACCACGGGCTGTCAGAACGACGTGCAGTACCAAGTTGAATCATTTTGGCAAATTCAGATTTGGCAATCTTGAGACGGTCAGGAGCAAGTCGACGTGCCCTGCTGGAGATTGGAGGCCCGTTTCTTGTTTTTATGTGATGAACGGTGCAATATTGCTCCTTCCTCTTGGCCGCACCTGGTTGTGTGATGGCAGGAAACGAATGGAGAAGTGCTGCATATGGTTGCTCGATAAATGCCTGGATTGTGGCTACAGATGAAGACTGGACGTTTGAAAGCACGCCCGCCGTTGGCAATCCGGTGTGTTTGTCGATGATTTGTTGTTGCTTCACATCCACAAGCAGACCATAGTGGCCTAAGAAGTCGGCGCCGATAATAGCGCGGCTGACGTCAGCAACGATAAACTGCCAGGTGAAGTTTTTCTGGCAGTCCGAAGTCCAGGTCGAATTTGGTTGTGCCATAGGTGTTAATCAGCGAGCCGTTGGCAGCGAATAGCTGGTAGGTTGAAAGTGGAAGCGGTGGTTGTGTCTGCTGGAGCGGGTAGATCGAAACTTCGGATCCCGTATCGATCAAAAACTGTTGCTGGGAATTTCTGTCGGTGAGGAAGAGGCGGCGATGTGAGAGGTGAGGATCGTGTACCGCCATTAGTGATTCTCGGGCCCGTTTTCCTGAAATTGACAACCGGGGCGACACGTGCGTGCCTCAGCGCCAAATTTAATGTGGTACCAACAGATATTTGATTTTGATACTTGCCTCGATTTGGATCTGTTTCTGAAACGGTGCGGCTGCTGATGTTTTGTTCGTCCACGTCCTGAAAATGATGCAGAAAGTGCTGCGACTTCAGCCGCCAGATCTGCGATTTGGCGATGAAGGTCATCTGTTGCTGCTACCGTTACTGGCGCAAAAACCTCGTGCAGTTTGTCGGCAATTTCACCCAAATCTCTGACATCCATGGAGTGTCTTCTGGTGGATTAATAATAATGTCTTCCACCTCTGCAGCGGTGCGCGTGTCGATTAGTGGTATAGTGCGATAGAATTTATCGCTTTGTCCGATGATGCCACAATTAGTAAATTGTGCCTCTAGCTGGGCAAACCATAGCGCTGGTCTTTCGGCGCTGAAAGGGGGCGCTTTAATGTCGAACGGAAGACGGCGAGTGGCCAGATCGACGTTGACACGTGAGTTACTCTGACTATCGGTGGCATGTGGCGTGGTATTGCCTTGTGCAGTCGTTGAGTCGAGCATTAAAACAAATTATTTGTTAAAACGCGTGAGAAAAAAAACGAACTGATTTTCAAGAGCAATAAAAAAAGGAAAACGCGTAAACTTTCTGCGTAAAAAAATGTATTGCGCGATGAAAATGCTCGGGGTCACCAATGTAGTGTGTGCCGAAATAATTAGAAGGCGACACCAACTTAAACTTTATAAAAATTAACTTTATTTCAGTAGAGTTCAGTATAATGGAAATTATTACAATTTAATATAAATACGCGCGAGATGATGTGGGTGGCTGCCGGTTGAAGACTGGTTCATCAAAAGCGAAGATGATGACTTGCTGGTTGACTGCTGCTGGTCGCCGCACA
Source organism: Cheilosia scutellata (assembly GCA_955612985.1). Classification (NCBI taxonomy): domain Eukaryota; kingdom Metazoa; phylum Arthropoda; class Insecta; order Diptera; family Syrphidae; genus Cheilosia; species Cheilosia scutellata. The sequence goes on along the minus strand of OY015313.1, from coordinate 79,234,850 downwards.
CGCAGAAAGGCGCAGCAAAGCAAAATGCAAATAACTGTTGCAGCGGCTCTTATTATGTTATATAACAAAAAACGCATCGCGTGAGTGACACATTCAATCGTCAGATTGATTAACTTTGCGGCAGTTATTTACATAGGTAGGTATGTGTGAACTGTGGACAGTGGACACCACATATACAAGGAATAAGGAAGGATATTTCGAGATTCAACCCCTAAAGGGGTCAAAGTTTGTATGGGAAAATTCGTATTTTTCATGCGATTGACTTCAAACTACGTTTGTCTACTTTCTATGAGAAATAAACAAAAGTGGTTTCACCGATTTTGAAAATTCAACCCTTAAAGGGGTAAAAAGGGGCGTTAAAGTTTATATGGGAACATTTTAATTTTTCATCTGATTGACTTCAAACTCGGTTTGCGTACTCTCTATGAGAAATAATGAAAAACTTTCTCCGATTTTGAAAATTCAATTCTTAAAGGGTAAAAAGGGGGGTCAAAGTTTTGACTTCAAACTCGGTTTGTGTACCTACTCTCTATTTTTTATTTTTATATTTTTTTAAATACTTCTCTCGGGAAGGGCGAACCTATAACGCTTCAACAGCGCCCGAGATGCTTGCAGATGTACATATGTTAGTTCTGTACTTAAATTGCTGCAAATTGTAGTCTTCTGGAAATATATCACCAGAAACAGAGTTCCAAAGTTTGCTTGTCCTGTAACAGAAGGAGTTTTGGAAAGTTGATGTCCTCGCGGTTGTCAAGTTTACTGTATGGTCATGACTCATGAGCATTAGCAGCCTGTCTTGTGGGGCGCCCAAAAGTTGCATTTTGAGGAATAATGTCTTTGAGTTCATCGAAACATCTACCATGGAAGTACCTATAGAACAAGCATAGGTCAGCGACTTGTCTTCTGTGCACCAACGGTTGTAGATTTGATGTGAGTGTAGGGTCTCCAATAAGTCGAACTCTCTATGAGAAATAAAGAAAACTAATTTCTCCGATTTTGGAAAGTCAACCCTTAAAGAGGTAAAAGGGGGTAAACATTTTTATGGGAAATTTTTTATTTTTCATCCGATCGACTTCAAACTCGGTTTGTGTACTCTATTATAAGAAATAAAGGTCATAATTTTTTCGATTTTGGAAATTTTGCTTGGGGCCCGAGTTATTGGCGATGACCGCTTTTAAGGGGGCCTTTTCTTAACTCACGAACCTTTTGTCGTATCAATTTGATCGCTTCATCTAACTCCATCGTACGTACTCCAAAGATATTCAAGCGGAATTCTGTATGAATGGGATTATACTGCTAGAATGTGATACACATCCTCAAGATCTTTCCGGTTGCATATTTTGCACAGTATAGGAAGATCTGGGCAGTGTGAAATATAATTTAGGATTGGCTAACTAAGAAATATGTTGTGTCCCATAGATAGTGGCTCAGTCTGCTATAGTATGATCTTTTTTGAGATTCCCGTGCTTTACAAACAAATTGATCATATCTATATTTTTGAACTGTTTTCACCAATAGGACGTTAGACATATTTTTCAGAGATACTAACTGCTCTTTACTTCCTTAGGTACTTTCTTAATTACCTAGGTTTCCTGCGCGATATATAAACATAAAAGACATAAAACTAACTGACTGTGAAGGAATCTCTGTGTACCAAATCCTGAGGATTGCGCGAGTGAAGCCGCGGGAAAAAGCTAGTTTTACAATGAAATAAAAAAATAAAGACAATTAAAAGAAAATTATAAGTAGCTATAAGCCACAAATAAGAAAATTGAAGTTAGAACTGGAATGTTAGTACAAGATATTGAAAGGAATCTATGAGGTTCGTCTACTGATATGCCTAGCCCACCTACCACCGGGGCGAAACGCATTTTGGAGCACAGGTCTCTTAAATGTTTAACAATTATGTTCATCCTACACTCCAGCTAAAAATACCATCTAGATACCTACTCGGAATTAACAGGGAAAAGTGGAACACAAAACCTTGCATAATGTGTATCGCAGCCTTCATTTCAAAATACCCGTCGGGTACAAAGTTTTAAAGTCTTAGAACTTAATAAGAACTTTGGCATTTAAACTAAATGCATGTTGGTATTTCGTCAAAATGAAATGATTCACTACAAACGATCGGTGACAAGGGAAGATTGTGAGTGACAGAGACAGTCGCCGTCACGTTCAATTAAATCAAAGCTTCTTACGCGTTGAAAAAAATTTATTTATCTGAATAGCTAAATGCATTTACGTGTTTATTGCACAGGATTGCTTAAGACATGAAGAAGCACAAGAAACGTTTTTCGTAAGTCTGTTAATTTTGTTATTTTTGGAACTAAATTTGAATTATGGTGAATATATTTATCGATCAATTCCTGAACACATTGAGTGAAACCATGGAATCAGTCTTTAACAAGTCTTTTCGGGGTGTAGACTTCGTGTCAACCCCGAAAAGACAGAACTATAGTACTTTTTAGTACAAAATACCAATACCTAGTTCTCTTCATCTGTCAGAGGACAGCGAGAAAAAGTGGGGATTGATACCTACAATGGTGGTCAGAGTGTCAGACCCATCCTTACTTATGGGGCTAATATTTGGTGGAGAGCCACAAATAAGTTAGGTATATATACGGGATATGTTTACAAAGAACAGTCTGCACTGCCATCACTGGTGCTTTACGCACAACACCCACAGCTGCACCTGAGGCGCTCGTGTATCTCTTACCGCTGGACCTACAAATAAAACTACAAGCACTTCCGCTAACTTACGCAGGGTTAGACCAGCGTTAGACCTACACGTGTCATTATGACTTCCGGACACATGCAGTGTGTTCCAGGCAGAGAATATCGCTATCTACATAGATAGAACCATGTCAGATTGTGTTAGGCACCCGGACACTGTAACATTGAGGGTAATGAAAACGCTGACGTTCTGGCGAAAAACTCAGAAGAACTTCCACAAATTGAAACTATTGAGAATTGAGGGCATAAGATCACCAATAGCCGTGGCCAGTAAAATTATTCTCTAGAAAACTATAAATAGGGACCTAAGTTAGATCTTAAAAATTCCATAGAATTATTAAAACTCAGCAGATCAAAGCTACTATTGGCAATATAGGGATACTCTCCGGGCACTATCTTATAAAGAAGCACCCTAGGAGATTAGCTTTAATAATTGTAGGAAACCAGCTTCACTTTTCGTTGGACTTATTAATATTTCCGGTAACGATTTTTTTTCAAAAGCGGAAAGGTAATGGCGATCGCTCTTTCGGAGTAATGATGCGCTAAGCGAAAGTTAGATGGCAGGCGGAAGTGTGGAAGTTATCCATAATGGAGGCAGCAAGATTTTTCGCGCAGATTATGGCAGCATTTTCTAGCTCCTCTGGCTTACGAAATTTAATTCAAATACCAAATTAAGAGGCCTCTACCCATAAATCGAGCAAAAGTGCGAAAAATGGCATTTCGTTTCCCTCCTAGAGAAGTAAATACTGAAGCGATTGAAATGATGTAGGATGCATTTGAAAGAACAGAATATGTCCTTGGAATCCAATGAAGCTTGTTTGTAAGCGATATCTCGTTTTTCTTTTATTGAAAGAATTCGCAGCTGTGTTTGGGAAAATTGGCATAAAACCGACTTTTTGTTTGCCGACGAATGATATGAAATGATAGAGTTCGAAACAGTCTAAGATAACTAGTCCATCTGAAAGGTAATATGCAAAACACCAATTAAGAAGAAGAAACATTTTAAAATTGCATCCTGGTTTTTAAAAACAAGTGTTTGAAAACAAACAATTATTTGAAATAATGAACAACGTTTTTCCTGTATATATTGATAAATATTTGATGCAATTTTTACTCAAAACAACAAAGCATCATACCAGTTATCGGATACAAACAAACAAATTATGTATTTACATGTATTTTGTTGCAAAATACTGAGTTTAAATTTTATATATTTTTCAAGAAAAATACCATGTATGTGTCACATTCTCAGAAAAAAGTTCCAAGTTTCGCATTTAGATGGCGGTAGTTCTGTCGTCTGAATTGAATAGCCAATCAGAATGACTCCCAAGCTATAAGGGATAAATGTGTAGTTTATTGTCAACTGCATTGGGGGGCGTGTTATAAATGAAACAGGTTTGGCGTGAAGTCTGAAGTGTGATCTAAATGGAATCAAGGATGCGTGTGTTGATATGTGTGTAAGCAGGTGGGGATTCTTTATTCAAAGTGATTTTTGCTTCATGGGGATTCAAAGTAATTTTTGCTTCTTGAATAAAAATATGAAAATGAGAGAGGGGTCGACAGAAGCACTTTTCAATACGTTGCTATATTTAATAAATTCTTTTTGAAAATATATTTATTTGTTTAAACAAAATTGCTTAAACTTTATAACAAAAATTATAAATTAATTTAAACGATGAATGTACTCAGATTTTCAGAAATTCTATATATATCATTGCTAAAAATTGTAACAAATTTGTATCTTGAAAAGTGCTTGTCGGTGACACCGTGATCAGGTGTAAAGCAGATAATGGATTGGTTTGGGTTGGTAGGAAAAGAGACGAAACGGAGGCGGTGAAATGGTGGGTTGTCTGAAAGGAATATTATTGAAGGCGAATTTAGCAGCATTGCGCTGTTGCCATTTACAACGAAAGATTATGCAATTTTTGTATGCGCAGTTGCCGTTGTCTTACCTTTTATGAGTTATGGTAGGGTAGGTGTTTGGTTTTCCGTATGAAGAGGGGGTCAGAGGAAAAGAATTGGAATGAACATCGCCAGAACAAGTAGCAAAAGATACACCAGCATTTTGAGGGGGGATGAAGCAAGAGGTGTTCAATTGGGACTCAGTTGGGAAGGAATTGTGAGTTCTGCTATAGAAAGCAAAGTTAATATACATATAACTATATATAGATAGGTATGTACATTCATTGGACAATATACAGGATCCAATAAATATATGTATTGGGTGTTTGTTGATTTGTGGGAGCTCGATTGTTGTAAGAGTTTGAGGTACAATATAATTATGTATGCATGTAGATTTAGATACATATGTATATGGGATCGATGTGTGTGATTTTAATTCCTACCCATTACCTAGCCCACTAGTGCCTTTACAACCTCACCTCTATCCCACATCCCCTTTATACCCTTAGAATCATAAAACTACCCTTACCAAAAAATCCACGAGTCAAAGATATACAAAATATCTACCTTGTCATGTATCCGATCTGCAATTTTATAGGTATATTCCTTCTCTTCACGTTGTTATCCCCCGTCCACATCTCCCTTGCCAAGCTAAAAGTACCCAACCACGCATACCATCAATATATATGTGAAAAATACCTACCCCATCGTTGATTTAATTTTCCCGTGCACATTGAAAGCAATTATTATGCAATCAATGAAGAATGGATTCTTTGTCAATGATGAACCTACATTTCCCTCTCACTCTAACATTCATTTGAATACAATTCTCAGCAACCAAAACCAAACATCCCCCATACGATCAATAAATTCATACCAAGCATTATATGTATATGATATCCCACCTAAGGTCCGCCTCCGGAATTGATTTCAAAAGTGAAATGGATGACGAAAAGTGGTTTTTCACCATGATTAGAGCTTCGAAAATCAAAAATAGATGGCGCTTTGAGTTCCACTTTATGTTCTACAATACGTCTAGAGGCTCTAATCATGGTGAAAAACCACTTTTCGTCAACCATTTCACTTTTAAAATCAATACAGGAGGCGGACCTTAGGTGGGATATCATATACATATAATGCTTGGTATGAATTTATTGATCGTATGGGGGATGTTTGGTTTTGGTTGCTGAGAATTGCATTCAAATGAATGTTGGAGTGAGAGGGAAATGTAGGTTCATCATCGACAAAGAATCCATTCACCATTGATTGCATAATAATGACACTGAATATGCAAAGGAACATTAAAAAAACGATGGAGTAGGTATTTTTTGCATATATCGATGGTATGCGTGGTTGGGTACTTTTAGCTCGGCAAGGGAGATATGGTTATGGATGGGGGGATAAGAACGTAAAGAGAAGGAATATAAAATTGCAGATCGGATGCAATCATGACAATAGGTAGATATTTTGTATTTGTTTGACTCATGGATTTGTTTGGTAAGGGTAGTTTGGAGATTCTAAGGGTATAAAGGGGATGTGGGATAAAGGCATGTGAGGTTGGTTGTAAATGCACTAGGGGGGTAGGTAATGGGTTGCAATTAATATCACACACATCGATCCCATATAGGTACATATGTACATACATACATATATTGTACTAACTATACCCTCAAACTCTTACAACAATCGATCTCCCACAAGTCAACAAACCCCCAATAGGTACATATACCTATAGGATCCTGCATATTGTCCAGTGAATGTACATATGTACATATATGTACCTATAACTTTGTTTCTATAGTATTCCCTTTAGCAGAACTTACAGTTCTTTCCCAACCTAGCCTCAATTACACACCCCTTCCCTTGCACCATCCCCCTCACAATCCTGCTGTATCTTTTCCTACTTCTCCTGACGATGTTCATAATATTGCAACTCCTTTCCTCTGTCCCCCTCTTCATACGAAAAACCAAACACCTTCCCTACCATAACGCATAAAAACTAAGACAACGGCAACAGCGCAAACAATAATTACATAATCTTTCGTTGTAAATGGCAACAGCGCAATGCTGCTAAATTTGCCTTCAATAATATTCCTTTCAGCCTAACCCACCATTTCACCGCCTCCGTTTCGTCCCTTTTCCTACCAACCCAAACCAAACCATTATCTGCTTTACACCTGATCACGGTGTGACCGACAAGCACTTTTCAAGATGCAAATTTGTTACAATTGTTAGCAATGAAATACATAGAATTTCTGAAAATCTGAGTACATTCATCGTTTAAATTAATTAATAATTTTTGTTATAAAGTTTAAGCAATTTTGTTTAAACAAATAAAAATATTTTCAAAAAGAATTTATTATATATAGCAACATATTGAAAAATGCTTCTGTCGACCCCTCTCTCATTTTCATATTTTTATTCAAGAAGCAAAAATTACTTTGAATCCCCATGAAGCAAAAATCACTTTGAAGAAATAATCCCCACCTGCTTACACACATATCAACACACGCATCCTTGATTCCCTTTAGATCACTCTTCACACCAAACCTGTTTCATTTATAACACGCCTCTATGCAGTTGACAATAAACTACACATTTATCCCTTATAGCTTGAGATTCATTCTGATTGGCTATTCAATTCAGACGACAGAACTACCGCCATCTAAATGAGAAACTTGGAACTTTTTTCTGAGAATGTGACACATACAGGGTATTTTTCTTGAAAAATATATAACATTTAAACTCAGTATTTTGCAACAAAATCCATGTAAATACATAATTTTTTTATTTGTATCCGATAGCTGGTATGATGCTTTGTTGTTTTGAGTAAAAATTGCATCAAATATAAATCAATATATACAGGAAAAACGTTGTTCATTATTTCAAATAATTGTTGGTTTTCAAACACTTGTTTTTAAAAACCAGGATGCAATTTTAAAATTTTTCTTCTTCTTAATTGGTGTTTTGCATATTACCTTTTAGATGGACTAGTTATCTTAGACTGTTTCGAACTCTATCATATCATTCGTCGGCAAACAAAAAGTCGGTTTTATGCCAATTTTCCCAAACACAGCTGCGAATTCTTTCAATAAAAGAAAAACGAGATATCGCTTACAAACAAGCTTCATTGGATTCCAAGGACATATTCTGTTCTTTCAAATGCATCCTACATCATTTCAATCGCTTCAGTATTTACTTCTCTAGGAAGGAAACGAAATGCCATTTTTCGCACTTTTGCTCGATTTATGGGTAGAGGCCTCTTAAATTTATTTATTTTATGTAAAAAAATCGGCTTTATGATTTAAGGCCTCAGTTATATTTTTCGGAATTAAATTGCGTCAGCTAGGTGGGTTGTAAAATGTTGCCGTAAAGGTTGTGCATAAGTGGGAGAGGGACAACTATATGGTAGAATTATGGCACATAGCTTACAGGAGTTTGCGATCTGATAGTCGGGAGAGTACGTTTTGGGTCGGCGTGGCGTTCGGACGTGGATGGTGGTGAAAATATCGTATTACACAGTCGCGATATATATACCTATGGACCGTGGTGGCGTTAAAAAAAAGTACCGCACATAAACATATCTAAACACGTTATTCAGTATTCTGCGAAATTTATTAAGTAATAGACTGAGATTTGCAACCAGTTTACCTACATCGTAACATTACTGTTCTATTACAAATCCATTAAATCGTGTATAAAGTGTACTTTGCGCTATACCACGCGGCCCTTGAGCCGGTTCCATATCGCGAAATAAACGCCAAACATACATCCAACCACACAACGTCCCGAACACGCTACAGACCATCCCATCAAAGGTCGAACAAAATAAGTACCAACGAAATCGCCGAAATTCACCCGCACTTCAAGCGACCTCGAAGCCAGCGTCAGCATCGTACAGTGTCGTACTCGGAGCTTGGGTCCGACAACCGTCACCTTGGTCAGACCCAGCTATCGAACTCCAGCCAGAACACACGCTATCGTTCTTTTGAAGCGAAACGGCAGAAGAAAAAAAATATAAGTATTGGCTAAGCCACGTCACAATCCCTCCGATTGAAGGCACAATCCATCATTGCTCATTACCATCTCCACTGGGAAACTTGAGCACGAAAGCTTTGCACCGGAGATCTTCATCCATCATCGAATTCGCGTAGTAGCAGCAGCAGTAGCAGAAACACCAACCCAGGATTTTTATTTGCGCTAGGTCGCCCTAGATGGCGTTATAGGATGTACTAAATTATAAAAGCTAAGTTTTTCTTTGGTCATTTTCTTTATTTGTAACAACTTGTTCAAATGCAATTTCCCTAATAATTTATCTAGGTACAGGTTGTGTACGCGAAACGAAAAGCGAAGGACGGAATGCGGTGCACCTCATCTCCCCACCCTTGGGCAACGGTATTAAATAATAACCCTTATAATATTGAAGGGGTGAGTACAATTTTGTTTTTAAATTACATTTGAACAGCATTTTTTTTTTGTGAAAGTGACCTAATAGGTAGAATTATAGGATAGTGTATTAGTGTGAAAAAGCTCGTACATACGTGATCAAAGATAGCAAGATTCATCTTTTGTTTAGTCGTATATTTATTATTGCATTCTAATGTTTAAAATACTGTGCATAAATTAATCCAGTACTGACATACATACATATATACTACGCTGTGCTAAAATTAAGTGAACTGGTATCGTACATTTTGTTTTGTAGTTATTATTGGTACGAAAGATTAGTACTTTTTTTTGAATTTTGCTACCGAATATCTACAAGTAATAGAATTCAAGAGAGTGAGATATCGGATATTTTTATTGTTTTTGAAAGCTTCGTTTAATAAACAAACGAATATTAAGATAAAGCGCATAAGCTCGCATAATAAATATGCAGATTAAGAATTACCTTGCATTGCAATATACAATAGATACCATAGGTACTATTTATATTTTATTTAAGGATATTTAGAGATTTTTATTGTTTGAATTTGTTTATTTAGATTTTAGTTTCATTCTTTTTATTAATAAAAACAAAGAGATTTTTGTAGAATATTGAACTCGACGAATTTATCTTTTATTGATGATGTTTGATTGAAGGTTTGGTTTTCGCTTCGAAAATTTCATGGTTTGTTGTGCGGTATTATATTACGATTTTAGAATCGCGGATTCGGTCTTTACTTGCATGGGTGATAGTGCAAGAAGAGGTCTAGTCCGAACACTCTGAACTTTTGTTCAGCGCGGTTCTCCTTACAGCTTCGGTTTGGGCATGGTGGTACGTTACATAATAATACTCTCAGATAGTTTGCTTTCTTATCGAGGATAGTGCCGGTCAGTTAGGTATACAAAAAAGTTGCAAGGTGTTTTCTGCTCTTTCTCATCCCTCCAACTGTGGCATGTATTATCTGCCTTGCGGCATGGATTCTGCTCTGCCTATGACATTTGGCAGTCCCTTCGCCCTGCGACGTCGATGAATTATCCGTGGCCATGTCTGTTTTGTATGGCTGCAATTGTCAAGATTGCAGTATTTTTCGTTAAGCTACTATACTATTACATCATATCAAAAAACTTGTACATTTTTAACATGCTAACAATACAAATTCTATAAGAATTATGCCCAAAACACATGTGCAGAAATTCTGAATGCTTCACTGCATGCAGTACTGCAGATGAAACACATGTGCAGAATTCAATTTGCAGCGGTTGCTGTCAATGAGGGTGAAAATATGTGAGTGAAACAAAGACGACAAATAATTCCCGTCTCTCCTTTCCTCGTATACATCAGTAGCTGAATTTAAAAATTCGATGATGCCAAGTCTACTTAATTTAATTCACTGCGTTGCTATGCAGTGGTTTTAGAAATAGAGACATGTTGCAGTGCTGCGGTGGCTGCAGAATTTACATTTGTTTCACCACATAAGAGCATGTGTATTCTAATCCTGCTGCGCAGTGAATTCTGCACGTGTGTTTTGGGCATTAGAGACGTCAATTTTGTTCTTACAAAATCTGACGTTATTTTGAAGCGCGTCAAAAAATGGCACGATTTTTGACATGTGTGTAGTATGTAGTAGCTTTAGTCTGCTGCAGCGCTAATGCATATAATTTGTATTCTGTCATTTGTACTGACTCTAGCAGTCGGGACTTAGATTTTCGTACTTTCCTTGAATAGCTCGTCTGTTCTATAGCAGTTGCCCGCTATGTCTCTAGCTCTACCTATTTATATTCCAAATCTTATTTAAAGAATTACGATCGTGCTTGACCGATTTAGATCTTAAGGACCATTCACATGGGAGCGGACGAACGAATTGATGAAATGCGAACAAACAACTTTTTATGCATTTATAAACAGAAAATTGCACATTTTATTATTCCAAGATATTCTCCTCTTGGAATAAGGTTAAGTTCGAACGAATTTTTTATTCGCTACTTTGTGGAACGCGAATTAAATGATGTGGATTGCGAATAGATTGACAATTCGCGCCAGGGCGTTTTCGTTCGCGGCAAAAAGTTTGGAAATCGAAATTTCGTTATTTAAACTATTTTTAAACTTGTTTTCTTAATACGTTTTGAAGGGGTAATTAATTATCCTCCTCTTGGAATAATAAAATGTGCAATTTTCTGTTTATAAATGCATAAGAAGTGATTTGTTCGCATTTCATCAATTCGTTCGTTCGCTCCCATGTGAATGGTCCTTTACTGTTGGTGATTTCAGTACTATCGGTGTGGATTAGGATGTTTGTGTACTTCGATATTTATCTCACCTTTGGCAGCCAAACAAACACATGCCGCTCCTTGAAGTTTACAAAGTAAGTAGAGATAGGTATACCTTAGTTTGGTAGTGTGCCGTATAAAACTAGTGCATAATTTTCAAACTTTTGACCCTCTAACTTCGGAACCGATTGGACCAAAAACTTCAAACTTGAAACATTTATCAAACTCACTAAAAAGGTCCACCTCACCAAATTCCATATCTATAGCATTAGTTGTTCTCAAAATACAGGACTTCAAAAATCGCAAAAACAGTAACTGACTCACTCACTCACTTACTCACTCACACACTCACTCACTTAGATGATGATCATCAAAATTATGAAGCACTTCCGGCCATCCAAGAATCGTGAAATTTGCATATACTGGGAAAAGTCTATGCCCAAGCCACAATGGCGCTTTGCGGCGTGCGTGCGTTGACAGATAGAGTAGAACCAATGCTTTCATATGGTGCAAGCCAGAATGCGGCTTCAGGCTTCGGGTCGCGTTGTGATCGTAAATATCGTAAAGTTCAACGCGGCGCCCAAGTAGAGCAACTTTCTACTTTCAGTGGCGTTGGACGGCTTTGACGTTTTCTTTCGGTTTGGTTTGTTCGATTTGATAATATTTAAAGTGTTAGAGCATATGCCGTTCATTGTTGGAGTTGCATGGATTCACTTAGGTATATACGTACCTACTCGTTTTTAGTAGCCTATGAGGTTTTTTCAATACAAATTAATTATTTTACTGTGTGGAAATGACGAATATTATTTTTGTTGTAATGCTACTAGTGATTTCTTTAGATTGTTGATAAAAAAAAATATGTGCTCAAATGTTATGTACACGCTTTTGATATTTCAATTTTGTCTGAAACTACTCTATTCTTCATACAATTTATTAACGAGATTAACATTTTTGTTTAGAATATTTATAGTTTCTTTTTCTAGTTGAGGGTAAATCTAATTTCCTGCGATGTGCAAATGATAGGTATTATTTTATTACTTGGTTTACCCGCCCAGGTCTGCTCGTGCCAATGAATTGCATTGCTTAGATATATTTTTTATTGTCCATCGGGACAATGCACATGAATATGCGCACCTTTGTCCGACTTTGACCCAACTTCACGGGAATTCTCTGGCCAATAGATATCGAAGATTCCCTGTAAATTTGAACTCAATCGGCTGGTAGGGTTTGAAGTCCGTACATAGGAACATAAAAAATGTCTGGACAAGACAGCGAAGATCTTCGCGGAAATATAGCAAAAAAATTACCCCTATTAGGTCATAAAATCCTTTCAATATGCATTGTCCTATGGCTGACCGGATGTGGTAAAAACCCAGCGAGCGACGAGAAGCAGTACCTGCGATCGCAATCGTCCGAATGTCCAGCATACCACCAGATGTATACATATAATTGAAATAGAATATAAATATAAATTGAAAAATCAGGTAAATCGTCGGTATCCATATTTGAGAATTTATTAATAGGGGTTTTTTTTTAAATAGCCAAACCAAAGTTTTAACAAAATTGCACTTCTCTATTTAAGTGACTGAACTTCTTTCCACAGCTCAGATAAATGCTGTCCATTTGGTAATATTGCTCACTTAAATCGTTTTAAAAGAAGTATTCCACAAAGTAATCAATTCACAATTTTAAGGGAAGGGATTTTCGATATAATTTACCCATATTTTCTCAACTAAACTAAAAATCTACCTGTCTCGCCTGAAACGCCTTTCATGTACCTATGTACATTGAATTCACAGGCAATTCTTCCACAAAAATATTCCACGACAATAAAAGTGAAAATACATTTTATTGTTATTTATTTATACATTTTTTTACTATTTTGAACAAATTTCCTCTTAATTCGTGCATTAAAATAACAATTATAAGCAAAAAGGAGTAGTTGCATTCTGCTCTGAATTCGTACATAACGTACGTACGCAACATAAACCAAACAGAACTTTCAATCTCTCCTACTCTAATCTCTCAACGCGCCAACGCTCTGAAGCGCCATTTAGTTTTGGAAAAGTGCGGCTTGCGCGCGTTGACATAAAAGGTTCGTTCGTGTACTTTCCGCGTAGAAAAATGAAAAATGTCAAATCTCAAAAATCGAGAGAGAAATCTCTCAATTTCCAGAGAAGTACCTGACCGGTGTTCTTACAAAAAGTTTAAGAAGTGTCATTTCGACATTCAAAAAATAAACGTTAACGGCAGAATCTATAAAATAAGTTGGATTTGATTTTTTTATAAGCTAAAATACCTATTAAACCTACCATTTTTAATGCGCTGATATGTTCTAGGAGAACATTCAATTACAATTTCTTCCTCCGACATCGTTGAAGACGAAAATAAAAAGAGTTTTATTTTTCAAACTTTCAAACTTTTTCAAACTGCCACTTAGGGCCACTTGCACCAAATCTTTGGATATCAAAATAAACTTCTGAATAGCTAACCATAGATAAACCAATAAATAGTTACTTCCCGTCTTTGTGTTGCACCATTGCAAAATTATGCCTGGATAAGTAACCTTTGATTATTTTAAATTTGACAATACTACCAATATTAGAAACCCAAAAAATACATTCAACTGTCAAATAAAAGCTACAGACCTAGGTAAATAAACACATGAAATGGGTGAAGTTAACAGATACATAATACATATTCCAATAGGCGCTCTAGGGATCCAAATTTTACGACGCACCGCTGAAAATTTATTGTTGCTTTCCATAGTTAAAACATACATACAACAACGTATGACAAGACAACGTCATAGAAAACAAAAAAAAAAAAATAAAAACCGATGGAGCAACAATAAAAGAAAACAATGAAACTCCAATTAACTTCAATGTCTTCCAGCAAGCGCAAAGTAGTACCTACCTATATTATTTTGTTTAGAAATCTTCGAATAAAATCCCCATCTCCCAGAGTAGGTATCGAGTATTCCTCGATTATAAAAAAAAATCTTTGTTTTACTATTTGAATTTGACGTTTGGGCACGACTATCCAGCCTTTCGGGACTGGATAAATATTTTATGAATTTATCCATGGATAGATAAATAAGTGTAGACCTGCAACCCAATTTTTATCTAATCAACGGAATAGAGCTAAACAGTGAATAAAAGAATAAATACTGCTGTCAAATGAGCTTGGTGCAAGTGGCCCTTAGATGACAGTTTTCATTTTTTAATTTTTCAGTAAGCCGAAATTCCGCGAGTAGAAAATTACGAAAAAATTAAAAGAGGGGAAATGGATTTCTCTCTCATTTTTTTCAATTTACTCAGTACGTGGTCGCATTCGCACAGTTTCTTAGCAAAGTTTTAATAATTTTACGTTTGCAAAAAAGTACCCGAACGAACCTAAAGTATCGTAAAGTCTCTGAAACGCCTGTCAACGCACGCACGCCGCAAAGCGCCATTGTGAATTGGGTATAACACTTGAGATTTTCCGTTCAGGGGGTGTGGTATACGCTCACTTTTGAAAATTGGTTATTATGCAGTGTACAGAAAGACAAAAATCGAAAATTGTATATACTCCTTTCGGGAGACGTGGTATCCGGCCAATGTTGAAATTTGGTACATCGGTAGGACTTGTAGTGTAAAGAAAGGAGAAATTTCAAAAATTAAAAATTGTCCATTTATGGGGCGTGGAATCTGCCCACATAAAATATGAATAGAAGTCAATCTACCTGCTGAATATAATTTTAATGAATAGTTTATAAGAAAGAAAGCCAAAGTGATGGTAGTCAGTGTCTATTGACATACATACTAAAAAGCGAAGACGTTTCAACGTTGTTTGTGAAATCTAATAAAATAAAAACTTTGCAAAAAGTAGTGAAAATTATAAATGTAAAAAAGAGCCAAGTTCTCTTATATAGAAGAGCAAAAATTAGGTGCGTAACTAGTCAGCCACGAAAAGTAATGAGATCTAAATATACGCCAAGTTCTTAGTTTAACCCCCAGTTTCACAGTGGGAGTTTAAACTACACTTTGAGTTTAAACTTTAGTTCAACAATTAATACTGTTTCAGAATTTCGTTTAAACCTTGAACAGAGTTCATTCTATAGTTTAAGTTAAACTACAGTATTCTGCCGTTTAAACTTCAGATCAGCCGATTGTCAAAAACATAAATATTTGAAGTTGTTTTGCGTATTCTTTGAAAGCAAAGACAATGAACGATTTTAGAAAAGTCGTAAGTACTGTACAATACTATCAAATTCATTCATTAAATTTAGTTGAACTTAGTTCAATTGAACTGAAGTTTAGATTATATTGTGAAACCGGACGAGTTGAACTTCAAATTTAAAACGTTCAGGTTCAGTTGAACTTTAGTTTAAACTTTCAGTGTGAAACTGGGGGTAAGAAGGTTACATTTAAAAAAAAATTGGTAGAATTACTTGGCAAGTTTTTCGTTTATAACTTCATTATATTATACAGTATATTAGAATTTGAAAACTTGACAAGTGAACCAATTTTTTTTAACATTTAACCTTCTTAAACTAAGAACTTGGCGTATATTTAGACCTCATTACTTTTCGACATTATAAATACAAAATATAAAAAGATAAAACTATATTCCCGACCTCTTATATGTTTTGCTACCAACAACGGATGAAATAGGTAGGTACTATGGCACCCAATAGTCGTTAATGTGAAAACGACAGCACTAGTAATAGTTACAATTTAGGAGCTATGAAAAAAAGACCTTCTGTATTCATATGATAATCTCCTGATTATGTAACTAAGCTACCCTATGAATAGATAATTTTCAAAATTTACAAAAATAAATAATTCAGTCAAATTAGCTACCTACAGCGTAAAATAAATTAGGTGGGTATACAAAGAGTAGCTACCTACATAAAGTTATTGAACAACCCATTAAGTTTACATTTTAATTTCAATTTAGAGGTAATTAGCTTCGATGCCGCCATTAAATTATTATTATTGATATTTTTTTGTTTAAATGCATGATGATAACTGGCTAGTTGCGAGTAATCCTTCCCAATTTTTGGATAATACTAACGAATATGAATTTTTTTTTAAATATCTATTCGTCTACAATAGGTACTCGTAATTCCATAAAATCCAAACGATTTCAATGATTAATCCATTAATGAGTTCATTAAAGTTTTTGATTGAACAATTCAAATTTTGGAAAATAGGAATGGTAAAAGGATATGCTATGCACTCCGAAAACTGTTTAGAGCTACTACTACTCTCTTTTAACGTGTAGGTACCAATGAACTGCTAATTTATATGGCTATGAAACATCTTTTAAAATTTGGCTAATACCTACATTTATGATGTCTTACTAGCTGCCCCGGCGAACTTCGAAACGCCTCAGAACCAAAAAATGATGTGTTAACGTATTAGCTGAATTAAATTTAGTTATTCATTAAGATACCAACCAACCAACTTGGAGTGCGCAAATGGAGGCGGTTAGCCAAAGATCGCGCTAACTGGAGAGGTGTTTTGGATGAGGTCCAGGTCCACCCCGGACTGTAGCGCCATCTAAGTAAGTAAGTAAGTCAGCTCATAATTGTGTGCAGATATTTTTATTCATGGTATATGTGATGTTCGAATTAAAACCACAATGAAAGTCGAGAGATGATTTACTTCATTTATTTAACTCTTAAAACTAGCGATATATAACAACTACAATATAGTGTTGGTAGAGCAGAAAGAGATCTGTTGCATTGTACGGTCGATAGACAACTGACTGACATATTAGAATAATATGTGCACATAACGTACAGCTATAGAACGCGAAGGTTAAAGCAACGGCATACTATATATTTAATGTCTTTTGTTAAGCTCCTATACATTACAGTATATTTCCTCTATGAATTTTAACTCTGTCATAAATAAAATAAGGATAAGGAGGTGTATTTCAAAATTTCCACCGACAATCGAAAATCAAAGAAAACAAAGATCATTTTTAATACACTCTACTTTCACAGCAAGGATCTGCTCCGTCCAGTTTCCAGAACAATAATTTGCGCGAACAACAAAAACAAACAACAGGGGAAAAATGTCAATCGCGGCACATTTACATTGCAGAAAATCGTGCATTTTCAAGTATGGGTCGTTATCAATCACTGACAACCTATCACAAAAAGTCGGTCATGCAGTCCCAAAAGCATTGACAGGCGATCACACAGTATTCAAAACAGTGATTTGGTCTTGACATTCAAGTCGTGTCAATCGTCTCACGCGGCGTGACATGACGCATGACACGCGCCATTAGACAGACGATCACACACGTCACTAACTAAATCTAACGTCATAATGTCATCAGCATGTCAAAAAATGACACGATTTTTGAGAAGTGTAATTGTAGTTTAAGAGCGATAAGTCCCGAGAAAACTCGAGAAATCCAGACTGATATTCAACATTTGGTTATCGACAGACTGACCATGCATAAGACAGCATTCAAGCCTAATGGCGGATGAAGAATTGCTTGTTTTTAACGGAAAATACTTCAATTCTTTTTCGATCCTGTTTGCATTGACGGTATTTGGAGAAGGAGCTACGCTACGACCTGTAAACTTGTACAGCGACATCGACTTGGTGCCAATCAGTTGTCTATAGGACATGCATACTGCTGCGTCGTCGACTCCAACGTATAGGGACAACATATACCTACGTTCGCCGTCGACTTGTACCTAGAAACATTTGTTACAGAAACTAGTGTGGTTAGACTGAATTCCGAATTTTTTGTTCTGCTATGTGTATTGTGTAACTCTCCTGGTAAAAATTATTCAGCAAAGAAAACAAAAATGCATTCGCCTTAGTTTAGTCTATTCATTTGGACGCCATCTTGTTTTCGAGTCAGAATTTGACCCTCACTTTATGGGGTCTCTGGTGACTGCTTCTTGGTGTTACAAATGTAGTGAGTTATTTACAAAGTGAATAATTAATAATAGGTATAGCTTCCTGTAGAGCGTATAAGAAAATGTGGTGTACGATCTATTTGAACTTTTTCTAATATTTGATCGTCTACTAAAGGTTTGCGACGACGCGACATACTATCCCAAAAGGAATACCAATTCAAATACATTATTTTTACCTTAAAGATGTAAAATGCATTATCCTTATTAACCACGCTGAACTGAAATGAATTATGCATATAGACAAACAAACACAAGTCCTTGTCTAATTTATTTATTGTGCGAAGAGTTGAATTTTCCATTCGTTTGTCTATATCACAATAGCGGGCTTTTACAATATTACTCACCATAGGGAAAACAGAATATTGTCATACTTTATCGTTGTCATTATATTCGGAAAACAAAATGAATCATATTCATTCATCATTTATACAATAATAGAAAAGCAGCTTGGCGTCCTATGTGATTCATTCTGTAATTTTCATTTGTAAAAAGAGCAGTCATGCATGAATTCGCATAGCTACCAAAAAAATAAGGAAGAATGAATTCCCTGATGTGAATCCTTGATTGAAAAGCAACGCCATGGATCAGTGATTTCCTTTCTTATGTACAACACTAATGAATTGTTTCCTTCCCTGCAGTCCTAAACTTCATACACTAGCAAACGAAGTTTCTGCTACACTTAACACTTCAGAATTTATGCGCAAAAGGAAAAGGAATTTCAAGCTGTTTTTGATTACACCACGACAAATTGCAATTTATGAGAATATCTCAAATACAAGAATGTACACTACAGTTACAACAGTCTACTACACATAGTAAGGGACGTTAGATGCCACGACCCTGAAAACCACTGAAAAACATGAAAAACGCCCCAAGGTAACCGTGTACATAGTCTTACTTTAAATCTAACACATTAAGGCGAAAGTATTTTGAAAGCTGTATAACTTTGTATTATGTAAATATCTGCCCGTATATATCTGAAATGAACCAACAAAAAAGCGATAACATCAAAGAAAGAAGTAGAAGGTGGGTCAATTTGAAGCGGGAGGACTTTTCACTTTATTGGACAGGAATTTAAGGTTTTTGCTCCAAAAATCTGCAGCACACTCTGCGACCTATTGTGATGAACATCGTTATATGCTTGATATTTATACGTTAAAAGCTTTTAACGTTTAACGTTACTGGACAGGAAACACATTTTAAGGATTATTCCAGAAACTGAATTACGAAAATTGTGGAAGTTACTTTCTCTTGTAAAGGGTCCGCAATCTAATGTTGTAATGTCTAATGTTGCAGAACGTGTGCGAAAATTGCGTACGGATTTTGGAAGAAGAGAAGCACCGACAGCTCCGTATGTTCGTTATCTTGTGAAAAAAGTGAAAGAAACTGGCATCCTCATCGATAAACCAAAGCGTGAAAAGCCAAAAACAGTGTGTACACCCGAGAAAATTGCTGCTGTGGCAGAAAGTGTGCGTGAAGCGCCATCAACATCAATTCACCGTCGTTCTCAACAATTGAACATTTCGGAGACATCATTGAGACGAATTTTGCATAAAGACCTTGGTATGACGCCATACAAAGTCCAATTGGTTCAGGAGTTGAAGCCAACTGACCATCCAATGCGTTTTCGCTTCGCTAAGTGGGCATGCGATCGACTTAGAGAAGATGCCGATTTTGCCAAAAAAATCAGATGAAGCTCATTTTGATCTTGGCGGGTATGTAAACAAGCAAAATTTTCGCATTTAGGGCACAGAAAACCCGCACGCATACATTGAAAAGCCGATATGCCCAAAAGGAGTCACTGTTTGGTGCGGATTTTGGTCCAGAGGCATAATTGGGCCATTTTTCTTCGAAAATAAGCAAGGAGTGGCCGTTACAGTCAATGGCGATCGTTATCGGGCCATGTTGAACGAATTTTTGTTCACAAAAATTGAAGAGGAGGATATTGGCAACATTTGGTTTCAACAGGACGGCGCTACGTGCCACACAGCCGAAGCTACACTCGATGTTTTGCGCCCTGTTTTTGAAGATCGCATTATCTGCCGCAGAGCTGATGTCGTTTGGCCACCGCGGAGCTGCGATTTGACACCGTTGGAGTATTATTTGTGGGGTGCCGTAAAAGATAAGTGTTACGCCGACATGCCAGAGACAATTGACGCTTTAAAGGACAATATTCGTGAAGCCATTGGTGAAATACAGCTGCACACAATCGATAATGTGCTTAAAAATTGGACCGATCGTGTAGGCTACTGCATGGCCAGCCGAGGCATCCATTTGAATGAAATTATTTTCCATTATTAACCGGAAGGATTGTACTTTCAAATAAAAAAAGAAATTTGAGAAAATATTCAGTAGTTTTTTTTTTATAGCATTTTCGGTCGTAAATAGCAATCGATAGAGAGCTGCTGGGAATATAGCTTATAAGTTTCAAAGAACTATAGTCACGGTTCCTTGAATAGTGGGTACTTTATATTATCTATAATTCAACACCAATAAGAATCAAATTATGCATGATTCAACTCAGGGGCGTAGCGAGGGGGAGGCGTGGGGGGGTGTCGCACCCCCCCACGCTTTTCAAGAGTCGGCAAATCAACGATCAATTCTCAAAAACTTGGTTTTAAGTTTCGATTTTAAACTTGTAAATGTATACAAAAGTCGGCATTTTCAAAGGTTCCTGATGAACTCCTTAAAATCGGTGAATCGGTGAATTTGCCGACTAAAATCCTTAAAATTTAGCGATTTTCGATTCGATTTTAAAAAGGGCGATCAGCATCGGTGAATTTGCCGACTGAAGTCCTTAAAATTTAGAGAGTTTACATTCGATTTTAAAAAGGACAATCGGCATCGGTGATATTGCCGACTGAAATCCTTAAAATTTATCGAGTTTCGATTCGATTTTAAAAAGGACGGTTGACATTTCTCATTGGAGGTTAAATTCGAAGGAACACATTCCTAGTTCGCGGCTTATTGATGTGGAATGCGAACTTTAACAATTCGCGTGTGTTTGGGCAAAGAGGAGGATAACTAATTATCCCATCAAAATGTATTAAGAATTCCAAACTTTTTGCCGCGGACGAAAACACCCGCGCGAATTATCAAAGTTTATTCGCAATCCACATCATTTAATACGCGTTCCACAAACTATAGCGAATTAAACATTTGTTCGAACTTCCTCAAACTAGACATTGTGGGTAGAAACTGATGGCTGAAATTCGCGAACTGCCGCGATCTATAAAAGTGTTCATTTGAACCGACTGTCAAAGCTTGCGAATAGTCGTTCGATCGTAGGTAGTTGGTCGCTCTTATGTGAATGGTCTTTTAAGTATTAGGGTAGGTAGGTAGGTAGTTGGGTGCTCTAGTGGCGGCTGCCACAGCTTCACGTAGACCATCAGTTGGGTCGATTGTGTCCAGTCACGGGAACCTTCCATTACATACCTGTTGGAGACAAAGAATATACCGCTTTTATTGAGTCACCTAGATTTGGTATCAATCACAGGTATTCACAAGCTCTTGTATCCAGATTTCCAGCTTGTCCTAGGAGCAACCGAAGTTATGTGGAGTTTGTCGAACTACTGGAACCACCCCGATTTGAGTATGAATCTCAGGAGTTCCTTTAGATCGACATCCACCACGTCCTCTAGTTCATCGAAGAACAAGCTGTTGAGAATCCTCTGTCTACTGTTTTTAAGGGCTGGGCATTCGCAAAGCAGATGACGAACAGATTCTATTTCTTCAACGTCTCTGCAGCTTCTGCAAAAGTCATTATGCAGTATGCCCAGCCTTTCCGCGTGTACCCCTATCGCACAGTGTCCAGTAATGACCCCCGTGAGTATGCGGATATCTTTGCGGCTAAGTCCGATCATGAATTTGGATCTCTTTTTGCTCACTTCTGGCCATAATTCTTTTGCATGCCTGCAGGTATTGAGATTGGTCCAGCGTAGATTTGTTCTACTCAAGGATTCAATGTCAATCTTCCTAGCAAGCGTGCTTAGCGGAGTTTTTACAGATTTCAGGGCCATTGATGCATGCATCCTCGACCCGTTCCTTGCAGTTTCTTCCGCCTCTTCATTTCCCGGAATGTCCATATGCCCCGGTACCCAGCATAGGGTCACCGTGTTGGCTTGCGACAGTTCGTCCAGGTATTTCTTGCAATGACTTACTGCCCTCGACTTCACCACGACTGACTCCATGGCTTTTATGGCCGCTTGGCTGTCAGAGTATATAGTGACTTGTTTGTCGGCGATGTGTCTTCTCATTAGGTCCTTTGCCGCTAGGGTTATAGCAGCAATTTCCGCTTGAAACACACTGCAGTCATCGCTGATTCGGAATGATTCTCGCAGGTTTAGTGGTACGCTGAAGATGCCCGCGCCCGTACCAACATCCATCTTAGAACCATCGGTATAGAGGGCTATCTCCCCTTCTTCTGTAACTGCATTATGCTCCCATTCACTTCTGTCCGGAATTCTGGTTGTGAATCTCCTTTCAAAAGCGAGTGTGGGTGGTAGATAGTCTGTAGTTATCTTCTCCTTCGCCGCGCTCCATTGTGCTTCGATGGACGCGTGCCCATAGGATTTGGATACCCATATTCCAGACTCTCTTAGTCTGATTGCGGTTTTGACCGCTCTACTGCTACAGTAAATATCCAGAGGGGTGAGGTTTAGCATCACCTCCATTGCTGCGGTGGGTGTTGTTCGTAGTGAACCCGTTATCCCAATGCATGCCGCCCTTTGGACTTTAGTGAGGCTTGCGAGATGGTATTTTTTCTCTGTGGCCTTCCACCACACGATTGTACCATATGTTAGGATGGGCCGCACTATTGCGGTATACAGCCAGTGTACCACGTGCGGCCTGAAACCCCATGTGTTGCCGAATGCTCTTCTGCAGGCCACGTATGCTTTTTTGATGCGATCCTCTATGTTTTCCTTCCAGCTGAGCTTGGAATCCAGTATTATGCCCAGGTATCTTGCTGTTTTTGATATAGTTAGGTTCACCCCACCCATCCTTGGTGGATTAAATGGGGGAATTACTCTCCTCCTTGTAAACAACAGGATCTCTGTCTTTGATGGGTTCACCCCTAGTCCGCGTCCCGCTACCCAGTTGCTAACTAATAAGAGTGCGTAACTGAGGCGCTCACTGAGAACTGGAGTGAACTTACCTGGGACTAGAATTACTACATCGTCTGCGTATGCGCTCACAATGAAGCCTTCCTTTTCCAGTATTTTCAGCAGTTCGTCTACTACGAGGAGCCAGATGAGCGGTGAGAGAACCCCACCTTGTGGTGTTCCCCTACTCACCTTACGTTCAATGCTCACGTCCCCTAGCTGTGACTTTATCCGTCGTGTGCCTAGCATGAGTCCAATCCAGTTACATAGGCTGCTATTTAGGTGGGCTTTCCTCAAGCTACGCAGGATTGCGTCAGCTTCTATGTTATTGAATGCCCCCTCGATGTCTAGGAACGCGCTCAGCGTATAATCCTTATGTTGTAAGGATTCTTCCACTACTGATACTACCTTGTGTATCGCCGTGTCTACAGATCTGCTCTTCATGTACGCATGTTGTGATTTTGATAGATAGCTATCGCCGATCACTTGCCTTACATATAGATCGATTAGTCGTTCCAGTGTTTTCAACATGAAGGATGACAGACTTATTGGTCTATAGTCCTTGGATGTGGTGTGACTAGCCTTCCCTGCTTTTGGGATGAATATCACTCTCACCTCTCGCCATGCCTTTGGAACATAACATAGCCTCAGACAGCACGTGTAGATGCGACTTAGCCATGGAATTATAGCTTCCTCTGACTTCTGCAGCATTATGGGTCGAATATTATCTATTCCGGGTGCTTTCAGCGGGGCAAATGTGTTTATTGCCCAGGCTATTTTTTTGTCATTTATTATCTCTTGGATTGTTACTAACTCCATTCCCTCCCTTGTGCCTAGTGTTGTTACGCCGTAGCCGTCCGACACCTCGGTGCATCCCGGGAAGTGGGTTTCCGTTAGTATTTCCAGCGTCTCTTTGTGTGATTCAGTCCAGCTGCCGTCTGCTCTTCTTAGCGAAGACATCGGTGTCGGGGCCTTTGAGAGGACTTTTCTTAACCTAGACGCTTCTGTTGTAGATTCAATTGACTCGCAAAAGGTTCTCCATGAGTTTTTCTTTGCGAATCTGATCTCTTTTTTCAGGATTTTAACGCTCTCCCTGTAGGTTGACCATTCAATATGTCCCTCTTTGGCGAGGTTCCACCTAGACCTTGAGCTACGCAGAAGCTCCGCGATCTTGGGGCTCCACCAGGGGGGGCGCTTCTTCCCTCGTGTTCTACTTTTTGGACATGATTTGTCAAAAGATCTAGAGAGCACCCCTGTTAAAGCTTCGACTGCATCGTCGATCTCTTCCACTGAGGTGAGATCTCTTTCCGGACAGAGGTTGCTGTGTTTCTGCACTTCCTCGCTAAATTTTTCCCAGTTCGCTCTTTTGGGATTCTTGAACTGTTTCCTACCTTGACAAGCCATTTGTAATTCATAGAGAATCCAGCAGTGGTCTGATAGCGACGCTCTGCTGGATACTCTCCAATTAGCAATTTGGACAGAATTATTTTGGGATACAAATGTTACATCTAAGACTTCCTTTCTGCTCGCCGTAACGAAGGTGGGATCATTTCCCCGATTACAGATGAGCAGATTGGTGCTTAGAAGAAAATCAAACAAAGCCTCACCTCTAGCGTTAATATCAGAGTTACCCCAAATAGTATGATGGGCATTAGCATCACAGCCTAAGACTAAGTTTTTCTTACCTTGTTCTGACGCCGTTACAAGCGCCTTTACCGGTTCGTGGGGTACTGGTGTGTCGCCATCGTCTGGCATGTACGCCGACGCCACTCTGCAGCTCTCGCCCTTGCCCTCTAACTCCACCACCGTCAGATCGCCTGTGCTGAAATGAATTAGTATTAGTGCGTGAAGTTCTTTCTTTGCCATGATACACGATCTTACCTTTCCTTTATTTCCTACATATAATGTATCATAGTGTTTCGACCCTAATCCCATCACCTGATTGTTATTAATCCATGGTTCTTGGATTAGGGCCAGGTCCAGCTGCTCCTTCTCGAGGAGAAGCTTCAAGTTGCCTGAGGCGGCCTTACTGTGGTGTAGGTTTATTTGCACTACTCGCATTACTGGTCGTAGCCGTCACCTCCATCGTCTCAGTCGCCTTTGGGTTATCTGCAGTCCGCTTTAGGAGCTTGAGGGTCACCTCGCTCGCTGCAAATGACAGCGGCATCTGCATCTCCTTTTTCAATGTTGCAGGTGGTTCATCGAAAAGTATGATGTACCCTCTTGCACCATTCTTTGGTTCCTCCTCGGTCACGATTTCCCAATCCCTCATCGGGATCTGGGGATTCTGTGCCTGCAGAATGCTCAGGATCTCCTCTTTCTTGACCCCTATTTCGGGGATGGAAATTCTGCCCTTGGACTTTTTGGGCACTTCCTCTGTGGGTACAGCTTTAAGCAGTGCTCCCTCCCACAGTTGTGCACCGTTTAGTACCGTCCTAGCAAAATCGTTCGACACCTGGTCCTTGCAATCGATGTAAGTGATGCCTTTGGACCATCTCATTTTTCCATATGCGGGAATCTTTGCACCTGTCTTTTCTCGAATGTGGGAGATAATCGCCACACCTAGCGTGTTCTCAATTATCTTGCCACATTCTACAGAGTACTGACCGCTTGGTTTCTTAGAGTCCACCACAGCTAGCTGCAGCGGATTCTTAGTCACCTCGCTGTACTTCCCGCTTGGGCCGGTTCCCCGCGCGGGTGTCCTTTTGGGGCTTCCCGTGCTCACTTCGTTACGCTTGGCCTTCTTCGGAGCGTTGGGGGCGTCCTCTGGCGACCTCAACCTCTTCGCGGCTAGCTCGTTCTTGTGCCCCTCAGTGGCGGGTTTCCTTCGGAGTCCACTCGGGCCCGGCTTATCGTCAGTCACCCGCTGTTTCGTCTTAGTGTCCCCCTTCACTGGATGGCTGCAATGGGCTTTGGGGTCTGTCTTAGCGGCATCGTCCCTCGGCCGTTTTGCGCCGTCGGCTTTGTCTTTTGAGCCAACTCTCTTCTTCACCTTGGCTGCTGACGGTCTTATCGGCTCAGGCCTCTTAAGAGCGTCTTTAGCTATGGTGTCCCTGGCCCATTCCAGGGAGGCTCGCTCCTTCTCGGTAAGGGAGCTTTTCTCTTTAGCGACGAGGATGCCATAGATGTGTTTGGCCTTAAGGTACTCCCGTTTCCTCAGCAGACCTGGGGATACCTTCTTCTCCTTCGCTTTCTCTTTTCGGGGTCTCTCGTCCGAGGGTTCAGCCAAAAGCTTCTCCTCTTCCTCTTTTGAGATCTCCTCATCAGATGTTCCGGCTTCCAGAGCATCTTGTATTTTTGTGAGGTCGTATGGCTCCACGAGTATTGTGTCGGCCACAGTCTCACTCTCGGTACTTATCGCACCCTCTCTCCCTTCATCATTTTTGTTTTTTTCTTTTGGATCTATTTTGTTCCCACGAGTATGTCCGGAAGAACTGTCGATCCCGGCAGAGCCGACATACCGGGACAAGGCACTGAATACAACCGACCTTGCCTGGGCATCGGAGGGGACCGTTAGCGATCTGCATTTTTAACCACCTGCTGATCATGCAGCCATCGGCACGGGTGCCTCAACACCTTGGCTTAAGTGGGATTTTTGCTGGGGTTTACTCCCCGGACACCTTAACTAAAGGTGGGGTGATCTTAGTTTCGGTCTAGAGACAACTGATTTGCTACAACTCACTCAGAGGGGGTGACCTTTCGACCATCCCTCTGTTGTTTGCGCCTCCCATATGTCTCGTAGACTTACTACAAGCCCTTCCGCCCCGACAAGGCGTCGACCCGTCGAAAGGGCAGTATTAGCCCAGGGGTGTTCCTGTTAAGATTGGTCAAAATTGGACAAAGGGGCGTGGCGCCTCCCATACAAAAAACATATTCTATGGAGTGAAACTCGTTGACGTTAGATATAACTCGATAACCACTGGGCCGATTTTCATGATTTCTATACAGTCGGCAAATTCCTGAAATAAGTCGGCATTTCAATGAAAGTCACCCCCACGGCTCAAACCCTCGCTACGCCCCTGATTCAACTTCATTCAGATAGAGAACTTCAGATGTCCACAAATTTCCAATAAATTTATCTTCCGAGGGAGACTATCACGAGTCGGCTTGAAATGCAAATATATAATCACCAATACTAGTGGTTATGTTGTTAGTGTTGGCATTACTGTTTCTAATAAAAGTCAATTTGACAGCTGACAGATAATTTTATCATTTTATAATTATATTTATTTCATTTATAATTATACCAACACGCGAACAGGCAGCGTACAGCTGACCGTGCGAAAAATATAGGGAAATTCCCATAGATTTCCAACGTGGCCTTGCGATTTATTGATTGTTATCGCAAAAGCCAATTGAACGGGGAACTGAATTCGCTTGCATTGGAATGGAAGATCAGTTGGAATAATCGGAAATCGTGGGATAAGGAGTTCCTCTCCTTTGAATTTGCCCTTGATGATCGTAACTTGAATCACATTGTTCATCAGTTTCTTCTTCTTGACGGACAACGGCGGCGTACCGTTGCACTATTTCGGATGATTCAGATTCCGCAACATTATTATGATCGATCCCAACTTCAGCTGTAAATTATTCGGTGGAGCTATAATAGTTGGTCGCTTCATCCTCGTGGGTCACGCTGTCAACAGATTTGTACGAATGCAGTTCTCCAGTGATTTGCCTTTGTATGTATAATGCAACTTAAGCTATCGACGTTCTTATTATCTTCGCTGCTAGTATTGTGCGTTCACTAATCCAATCGAGTTTTTTTTTATAATTTTGTGCAATGCCGGGGAACACTTTGGTGATGAGTTCCTCCTTCGACGATGTCAACTCGCAAAAATTTGCCAGGATTGATATCAATCCGGTCGAAGCATCAACGAGAATTTGGCCATTGCCAAGCGCCAGCAGGTTAACTTCTGCAACAAAAATTGCACGCAAACCGTCTTTTATCACAATGAATTTCACAATTATCCGACATTTTCCTAGCTTCACAACGAATTTTCCACCTTTACATCGTCCAAAATCATCAAATCATGCAATAAAATGCAAAATTTCGTCGAAAAAAAATTCTAATTTTTCGCGTTTTTCCGAAAATTTCTATTTTTCCATTCGAAAAGCCATTCCGGAACAATTGCATACAATATTCCATATAAAAAATCTATTTTCGATTTTTCCAATTTCCCGACTTTTCCGGAGGGGTTTCCCAAAATTTTGTTTCGTAGAAGCCTTCTCCTGGCAATTACGAACAACAGAAAAAAAAATTTGAGCCAAATCGGTCCAGCCGTTCTCAATTGATGAATTACACTATACATTTTTCCCACCATTTTTATATATGATATATATATTGTGGTTCAGATCGACAAACTTGCCGTCCATTTTACTGTCGACATAATTGACCCACCGAGTCAGTTATTTGAAACACCATAGACAGTCTTTCCAACACGCTAGTTGATAATTATGCAACCACAAAGGTGGCGAACAGTGCGCTTGAGCACCGAAGATGTTGCTACTCTGGAAATTGAGTGGATCCCAAATGTGTTGAATCGGTTACTTGAACTGCAATCGTTTGCTCGATCCACAAAAAAGGATACTCTCTAAACTGCGCCAACTATAGAGGCATCAGACTTCTCAACATCGGCTATAAGATCTATCTGCTGTACTGTGTGAACGCCTGAAACCATTCGTCGACGAACTGATTGGTCCCCAACCCGAGAAGTGCAAATCGATGCTCCCATATCTATTTACAGATTTTAAGCCTGTATATGACAGCATTTTAGAGGGACGAGCTATACAGATCCATGTCTAGGTTTGGCATCCCTGCCAAACTTGTCAGATTATGCAAAAGGACGATGGAGAACGCTCGCTGCTCCATAAAGGACGGAAACAATCTCACCGAGACCTTTGATGTCAACTTTGTCTACCTCGGTTCCGCTATAAACTCTGATAATGACACCACAGCAGAAATCAAACGAAGAGTTTCACTTTGTCTGTTTCTTTATCCTAAGAAGGCAACTGGCTAGTAAGACCTTGTCAAGATACACTAAGGAGACTCAATAACTCTATATAAGACCCTCATCATCCCGGCCCTGACCTATAGCGCTGAAGCATTGACCATAGATTAAATAACTTATACAGATGTCTCACCGCCATACAAATCGATGCTTGCACTTCTTTGCGATCGTCAAACACGATTGTCTAACAAATATATGGTGGAAAACAAAACCCACCATACCTCATTCAAAAAGAAGGGTGGATTTGCTTTGCTATTGCCTTGCCGTTGCCAGTTGTATTATGATCGTATGCAGGAGTGGGTGCGTGCTGGAGTATGACATGGGGTAGGTATATTATTAGCTTTCGTCTTCGTAGGAGACCGGAGACGTATAGAAGAGGAAGAGGTTTGGTATTGGTTTCGGCTGGATACGTGTTGTTGCATTTTTCTAGATAGGCGAATGAGTATTTTGAGGAAGAAATTTACATGTTCTTGTGCATGGAAGTTGTTTCGTGTTGTTGTTTTCTATATTCCTATTTGCTTTATAGTGTCTCATGATTGTTGGGAAGAGGGGTGTGTGCCGTTTGGAGGTGTTCAGTTGTGTAATGCATGGTGTATGGGATTTTATTGTTGGGAAAAGGCACACAAAACGATTTGGGTTTGTGTGCCTTTTTCTTGACCTAAGCGAATGGGGATTTCGGTGATGAAACATTTTCTTCTGCACGGTCGATGATTTTTTGGTTGGCATCATTTGACCGTGTGTCAAAAAGTAAAATCGGATAAAGAACCAAGATTTAAACGTTTTTTAGTTTTATGTTGTAGGTAATATTGAATTACTGTGTAACCCTGGGTCGATAGAAGACTAGCGAAAGTTAAACATTCTTTAGTAAGTTGATGTCATGTATTTAAATAAAAACTAAACAAAATAGGCATTTATGTATGATTTGACCAAAATGAAGTAATAATGTACCGCAGTACACATATACGAATACAAACATGCAAATATCTACAATATGTAAACCTACATACATGCAAATACCTACACTGCTCTTAGCCTACTTTTGTTAAGGCAAACAATAACTACTATCAAATAACTGTTAACAAGCTCTAATTATGTTCATTTCCGATAAGCGAAAAGCTTAACGACACAATTGTTGGAGTCAAATATAAATAACTGATTAATTACGTAGTGTATAAACACCAGCATAGCCTTAACCAAAGTAGTTTCCAGGGGACACGAACGTGGACGTGGCAGTATTTAGCACAAGTATTGTATCTTTCATCTCTGCCGTAATCAACAAATCCATCAATTTGATCTTTATATTTGTTATAAGTTAAATTTGCCTGTATACTCTACTATATAATTGTTGAACGTGGACGTGGCAGTATTTAGCACAAGTATTGTATCTTTCATCTCTGCCGTAATCAACAAATCCATCAATTTGATCTTTATATTTGTTATAAGTTAAATTTGCCTGTATACTCATTTCATCAAATATTAACACAACTTCTTTGTCTTTTGGCGAAAATGTTAAGATACTTTTTTTTATTTCCTCTAAAACACCATTATTCATTCCAGGAGATAAACTTTTAAGTTTTATCCATCTGTGAAGTGAGGAAGGGTGTGGCAAGTGCAAATTCAGTTGATCTCGAAGAAAATTGTATCCAGATGATGAACGAAAAGATATGCACTGCGATATCCATTTTTCATCCTCGGTAAATTGCCGATTACTTTGGGAAAGAATAAGCTTGGCAAACGTTTTTGTATTATTATTTACACTTGTCAACAAGTCGATTCTTTCTTCTATTGATTGTTTTTCAATCTCTCGTAACCTTTTATTATTTTGTTTCAATCTGCGTGTTTGATTTACAAAATTGTTTCTTACTTTGTTATTTTTTCGAGCCCTTAGTTGCAATAAATTATTCATTTTCGTAAGTTTATTAATTTTCTTTATATACAAATGCTGTTTTTTTATATTAGATATACAATTCGTGCATACAAAATCGTGACACTCATTTTCAGTATGCTCCATAATCGCTGAAGCTTTATTAAGTTCTTCAATGCTAAAATCCATCATATTGTTTTTTTCTGTTCGATTATGTTTCGAGTAAGATATTATTACTTTATTAGTGTCAAAGACAAGATCACTATTTGCATCATCGTCGATTTCATCTGTCATAGACATATCGGATTTTTCTAAAAATAAAGTAGGAATCGCTTTTCCTTTTAATTTCTTTTTACCAAAATACTTTGCTTCAAAATGTTGACTACAGATGAAAGGGCGTTTATGATTTTCTATATTTACACGCGATTCTCCTACCAGTTCCAACCATTCTCTATACCTTTTAGTACCTCGGTTTGGAACTTTAAATAATTTTATATCTGCAAATTTTGCTGCAGTTGCATTGCAGGAAATAATAACGCACTTAGCTCTCCAAGCCATTTTTCTAAAAAGAAAAAAGTTTCTTCTTAGGTATACCACCCCTAATGCTGTATTTACCTAAAATCTTTACAATTAAAGAAAACGTATTTGCTCACCCTTTAAAATAATCGAACTGTTTTGACTAGCACTGCACTACCTTGTCACATTCACAATATAAATTCATATGTATTTTTAAATCAATTACACAGTCACTTTGCTAGTTTCCGTACCAGCCTCTGATCAACTTGTGGTCGTTTATGACTACTGTATGGGGTGTGTGCATAAAATCGATGGTTATACCAAAACCACACGGTCGAATGATGCCAACCAAAAAATCATCGACCGTGCAGAAGAAAATGTTTCATCACCGAAATCCCCATTCGCTTAGGTCAAGAAAAAGGCACACAAACCCAAATCGTTTTGTGTGCCTTTTCCCAACAATAAAATCCCATACACCATGCATTACACAACTGAACACCTCCAAACGGCACACACCCCTCTTCCCAACAATCATGAGACACTATAAAGCAAATAGGAATATAGAAAACAACAACACGAAACAACTTCCATGCACAAGAACATGTAAATTTCTTCCTCAAAATACTCATTCGCCTATCTAGAAAAATGCAACAACACGTATCCAGCCGAAACCAATACCAAACCTCTTCCTCTTCTATACGTCTCCGGTCTCCTACGAAGACGAAAGCTAATAATATACCTACCCCATGTCATACTCCAGCACGCACCCACTCCTGCATACGATCATAATACAACTGGCAACGGCAAGGCAATAGCAAAGCAAATCCACCCTTCTTTTTGAATGAGGTATGGTGGGTTTTGTTTTCCACCATATATTTGTTAGACAATCGTGTTTGACGATCGCAAAGAAGTGCAAGCATCGATTTGTATGGCGGTGAGACATCTGTATAAGTTATTTAGTCTATGGCCT